>OZ025293.1:5041879-5641879 GCA_964019185.1 Maratus speculifer | reverse complement strand
TTTCAAGTACCTTTTGAGTAATATAATAATTTTGCTTATTTAGAAAAAAATATTTTATGAACTTATTTTAGAATTGATTGAAGTTTCTGTTATGTAGGAATAAGGATATTCTAACATTTTCAAATTACTGTTTTAGTATTGGTGAATGTAACGTTGTAGTGAATTTGGGGAAGGAAGGGGAAGGGGTTAAATTTTTTAATTGGTCGTTCTAGAACAAAACAAAGTTTAATTAAACATGTAATATACATCATCATCACAAAACACTGGAACAATAACATATTACACTGATAAATATAAATAATTATTTCAGTTGATTCCTTTATGACCGGCAGTAACGAATTAGCCAATGTTAGTCTCGTTTCTGACGTCAGTCTTAGGCGCAGCCATTGAAATTAGAAGCTCTGGCGAGTTTTTTCAGGAGGAAGATCATGCTGCACGGTCTAAGGTCAAGATGGGTGTGTCGGGCTGTTCCAGATTAGTAAATAGGGTTAATTTGTAAGGAGTATATAGGGGCATCCATTTTGTAGCCTGATGGAATTATAGAATTTTAAACAATTCTTGAAGAAAACAAAATGTGACTAGAGTGTTTATCTCTTTTTTATACAGATATGTATATAAAGGTACCGTAAAACAGGGTGAATCGGAACACTTTTGAACTTTAACGTTAAAAAAAAGGCAACAACTGATTTTTTAATTTTTTTTTCTACTAGAAACTTCGGTCTTGTTTTGTTTTTTACTTTTTAAGCAGAACAAAACACTTTTACTGTTTATATATATATATTATTTATTATTTTAATGGTGTTCCGATGCACCCCTATCTGCGGGGTGAATCGGAACAAATGCTATAATATTTATTTATTCCGATTCAAACTTTAATAGGGTTAATAAAAACAGGTAATAATGATAAGGGAGGAATAGGAACACGTAGTTACTGTGAAACCAAGCCTTTATTTTATATACAAGTAAAGATATGCCTTTTTAAAAATTAGAAAACAACTTTTAAATCAAGAAAAATTAAAATTTATTTTAAGAAATTATATTTCAATTGCAGAAGTAGAATTTAATTCAAATTCAGCCCTGTTCTGTGTTATCCTTTACTAGAAGTCATTGGGTAAGTGAATCTATTGAGTAGCCCCAATCGCTGCATGTATTAATACGATCTACTAATACGCCCTCATCCACAGCCCTTAGTATTGTTTGAATCCCTCTTTTTTTTAATTGGTTTATCATTGAGATGTTTGTGTAATGTTGTGGATATCAGAGAATAATTCTGTGCAGTTTCTCTAACTAATTTGCTATTTTTAAATTCTTTTATTGTGTGTTCCATGTCTGTTGGATTAGGCGTTGACAATTTTGTTTAATCAAGTAATTTCTTGGCACCTTTAAACTCTTCAAGTAATTAGAACAAACAAAATATTGTTACAATACATATTTATACATATGTTTCAGTGGCGCAGAGAAGGGGGGGGGGGTTGGGGGTTAACCCCCCCCCCCCCCCCAGAGCCATGACAAAAATACAGAAATTTCCATTTTTATGAACCAAATCATAAAAAATAAAACTAAGGTTAGCATTTTATTTGTTTTGTTCTCGAAAACTGCCGCTTTATTGAATAAAATTTTATTTAAAAATTTGACTCGTTTAAGCGGCAGTAATGTATTTTCTTTTAAAAATGGGGAAAGCACATGGTAACGGTATCAGTATCGAAAACTGGTCACTCATTTCGGAAAAGGTCGGCATTCATTTATACTACTGGAAATCAGCCGAAGGCTAAAAGAAATTGTCATTTCCTGTCACTGCCAATGCCGTTTCGGGTTTTTCAATACTGCACCATAGGGGAGGGGGTCTTAATTAGTTACATCTATTTCTTGCTCTTTTTTGGAAACGGGACTGGACTATCGAATTCCAGGAAAAACACAAAAACGCATACTTTGAAGGATAGGCTAATTCCACAAACATTCTGTTGTTAGTTGCTGTAGTGCTAAGGTTTCCTTTATCGTGTGTTTCGCTATGGATATTAAATCCTCTTCAGATAAGAAAATTATGAAAAAGATGGATATAAGAGATCATTTTTTTAAATCTTTCGAATTCCTTCAAGCATTCTTAAAATCCAGGTATGTTTGGAAAGTATATAATTTGTTTATATTTATGTATCTGGAAAGATATTAACAGCGCCGTGCGAAACGGGGGAGAGGAGAGGGCGGTCGCACCAGGTGCAGAGATTTAGGGGATGCCAAATTTCTAACTACTACTTTAAAGGGACTACTTTCAGACAATTTTTTAAATTAATATTAATTGTTATTTAAAAAACTCCCGAAATAGGCAAGTGGGTAAACGGAAAAAAAGTTACCGGAAAAAAGTGACATAAACTACAAAAGCGGAAAAGAAGTTACCGAAAAAAAAAGGGACAAGGAATTGATTTTGGGAATTCATTATTGATTTTGAGGATTCATTGGTTAAGTATTTAGGGAGTATCAGGGGGAGGCTCTTAATTTAAGTAAATGGGTTTTTCGTGCTGAATTAACTGTTTTGGTTCAGTTTTTGGACATGTGATAACCCTCCCCCCCATCTGTAACTTCTCAAATTAAGTTTTTTTACGCAGATTTAACCGATTCGGTTGGAATTTCAAACATAAGTTCATTATGATACGACGTATCTCTGATTAATTATAGAGTTCTTTTGCTTATTATAAAAGGAGGATGGTCAATTACTCCCCCCCCCCCCCACAAATTAGATAGATCGGTTTTTAAGCAAAATTATCGGATACATTTCAAATTTTAGATAAAGATTCTTTCTGATAAGGTGAATCCCTGAATAGTTTTAAGAGTTTAACGACTAAGTATAAGAGAAGGGGGACGGGGGATAATCCCTCTTAAATTAAACAAATGGCCTTTTACGCAGAATTATCCGACTTGCTTCGAATTTTGGACATAGGTTCATTATGATAAAATGTATCTCTGAATAGTTATGGGGTTCTTTTCCTTATTAGAAAGGAGGGGACAAGCAATTATTTCCCCCTCAAATTAGATAAATCGGTTTTTATACAAAATTATCCGATGTATTTCAAATTTTAAATATAGGTTCTTTCTGATAAGGTGAATTCCTGAATAGTTTTAAGGGTTTAATGGCTAAGTATAAAGGCAAAACAGAGGATAACCGCCCCCCCCCCTTAAATAAATAGCTTTTTATGCAGAATTAGCCGATTTGCTTCAAATTTTGGATGTAGGTTCTTTATGATAAGGTGTATCCCGGATTAGTTATGAGGTTCTTTTGCTAAGTATAAATAGGGAAACGGACGATTATCCCCCCCTCTTAAATTAGATAAATTGTTTTTTATTCATAATTATCCGATGTATTTCAAATTTTTGATATAGGTTTTTTCACATAAAGTGGATCCCTAAATAATTTTAAGGGCTTAATGGCTAAGTATAGAGGGGGAACTGGAGATAACCCCACTTAAATTACATAAATGGCTTTTTATGCATAATTATCCGATTTGCTTCAAATTTTGGATGTACTCTCATTATGGTAAGGTGTATAAGCTAATGAATATAGTTGAAATAAGGAGGGATGCAGCAGTCCATTCAGGAAACCTTTTCGGGGAAAGAAGCTTGCTTTCCCCATTGGACGGAGGGGGATGTCCAGTAGATATCGTGGGCGGCTAGTCTCTTAGGAAATTTGTCGATCAGGGCATTTCCCGGTAAAGGTTTGCCGCAAAAATACTCAAGTAACATAAAAAACGAGTTGAATGCAACTGAACGCAAATAACAAATAAAAACAATTTTTCTTTATTCTTTAATTTAATGATTGAAAACTATTATGTCAGAAAACATTATAACACATTTTACCTTTTTTCTTATAATGATTAATTTCCATTCATTTTGCATTTAAAACTGGTTTATTTATTTATTTATTTTTGTGAAAAAAGTAACATACTAAATTATTTGTTGTAATTGTCATTTTAATTTACGCCAAATATTTATCATTTAAAACTGGATTTTTACTAATTGATGTCCCATATTACACATCACAGATTATAATATAATATAAAACATTAAAAAATATATGATAATTGTCATTTTAATTTACGCCAAATATTTATCATTTAAAACTGGATTTTTACTAATTGATGTCCCATATTACACATAACAGATTATAATATAATATAAAACATTAAAAAATATATGTGTTAGAAAATTTTAATGTACAAACTATGTTGCATGTCACGAACGAATGAACTAGTGAATTCATTAATTTGTAGTAATAAAAATAGTTTTTTTTTATTACTAGCTTATGTTAGTAGTTAAAGTTAATTGTTTAAAAATCTGTAGTTCTTGATAAATCTTCAGGTTTGAACGCTTAAAAAAAATAAAAAATAAAAAACAGATTTAAATAAAAAAAGATTTTAAGAAAAACAGGATATTATTTTCTTGGTTACGATATTTATAGAATACTGAAAAATGCTATGCAGAAACATAAATCACAGTTTTAAATGCAAACAGCTATTGAGGATATATAAAAAAACCCTTAAAACTATTCAGGGATTCACTTTATGAGAAAGAACCTAAAGCCAAAATTTGAAATACATCGGATAATTGTGTGTAAAAAACAATTTATCTAATTTAAGGGGAGAATAATCGCGCCTCCCCTTTTATTAGCAAAAGAACCTCATAACTAATCAGGGATACCCTTTATTTTAATGAACCTACATTCAAAATTTGAAGCAAATCGGATAATTCTGCGTAAAAAGCCACATTTTTAATTTAAGAGAGATTATCCCCCCCATGCTTCCTCTATACTTAACCATTAAACTCCCAAAATTCTTCCGGCATTATATACTCTGACGACATACTGACAACTTTAATCCCGGCAGAAGATAAATAGCGAAGTCTTATTGGGAAAAAGTATGCAGGGGTGAAAGTATCTTCATTCAAAAGCTGAGAAGAATAGGTGCTATTGACCTCAAGGGACATGCCTAGAAAATAATTGCACTGGTCTAATGGCAATGAGCTGACGGGGACACTGGGATTATTGAGCACCAAGAGGGAAGGTAGTTAGTTGGAAGAGAGACATGTGCTGGTAATGTACAAGAAAGTACATTGATGTAAGATGGCTTAGACGTGCTAAGCGAATTGTAATATTTGAGTGTGGCTCCTATGTAGTTGTAATGTCGTTTTATTTATTTTTTTAATAATTGATTTATGGTTCTAATAAAGAACTTGAGGAATTAAAAATGTGTTATTGATGAACTTAACAAATAAACTAACTTAGTAAAGAGAAACTCAGGGCACGACACCACAATACTATATATAAGCCTTACCAGAAAGAACCTATATCCAAAATTTGACACACGTTGGATAATTCTGCTTAAGAAACCATTCATCTTATTTAGGGAGGAGGGGGAGGGGTAATCGTCTGTTCCCAAAACTAATCAGGCAAGCGTCTTTTCAGTATGAACGTATACCCAAAAATTGAACCAAAACAGTTAATTCAGCATGAAAAAAATCATTCACTTAAATTAAGAGCCGACCCCCGACCCCCCCCCCTTTCATACTTTGCCATTAAATCCCCAAAATCAGTTCCTTGTCCCTTTTTTTCCAGTAATATGTTTATCTTGTCCCTTTTTTCCGGTAACTTTTTTTCCATGTCATTTTTTTCCCGCTTTTGTAGTTTGTCACTTTTTTCCGATAACTCTTTTTTCTAGATTCAGGCAAGTAGATATCATGATTAAAAAGCTATGTAACTGAGAAATGTTCTTCATTCTTTGATAAGATCTTTCAGAAGACGATTCTCACAGTGGATGATTTGAAACGAATATAGGATGTAGTAGCAACAAAAAGGAGAAAAAATAGTTGCCATGCGATCAAAATCGCTTATAACTCGTTAACTAATTTATTTATTTATAAAAAAGAAAAAATAAGATGGCGACTTTGTTTATTTATAATCAACTCAGGGGGTGATTCTCGTCCGAAAATTTAAGGCATCCTCTTCCGAAAATTGGAATTGGGTTATCAGTTCCGCATAGTTGCCAACTT
The DNA here is from genome assembly GCA_964019185.1 of Maratus speculifer. Classification (NCBI taxonomy): domain Eukaryota; kingdom Metazoa; phylum Arthropoda; class Arachnida; order Araneae; family Salticidae; genus Maratus; species Maratus speculifer. The sequence goes on along the minus strand of OZ025293.1, from coordinate 5,635,846 downwards.
GTACGGTTTTGAGCGTGGATAAAGCAATCGCGGAGAAATGCAAATTTCGTGAAAGGATCGCCGAAAAAGCACACATTTCGTCAATATTTCGTGAAAAAAAAGACAATTTCGTCAATGTTTTTGTCAACGAACTTTGTCAAAAGATCGTCGAAAAAAGCGCATTTTCTGTGCGGATCACGGAAAAAACGACAATTTCACCAAATATCGCAGATAAAACGCTGATTTCGTCTGAAGACCGCGGGAAAACGTCGGTTTCGTATAAAGATTTCTGATATAATGTCGATTTCGTTAAAAAATCGGAAAAAAACGCCGTTTTCGATAAAAGATTGCTTAAAAATATTTTGTCAAAAGATCATTGAAAAAAAAACGCCGCTTTCAGCAAAAGATCACGGAAAAAACGCCGATTTCGTCGAAAGACCACGGAATAAAGCGCCGTTTTCAAGAAAAGATCGCGTAAAATTGCAAATTTTGTCTAAAGATCGGCGAAAAAAACGCCGATTTCGTCTGAAGATCGCGGATAAACCCCCTTCGAGGGGGGGGGGGGTAACTCGCGGAATCCTACCCCCCCCCCCGCAGATTTCCGAAATTTTTTTTTCAACCAAAACCACCCCTGAAGCAACTCTATCCCCCCCCCCCCAAAGCCGAATTCTGGCTGCGCCACTGTATGTTTTCATATATTACATGAACCTATTACTGTATAGAAAAATAAACCATGAGAGAAAACGTGTTCCGATTCACCCCGTAAATATTAAACCTCTGATGTTACAAGCCATTTTTCATTTTTTCATTATGTAGTTTGGAAATAAGTAGAATTTAATACAGCATATCGTTTACAGGTCTATCATTAATTAAAAATGCCCTCTCTTAAGTTTAGAATACGAAAAATACTGTAGTTATACAAAGTTTTGAAGATGTTGAAAAAAATGAGGTTTTTGAGGATCCTCTTGAAGTTTTTTTACATACCCTAGTAATCGTGCCAAGATGTCAAAACTGAATTTCCCAACTCTTAATGTTATTATCTTATAAAAAAATTGGCAACTAAAAATATCATCACATATATTTATAATGAATTTATTTGTATGACCGGGAAGTTTCGTTCCTATTCACCCCGCTGTTTCTATTCGCCCCATTTTACGGTAAATAAAATCCAGCCAATCGAGTGCATTATAGATCGAATTTCTTAACATATAGCACGACCTATAACAGAAATTGGTTGGATTTTTTGCTTTTGTATTGGGCTATGCACTCCTGATGAGTAGTTTTATACAAAATACAAAAGCCTTCTACTGTCTATATATCCATTTATCTTTCATAATTTTGGTAATCTACTCGCTATATCACTTCAAACTTCAAATGATTTTAATAGGATTTCATTTTTCATGTTAATTATACTCAAAGACAGTATAAATACTGGTTTAAATGAATTGTTATGGTAGTATCTGAGTTACTTTGGTTTTATTTGTAAAAGTATATATAAATGTGACATTTTGAGATAGAAGCCAGTAAAATCTTCGCAAGTTTCCCCATATTACGTCACAGGTGTCTTGGCGGGAGAAAAATTAAGTAAAATAATAAACATAGAAGCTTCATTAAATTACACAGTTTCTGCTCCAAAACAGTTTATTAAAATCCATTCAGATAGAGCGGGAAATGCTCTCTCCGTAGTGACATTCCATCATAAAAACATAATTTCTACAAGTCGTCTACACCCGAATCATCGAAAGAAAAAGAAAGAATATATTTCATCTTCTCTGGGCCTCCTCACTTAAATCAATAATAAAAGCTTCTAGAACATTCTTTAACCATGATTTTCTTATGTAAATTTATACAGAATAAAATTAACATTATTTCTGTAAATTTATACAGAATTTGATATCCAGCGTCGAGGTTAGACATAGCATTCTCGAAATTTTTTCATACGATAATTTTTACTTTAAAAGATTATTATTTAACTAATTTATAATCGAAATCAAATCTCGAATATTCTACAGACGATAATTTAAAGCAGAAAAGAAATGAATTTACTGATACGCAATAAATATCATACGCGAAGAAAAAAAAATAAAAAGAATAATATTTTTGAAAAGTATGGGTTTGGAATAAATTAAATAAGACTTTTTTAAAAAAGGGTTGATAAAAACAGGGAAAAAATTAGTTTTATTGGGAATTTTAAGAAATAAAGTTTAATTAAAAATATTTTTAATTTAGAGCCATTTCTTTAAATTTACGTATATTAGAATAAATGTTTTTTAAGGCGAATTAAGAATTTATATCGTTTCTACTATAAAGATTAATAGATTAGATCTAGTAGTAGGATTTTAATTTAATAAGTTGAAATAAGTACGGAATATTTTTAAAAGAAAATTGATATAGTGTAAGGTTAATTTTGGAGAAAAAAAATTTAAATTTGTAATATATATATATATATATTAATCATATATATTTTAATCAAATACTTAAAAAAAAGAATTTGTTATAATGGAATATAAAAATTGTAATTTGATAAATTGTAGTTTAATAAATTGTTGTTTAATAAATTTTGGGTATTTTATGCGCAAGCTAAAGTTTACTGAATATGACATCATAACGACGCAATCATAATATCTTGTCTTAGTTTTTTATATGAAAATGACCTTTTCTTTTTTAAAAAAAAGATGTCAGTTTCATCATCCGAACTAATCTCGTAAAATTTTGACAGATTTATGGATACATTTTTAAATGCAAAAGCATGACATTTGGTCTGACTATTAAAGTGATTTGGAATCAATACCATTTTTTGATAATGCCATTGAAATGCCATTTTTTGATCAATGTGTTATTTATATATTTATAAGCGATTGTTTTCACGTGACGATAGGTAAAAAATACATTGTGCCTCACTGGACATTTTAGTTCACATTATTATTAATAATGAAGATACTTTAGCGAGACTAGAGGTCTGCACGGGCCCGGGCTTGGCCCGTGGGCCGGGCCGGCAGAATTAGAATGTTTTTTCAACGGGCCGGGCCGACAAACAAAACAAACGGGCCGGGCCGGCAAAAAAATTGAACGGGCCGTACTGGCCGGGCCGGGCCGATATAAAAATTTTCAGGCCTGCCGGCCCGTTTTGAAGATTTACACATAAACGATAAAATATAAACCTATTTTCAATGAAAATGGTTTTAACGAGAATAAATATAAATGTGCGTCACGGGCCATACTAGTTTGACAGCATCAATATAAAAATGTAACTTGTACAGTGTAGAGATCGGCATCGGACAGTTACATTGTGTGTAACCCGTTTTAATATTTTTTAAACTGACTCGTGCAGGGCCAAGATCAAAATTGGAGAACAAGGCAATATTTTTCGACATATAGACTTGCCGGACCGAAAGAAGACTTAATTGTTCTCAAGATCTGTAGGGCAGACAACATAATTTGTAAAATTATGAACAGCGATAAAGAACTTATGTTAGCTTAATCTTTGGATGTATAACTTCTTGATGGTTTTTAAATTAATTTTTCAATAACGCGAAGTTTGACACATTTTTACATTAATTTTTAATTGTAAAAATATAAAAGTGATAATCCTGACTATTGAAGGGATTTGGAATCGAATAGCGTTTTTCATTTTTGGTAAATAAAATACTTGTATAACCTTGTTGAGGTACAATAGTTTCTCAAATGGTTGCAGGTTTTTCTCCCTTCCCATGCTATCGCTTCCGGAAATTCTATTCAAAACGCTAACTATGACAATATTTTATTTGCTTGCAATGTTCTTAAATTGCTTGTATCAAAAAATGGATTACGCCATTCGATTATATAGTTTCTGAATAAAGACACCTGTAATCTTATGCATTTCTGAAAAAAAAAAAAATGAATTTAGAAATGTATCAGAAAGGAGCTTCTTTGAATTAACGTATGAATTTGGATTTAAAATCTTTAATAAAATGATATAGAAATATTTTTATAAATCTTCTTTTATTAAACAGCTTCAAAAGTTACGATGTTTTTAATTTTTTTTTCTTCTATTCTAAGCCATATTAATTTTTAATGAATCTTTATTTGAATGATGAAAGCCTAAGAATCTTAGTAATCATTAATGTTACTAATGTGTATTTCCTGTAAAATATACTGTAAAATCATTCCATAGATATGTATGCAGTACTCTTTAAAAAAATTTAATTATATGATAAAAATCTGAATTTTTTAGAAATCGTAGAAATTGTAACGGGCCAAAACGGGCCGGGCCGAAAATTTTTCCTACGGGCCGGGCCGGGCCCGGGCCTGGAAATTCCGGCCCGTGCAGACCTCTAAGCGAGACTCATCATTTTAACTTTGTATTTAAATTTGATGGCATCATTAGTAGTGTCCTGAATTTTGGTTAGTGAAAAGGTGCACAACGTGATCTACATTCAATTTAAATGTACTTTTCTAAATAATAATTTTCGATAACCAGCTATACACGAAATTTTCCTACACACTTTTTTAAACGTAAAAGCACGGAACTGGTCAGGAATAAGAGTGATCTGGAATCGAATTCTATTTTTCATTTTTTTAAAAGTATATTTAATCGGGTTACATGTGTTTACTCCCTTATAACAACTTTTGTTGGTATATTCCGTTTAATTCGCCACTTTTACAGCCTTTTCTGATATTTTGTTTCCTTTTATAAGAAAAGGCAAAACTTTATTAGATTTCGTATTTTTTAATAAGAACGCACGTTCCAGTTTTTGTACTCTTAATAATAATAAAAAGAATATTGCCCAGTTAAACTGATGGCATTGAGCTCACTGGCTACGCATACTAATTGTACATTAGGGTGGGCCGAAAAAAACTTTTTTTCGATTTTCGATTATGGCGGGTACGGAAAAGTGGCCACTGGTGGCACTCAGTTCATACAAAAAAATTGAGATTTTTTGGACATTTCCTTACCCTGCCGCAAACGGCTTGAAGTTTTGCAAAAATGTTCATTTTTGAACTTTTTCGAAAAAATTTTTAAAATGTTAAATTAAATTTATTTTGGTTGTAATTACTTGAAAAGGCATATTTAATGTACCAAATGTTTAAATAATATCTGATCATGCATTATTTAATATCTATGTGTATTATAACTTAGGCTATTTTTATAGCTTTTTCGCGTATAATAGGCAAAAGTTGTATTTGTTTGAATCGATCGTTAGTTTCTATATTATTTATGTCCCTTGGTCTTTTTTATATTTTTTCTATGTATCAAACGTCATATATTTGGGGGAAAGACAGCAGTATACTTCAAAAACAAATCTGGAAGGTGAGAAAGTGGTGAAGCAGGACTCTAAGAGAGCGCAATGACTCGGCGTAATAGTCAGGGAGTGAAGGACGAAATAGCTAAGAGCCAAAATGCGATAAAGGATTCTTATTATTTATCCTTGCTCAGTAACCTGCGACATTTGTTCAATGTTAACGTGAAACATTTTTGTAGTGATTATACAGTGCTTTTTGGGTCGTTTAATGTGCCATTATAGTGTTTTGTGCGTTTTATTACAACGAGCTTAGAAATGGCTAGTATAAAGGGCCATGAAAATGCAAAGACACGCAATAGCGTGAAAAGTAACTTTTGGGGGGCGTCATGCATATTGAAAGAATTGCAATTGCCAACGTATGCTGATAATCATGCGCTACTACTACTGGTTGCTTCACCATGTAGAAGTTGTGATTGCAGAGGATACGAATCTCTTCATCGATAAAAACAAAGTCAGAAGAGAGAAATAGAAACTTGGAAAGAAGATACGGGCAGAAGAAGTTATTGAAAGAAGGAAAATTAAAAGCATAGTTTTTGATGGTAGAAAGGATAAAAGTATATTAAGAGGAAGAAAAATAACAAGCGGCACCGTCGAGAGTAAGGCGAGGAACACATCACCGCGTTCCGGTCACCGAAAAGAAATAGCAAAATCATTATACAATCTTCCAAGTCACCACAAGTTAGACTTTTCTGAACTGACGAGGTATTAAGATAACGGAACGAGGTATCAAGTGACCCGAGTATTCCTAACCAGGTTCAAACAACACGGTGATGTGTTCCTCGCCTTTCTCTCGACGGTGCCGCTTGTTATTTTTCTTCCTCTTAATATACTTTTATCCTTTCTACCATCAAAAAGTATGCTTTTAATTTTCCTTTTTTCAATAACTTCTGCCTGTATCTTCTTTCCAAGTTTCTATTTCTCTCTTCTGATTTTGTTTTTATCGATGACGAGATTCGTATCCTCTGCTGTCACAACTTCTACATGGTGAAGCAACCAGTAGTAGTGGCGCATGATTATCAGCATAAGTTGGCAATTGCAATTCTTTCAATATGCATGATGCCCCCAAAAAGTTACTTTTCACGGTATCGCGTGTCTTTGCATTGTCATGGCCCTTTATACTAGACATTTCTAAGCTCGTCGTAATAAAACGCACAAAACACTATAATGGCACATTAAACGACCCAAAAAGCACTGTATAATCACAACAAAAGGGTTTCACGTTAACACTGAACAAATGTCGCAGGTAACTGAGCAAGGATAAATAATAAGAATCCTTTATCGCATTTTGGCTTTCAACTATTTCGTCCTTCACTCCCTGAGTATTACGGCGAGACATTGCGCTCGTTTAGAGTCCTGCTTCACCACTTTCTCACCTTCCAGATTTGTTTTTGAAGTATACTGTTGCCTTTTCCTCAAATATATGACGTTTGAAACATAGAAAAAATATAAAGAAGACCAAGGGACATAAATAATATAGAAACTAACGATCGATTCAAACAAATACAACTTTTGCCTGTTATACGCGAAAAAGCTATAAAAATAGCCTAAGTTATAATACACATAGATATTAAATAATGCATGATCAGATATTATTTAAACATTTGGTACATTAAATATGCCTTTTCAAGTAAATACAACCAAAATAAATTTAATTTAACTTTTTTTAATTTTTTTCGAAAAAAGTTCAAAAATGAACATTTTTGCAAAATTTCAAGCCGTTTGCGGCAGGGTAAGGAAATGACCAAAAAATCTCAAATTTTTTGTATGAACTGAGTGCCACCAGTGGCCACTTTTCCGCACCCGCCATAATCGAAAATCGAAAAAAAGTTTTTTTCGGCCCACCCTATTGTACACTACAGCCTTGTATTTTCGTTAATTCCGTTCGAAAAAAAATTAAGAAGGGGAAACAGCTCTCCCCTTTCTCCTTTTTCATACTTAATCATTGAACCTCCTAAACTATCAAGTACATGCTTTATCATATTAAAAAATCTATATCTAAAATTCAGAGCAAATCGGATAATTCTCAATAAAAACCCATTTAGCATTTATATAATTTAAGTGGAGTTATTCCCCTCTTTTATACTTAACCATTAAACTTCCAAAACTATTCAGAGATTTGAACGAAATCTGACAATTCTGATTGAAAAATCAATTTATACAAGTTAAGGGGAGGGGCATTAGAACCCCCGTTCCCCCTGTTTATACTTATTCAATGAACACCTAGTAACAGCCACGGACTCGCCTCATCAGAATAATCCTATATCTAAATTTTGAACGAAAACTGTTAATTCTGCATGAAAATTCCGTTTATATCAATTGAGGGGAGGGGCATGAGCCCCCCGTTCCCCCTGTTTGTACTTATTCAATGAACACCTAATAACAGCCACGGTATCGCCTCATCAGAATGATCCTATATCTAAATTTTGAACGAAAACTGTTAATTCTGCATGAAAATCTCGTTTATATCAACTAAGGGGAGGGGCATGAGCCCCTCGTTCCTCCTCTTATACTTATCGAATGAACTCCAAAAATTAATCAGGGAAGCGCCTTATCAGGATATACCTATATACAAAATTTCAAGTGGATCCGATATTTTTATCATGAGTTATCGCGTTACGCACGTACGAACGTACATACAGAACGGACGGGCACATAAGCTCTCAGGCTATGATAGCCTGTGAGCTAAAAACGTATTTATGATTGTCTGAGCAAAGTATCCAGTTTGAATTTCTGCATTTTAGTTGAAATTTAGGATCGACCAAAAGAAGTTTTTAAGACAGCAACAGAAACTGAAATAGAATTTTGGTAATCTTCCCATTTTCGGCCGAAAACGAACGGTAGGTGGAAAAAGCGCCCCGAAAAAAAGTGCACCTTGCAAAACACATATTTAAATAAGTCTGATAATAATACACACAGTTAACCTTAGAATATAAACACTATATTGAGATGATTTTTGAAAATTCGATGTCCTTGCTCTCTCGGGACTGAGAGAGGATAGGGGGGGAGGAGCTTTAAAAGTTTCTCAAAACCTGTCATTGCCTCAGTGCTAAAATTTTGTTAAAATTCACAGGAGAGAGAGTACAAAACTTATGATTACCTTCCTCATAAAAGTATACAATATGCCATTATCATTTTATTTAAACTCTCCCAGGGGGATACCTTTTTTAGGTATTCAAGGGCTTCACAACCCCGGGCACCTGAGTGATCTTTCTATTTTTCATTTTCCTCTTACCCCTCTTATCTTCCTTTCATCTTTGTTTCACTCTCATTGTGGTTTCCTCTCCGGAGGTGAGGGAAATTCTGCTTGTCATCCTGTATATCGATTTATGGAGAATTGTAAACCACCCACGTGTTGGCTGTGCGTGGCGATCCGTGTTCCTGGAAAGGGGGATCCTGGCAGTTGAGGGAAACCAACACACTGTTTTGGTCCCTGCTTCAGGTAGACGGGAGGTGCATATTGGTCCCGTATGTACCAATCGGCTGGTCAGATGGCTTTTGTCACTGGCTTTGGAATCAAGCGAGCGAGTACTTACTAACCATTACGTTAAGGGTGGAGACTGGCATAGGAGTATCTTGTGACCTTATTTGCCCTGGTTAGCACTGTTGCACGAATGTGCATCCCCTTGTTGGGCTTGTTAGTGGGTGGTGCGGCCGGGGTCTGAATTATATTTTTTCTAATATGGATGGAAAAATTCTATTCCTTCTATTTCTCTCCCTTGTGGAGAGCAACAAGTTGTACAAGATACTTTCACTCGATTCTGTGTAATTAAACGCCTTGATAGCCTAAATGATAATTCTTTCAAGAAAACTTCACCATTTCTTATAGCAAAAACATTCCAATCTGTCTTAGGAAATGGTCATTCTTTGAAAAAATTGCAATCTGGGGGTTTACTTGTTGAGGTTTCTTCAGCCAAACAATCGGAGCTTCTTTCAAATAGCTCTACAATAGGCCCTTTTTCTGTTTCTGTTCAGGTGCATAAAACTCTAAATACAAGTCGAGGTGTTATTTCTGAACCAGACCTCTTATTCTCTACGAAAGATGAACTCTTAGAAAATCTACAAGACCAAAATATTATAGATGCACGTCGTATCACGATCCGTCGGAATGGCCAAGTCCTTCCTTCAAAGCATGTCATTCTCACTTTCAATAGCCCTACTTTACCAACAAGAATTAAAGCCGCTTACCTGAATTATCCTGTCAGACCATACATTCCTAAGCCTCTCCATTGTTTTAAATGCCAGCGATACGATCACACTAACACTAACTGTCGCGGTTCCCTTACCTGTGCACTTTGTGCAGCAGTTGACCATGATAGCAATTCATGTGAAAAATCGGAACGCTGCATTAACTGCAAGGGTGATCATTCTGCATACTCCCATTCCTGTCCTAACTGCATACGGAAAAAAGAAATTCTTGCTGTTAAAATATCTCAAAATCTGTCCTATCCTGAAGCTCGTAAAATTGTCGAATCCAGAACTCCATGCGTTAGAATTTCCTACTCCAGTATTCTCAAGCAACAATCAACATCAGTAAGACACATAAGTACCCAAACTGATTTCAGATTTCCACCCAGTAAATCAACCATAACACAATCAACCAGCACTCCAATTAAAGAATCCCGTGATGTATGTCTACCTACTAAAATGACTATAAACCCACAATTAGAATGTTGGCAACCATCTTCAAAACCTGTTAAAATTATTAACCTTGAAAAGCAGCGACAGAAATATCAAGTTCAGTCTAAAGCTCCATCCAAACCTAAAAGTGAGATTAATATTATATCCTCTTCAAAACATGCCCCTAACTCATCTGACTTTAATTTGAAAAAGCCCAACAGTAGTCAAATAGTGAAAACTAACCAAAAAAACTTTCTTTCAGAACAAGACATTGACAGGTTCAGAAACATTGCAGAAATCAGGTATACTTAAAAAACAAGCAGAAACTAAGAAAATCCATACTCCAGTATCTCCGCAGTGGAAGACTGTGAGGAAAAGGAAAAAAGACTCATCACTTAGCACACACATTAGAAATATAAAAGATCCCAAACAATTACAGAATTATGTTGAAGAGGCTATGGAATCTGAAACTTATGAGAGTGGCTCGGATTCCGAGGAAAACACTATGCTAGAGGAATATGTGCCTGAATGATTTTAATTTGTTTTATATTAACTTGTGTTTTAATTATATTTTGTGTAGTATTTGGTTATTTCTTATTTCGTGTTGTTTTATTGCTTTAGAATTTTAACTATTTACATTTTAAATTTCATTGACTGGTTTTAATTGTATTTTAATTTCATATATCACTGCTTTGCCAATTTCCATCTATTTTATAACCATGATTTTCTTTTAATGTAATATTCACTTATTACATTTCTTATATTTTATATCTTTTAGTTTCTTTTATTCCTTACCTTGTTCTTGGCGCAGCATGTCCCACTGGGGACCTTGCGCCATAAAACTCTATCCAACCAACCAACCGTTTTATATAAACCCCGCCTAAATTTCCTAAAAAACTGAATATAAGAACTCGAAAAATTTGGTTATAAGTTGTGTGATTAAATAGAGTGATTAAATAGTCTAACCCGCTGAAATTTTGTATACGTAAATAACCTGATATGATTTTACATGCGAAACTGTCCGTTTCTTTTTAATTAAAACTTTTCAGAAGGCGGTGCGCCACTAGAGCAAAAATTTGCCTAGCTCGTTTTAATTATTGCTTTCTCCCCAAAGTCAAAAGGAGTGGAGTGTGATATTTTCAGGGTGTTCGTAAATCAAAAAGGGCAACTTTGTGACACATGCTTTAATTTATTTTTGTTCGAAAATGCATGAAATTAGCAGGTGTTATTCAGAAACTGTCTAATTGCACTCAGTTTTCTGTTTTTTTTTACAAACACGGTAGATCTTTCATAACAAGCTTTCAAAATTGACGTTTTTGAGCACATTTCCAGTCGAAAGCAGAAAAACCGGTCGAATAGCAGAAGAAAAGCGGGTAACCACGTGATCGAAATAGCTTAGAACTTTATAGGTAATTTAATTATCATAAAATGGAAAACTAAGTTCGGTTCGAAATCACTTCCATAGTCAGGCATTCCAATTTTATATCTTTCTGTTAAAAAATGAATTTGTAAATGTGCCAAAACGTTTTACGTTTGTTGAGCGGAGCAGTTGAGAACACCTTTCAGTGGACATGTTTGGCGATTTTGTGTCTTTCTACCTTTTTTTTTCTTTGGTTATCAGCGAACGAGGATTCGCCAAAACACGGAACTTTCCAAAGGGCCGTGAAAGCACGATTAGGATATTTTTTTAAACGAGCCGGGCCAAAAAAAAAAAAAAAAAAAAAAAAAAAAAAAACGAAACTGATGAAATGTGAAACATTTTCAATCGATTTGAATTTGGGGAGAATAAAGCTGCTCTCAAGGAGCAACTTTATGACACAAGTTTAAATTCATTTTTATTCGGAAAGGTATAAAATGAACAAGCGTTGTTGCTCAGATACTATGTAATCGGAAACGTTTTCCATTTTTTGCTAAACAACATTTTTAGCTAAATTATGAGCCCAATTTTATTCTCTATTGATTGTCAACGTGACAACGTTGAAGTAAGTTGCGAGAATAAAATATGTGTGTACAATATAATTAATATAACTTTTATAATAATGTTTGTTATTTCATTAAATTTTTACAAACAATTATGAGATACAATATGTAATTAATTGCCGCTGGATGTAATTGAAATCTTAAGTGAAAATTTCCAATTAACTTTTACAAAATATTTTATAAATATGGATTTATGTATTTCTATCGTATAAAGAAACAAAGTTAATTTTTATGCAATATAGCCTATATTGTTTAGCATGCATTATATAATTCAGTGAAGTTAACTTTTAAATGTTAATAATGTATGTATCTTAATTAAAATATTGATATTTAAAGTAGTAGCGTATTATTTTTTACTATTATTGTTATTTTTTACTTTTTTTATTACTATTCTCATGAGATTATTAATGGTCATTGCTTATATAGCACGGTATTTTAAAATTAAATTGATTTTAAATTTCATAAAAATTACTCATGTATTTTGCGATATTCGAACTTTTTTCTACATCTTCCACTCTCCCTTTTTGTTTGTTTTCTTCCTGAATTTCTTTGTTTCCTATTTTTGACTTACTAATTTGACAATAAATTGATTTTAAAATAAAGTAAAGTTACTCTTTTTTAAAAAAGTAAGATAAAAATTTTAAATGAAGGTAAATATCTTATACGATAAAAAACAGTTCAAGGCAATTTTCTTAGAATAAATATTAATATAAATTAAGTTTTTTAACAAAAGTTTGCATGATTCAGCCATGAATCATTTTTATCAATTCATTTAGGAAAAATAAGTATTGCATATTTGTATAGTATAAGGTCCAGTATAGATAGTAAAGCCGCCTTTTCATGGAGACATACCTCAAAAATTAGTTTTAAAGCTCCATTTTCTCAGAGTTTCTGAAGATTACTTTCAACCTCAATAAAGTTATCTTGATAATTAAAAAGTTTAGAAGTTTTTTAGAACTGTAATATTTTATTTCAGTAGTAATTGTTACTTTTTATCTGATGAAAGAAATAAAAATTATGTTCTGTCTGCATTTCTAAATAAAAAAAAGTCCTTCCGGCAATGCCGGGAGGAAGAGGTAGCTTTCATATACTTATATATATATTTATTTATTTTAAGGTAAGTTACATTGTTCAAAAACACTAAGCTCAAATTAGTGGAAATAATCTTATAAAATTAGTGATTTTATAAGATTGAAACTAGTTTTTGTCAAGACTGAATATTAATAGGAATTTTTAGAAATTAGTCATCTTTTATTCAACCTGATTTTATTTTAAGCGATTTAGAGAGTCACCAAATTTTACGATATCATAAAGTGTATGCCATTTTAAAGCAACATTGTGGATCGTTCAGATCAGACCGTTTCAAAATGTCAGCCATAAGCAAAATTCAAAGTGCTATAACTCAGTCATTTTATAAGATATAGACAAAATAAAAAGTGTTCTGGAATCGTTGTTTAAAGTTCTAACACGAAAAATAAAAATATTTTTCAATTTTTAATTTTTTCGCATTTAATTTTAAATTTTAAATTTTTAAAAAAATTTAAAATGGCCACCATTTTGAAACAAAATGGTGGATGATGCTGGCCAACGAACTCGGTCGAGACATTTGTATGTACTATGTGCATCCCAAGTTTCATTGAAATCGGTTGATAAATACGCGTGTTATCACGTGACAAAAATCAGATCGTTTCAAAATGTCAGACATAAGAAAAATTCAAAGTGCTATAACTCAATCATTTTGCAAGATATAGACAAAATAAAAAGTGTTCTGGAATCGTCGTTTTATGTTCTAACACGTAAAAGAAAAATATTTTTCAAATTTTGATTTTTTCACATTTAATTTTAAATTTTTTAATTTTTAAAAAATTTAAAATGGCCACCATTTTGAAACAAAATGGCGGATGATGCTGGCCAACGAACTCGGTCGAGACATTTGTATGTACTATGTACATACCAAGTTTCATTAAAATCGGTTTATAAGTACGCGTGTTATCACGTGACAAAAATCAGAACTCATCGTTTCAAAATGCCAGCCATAAGAAAAATTCAAAGTGCTATAACTCAATCATTTTTTAATATATAGACAAAATAAAAAGTGTTCTGGAATCTTTGTTTTAAGTTCTAACACGTAAAAGGAAAATATTTTTCAACTTTTAATTTTTTCGCATTTAATTTTAAATTTAAAATTTTTTAAAAAATTTAAAATGGCTGCCATTTTGAAACAAAATGGCGTATGATGCTGGCCAACGAACTCGGTCGAGACATTTGTATGTACTATGTACATACCAAGTTTCATTGAAATCGGTTCATAAGTACGCGTTATGTTATCACGTGACAAAAATCAGATCGTTTCAAAATGTCAGCCATAAGAAAAATTCAAAGTGCTATAACTCAATCATTTTTTAAGATATAGACAAAATAAAAAGTGTTCTGGAATCTTTGTTTTAAGTTCTAACACGTAAAAGGAAAATATTTTTCAACTTTTAATTTTTTCGCATTTAATTTTAAATTTTAAATTTTTTAAAAAATTTAAAATGGCCGCCATTTTGAAACAAAATGGCGGATGATGCTGACCAACGAACTCGGTCGAGACATTTGTATGTACTATGTACATACCAAGTTTCATTCAAATCGGTTCATAAATACGTTAGTTATCGCATGACAAAAATCAGATATATATATATATATATATATATATGGTTATATATATATATATATATATATATATATATATATATATATATGTCAACATTTGAACGGAGGGTGGTTTTGGGGTCTGGGGGTCATGATCGGTGAAAATATACCAAAATTTTCCGGAAGTGTTTTCCTCCGGACGGCTGCAATAGGTAGCTTTTTACTTTTTGTAATGAAAGCTACCTAAAAGGCCTTTATAAAAAATTTCTATATAGGGGAGAGAGGGACACTACTTACAAAAATAAGAAAATCAGTTTTGTTTGACACAAAAACAAAAAATCCGATTTATAGAATAGAAAGTGAAACACTTTCTAATGTCCTTGAACAATTTAGAGACATAATTTTTAGAAACAATTTTATAATTAAAGAAATTGTATACTTTTAAAAATGTGGCCTATACCTTCCTACTAACAAGGTGGTATGGGAAAACTGTAAAACAATGTATGACAAGGCATAAATAGTCTAATCATGTCGGTTATATATTAATCTAACAAAGATTATAGGTTGATAGTGTCTGAGCTACAATAAAAAAATTGCAGTATCTTCTTCACTGGAATTAAAATTCAGGATAATCAGTCAGAGATGACATTAAAAAAATCGTAAGTTCAATTTATTTATATTTTGAAGTAAATAAATAATTTTCAATTTTATATTAATTATACTACACTCTAAAAATATTTGCATATTAGCAATTTTCACTTATCTTATTAAAAAGAAGAAATTAAAATTGTCTCATTCCTCTCTTGACGTTCTTCTGTGTTAGTCTTCTTGTATAAACAAAAATGCTGCTTTTAGGCATAGTTTAAATTATTGATAATATACAGTATAATGTTCCATAAATAGGGAAACTATTTAATTTACACATAAACAAGTCATTAATATTCAGAAAGCATAAAATGTATAGGAAGCAAATTTACTTTTGTGCTTGAAATAATATTTTTGTTTATACAATTGCAAGCTTATGCAGATCAGCTAATGTTTTCAGCTGAAGATTGGGGTATCACTGCTTCATCTCGTGTTTGATTCATGAAATGTTTAAAATGTTACATAAAGAAAAAAACCCACTATCCCATTTCTCCCACTCTCCCCTATATAATAAAAAGAATGAAATTACATAAATTGAAATATTACACAATCAATAATAGGGCACAGACAGATATGCTAGAGTACATTTAAAATTTACTACCACCTTTTTCCATACACATTTTTAAATAATCAATATTTTTGTAATGGTATAAAACATGTCTGAAAGTTTAAAAAAAGTGTGGGTGGCATTTACTTTAAATCCTAATTTCCACTGAATAATCATTCTTAATGTCAAATACAAATTAAAAATACAAAAGTCCTCTTCTTAAACTTCACTCCCACAGTAAAGCCTGCATCACTGTAATCTAACTTTTCAAAACTTCTAATAACTGTTTTATTGTAACGCATAAGATTTTATTTGTCTCTTTAACGTAAATAGCATATTTTAAAAATATTTTAAAACAAAAGTGCTCAATGATAAATTCAGGAGATAGCCTTAATGCGTGCGCATGTGTGTGTGTGTGGGGGGGGGGGGGAATTAAATTTCTTGCGAAGATTTTTAATTTAACGCTTATTAATAATGTTTAAGTGCAAATCCTCCCTGAAGCTTTGAAAATTCTCCCTTGAGAAAAATGCCTGATCTTAACACTGAAAATATTAAAAGTTATTAAAATTTCAAAATTATTTATCAAACTTACTTTTTACATTCTCATATTAAATGTGGAAAAAAATAGATTTATTAACTTTTATATATAATTCTCTTGCCAATTTTAAGAAAATTATATTACTATACGTTATAAAAATCAGATAGGTATTGATTTTTTTTTTTCCTCAAAAACAAAAGTGATAAAAAATAATTTCGTTTTCTAAACATTTTAAGTCCGTTTTTTCTCTCTTATTAATTGCAATTGCAAGCATACACGAACATCTTTATATATATAAATCTTCTGTGCATTTTCACTGAAACTCCGTTTGTCAATAATATACACTGAATAATGGTTTTCACTGAAACTCAGTTTGTCACTGAACTCCTCCTAAATGACTGGACCGAATCTTAAAATTTTGTGTGTGTGTTCCAGTGGATTCGAGAATGGTTTAGATTCACATTTCATCGAAATTTATTCAGTACTTTTTTAGTAATTAGGCAAAAACTAATAGTTAGTGATTTTTTGCTAATTAAAACTGTTGAATAAGTTTCATATATAGAGTGTGGACGGAATGCCCGAGCTGTCTAAGGCGCCAGATTTAAGCTTTGCTACTTGAAGAAAAAGATCGCGTGTTCGAACCCCAACAAACGTGTATGCTTTACAATAATATTTCCTGTATTGTACTTTTGATTAACTGACTTCAGAAAACCGTTAACTTTTAACTAAAAATAGAAAATTAAACTTTTCTATCAAAAATTGAATCGACTTCAAAAAATACTGAAGAGTGAAAAATAATTTCCTTACATAATTGTAATAAGAAATTAAATTAAGAGCGTAGTGTTTATCGTGCGTATTACTATATTTAAGTAAATTTATTTGATTTTTTGAAGTCGGTGCCAGCCAAACCCATTTTAAAATTAAAATTAAATATCCAATGCTAATCTTTATATATATAAATCTTCAATAATATACACTGAATAATAATTTTCACTGAAACTCAGTTTGTCACTGAACTCCTCCTAAATGACTGGACCGATTTTAATGAAATTTTGTATGTGTGTTCCAGTGGATTCGAATATGTTTAGATTAACATTTCATCGAAATTCATTCAGTACTTTTTCCAGTAATTAGGCAAAAACTAATAGTTAGTGATTTTTCGCTAATTAAAAGTGTTGAATAAGTTCGACGAATAGAGTGAGGACGGAATGTCCGAGAGGTCTAAGGCGCCAAATTTAAGCTCTGTTTCTTGAAGAAAGAGATCGCGTGTTCGAACCCCACTCCTGACAAACGTTTATGCTTTAAAATAATATTTCCTGTATAATACTTTTGATTAACCGACTTCAGAAACGTTAACTTTTAACTAAAAAGAGAAAAATAAACTTTTCTATCAAAAATTGAACATACTTTAAAAAATACTGAAGAGTGAAAAATAATTTCCTTACATAATTGTAATAAGAAATTAAATTAAGAGCGTAGTGTTTATCGTGCGTATTACTATATTTACGTAAATTTATTTGATTACCTGGAGTCGGTGCCAGCCAAACCAATTTTAAAATTAAAATTAAATATCCAATGCTAATCTTTATACAGGGTGATTCATAAAAGATGGGCAGAACTTTAAGGGGTTATAGTACACTTAAAGACAAATAATATTAAATAGGAGACTAAGGGTCCCAGACGTATTCCCAAGGAGATAGGGGGCATTAAAGTTTAGGGTCCGAAATTTCAAATGATTATAAAAAATGGAAAAATTGGTCGATTCGTTTGCGGTTTTTGCAAAAAATTTTCTTTATGCCAGTTTTTTCTTGAAATAAAATTTTAAAGTTCAATTTCAAAAAATGCCGATAGGGGGCGCTTTAGACTTTGGAGTAACAAACAACTATTTTTTAACGTTATTTTTTGTATTTCTTTAAATGATTTCGAAAGCTTAGACTTAAACTTAAATTTTGATCTAAAAATCTGAGTCCTAACGAGTAGTTAAGTAGCGTAAACTGAAATCTGAAATTTGAAACCCTTCTCCCCCCAGAACAAAAATCAGTTATTCCCGATCTTTGTGTCGTAGATTAGGCTCTAACTACTGCCGCGTTTTGCTAAAATTATTCTTTATGCCAGTATTTTCTTGAAAATAAATTTTAAAGAAAAGTTTCAAAAAATTCCGATAGAGGGTGCTTTAGACTTTGGAGTAACGAACAACTATTTTATACCGTTATTTTTTGTGTCTCATTAAATGCTTTCTAAAGCTTAGACTTAAACTTAAATTTTCAGCTCAAAATCTGAATCGCTGAGCGTGGTTCAGTAGCGAGGGGAAGGGGTTCAAATTTCAACTTCTGAACATAGTTCAGTTTGCACTACTTAACCATGCCCAACGATTCTGTGCTGTGATACGAGGCAAAAATACAACTTTCGTCAAGGACTGCATAGTCGGAATTCACTCATAAAGGCACTGGCACAGTTGGAAACGTCGCTCATGCAAACGTTAAAGCTCCATTCCTGACGCTAGTCACCGGGTGAAGAAGGAGACAGAAAGTATGCAAATGTCAAATGGGGAAGAAGAACACGTATGCAAAATTTCGACACGATTCAGGCATAAAAACCACTGAACGGTGAGTCAAGTGTAAGTCGCTGTAGTAGTGAATCGGAAGATGGTGCCCTTCACAAATAAGGAAAAGGCTGAGATGCATTTAATTTACGGAGCGGCAGATGGAAATGGTGCAGAGGCACAACGAATGTACGGAGAGCGATTTCCCAACAGGCGGTTGCCTAACCGCAAAACTTTCGAGCGCTTGCACAGACAGTTGTGTGAGACGGGATCATTTCTCGCTTCCCGGTCGAATGCAGGTCGTGCAAAAAAGGACGAATCAGTAGTTGTTGCAGAAGCCATTCTGGATGTAGTAGCGGCGCAGCCAAGTACAAGTACACGAACAGTGGCTAGGCAGGTGGATACCTCAAAGTCCATGACTTGGAGGGTACTGAAGGATGAACATTTGCTCCCGTTTCATGTGCAACGAGTCCAGAAACTGTCTCCAGCGGATTATCCAAATCGTATTGAATTCGCCCGCTGGTTTCTGCAGCAGAACGCGCTAAATCCACATTTTGGACGAACTGTGCTTTTCACCGATGAATGTACCTTCACACGTGAAGGTACATTTAACACACACAATGCACATGTATGGGCGGATGTCAATCCACATGCTACGTATCCACATGCTCATCAGAGACGCTTTTCCATCAATGTTTGGGCAGGAATCCTCGGAGACCACCTAATCGGACCGTACCTTCTTCCTGAACGCCTCAACGGTAAAACATACCTCACATTTCTGCAACATGTGCTGCCAGACCTGTTAAACGTTGTTCCTCCACGCATCCGGCGGGTCATGTGGTTCCAGCACGATGGAGCGCCAGCCCATTACGTACGAGACGTCCGCAACTATCTGGACATCACATTTCCGAACAGATGGATTGGTCGAGGTGGTCCTGTTGCTTGGCCTGCTCGCTCGCCAGATCTTTCACCCCTCGATTTCTTTTTTTGGGGACAATTGAAGGATCTTATGTATGAGACACCCATTGAATCCCCCGAGGAACTGGTCGCCAGACTTTCCGCCGCTGTAGGGGAAGTGCTCGAAAAGCCTGATGTTTTCGCGAATGTTCGCCGTTGTTCTGCGTGCATAACCTCTGGTGGTCACAATTTTGAACATTTATTGTAATTACATGTTAATAAATATGCTTTGGTAACATAATCCTAATTTGTGTCTTTTTACCTCGTATCACAGCACACAATGTGTGGACATGGTAAACTGAACTGTGCCCAGGAGTAGAAATTTCAAACCCCTCTCCCCAGAAACTTAACCACGTCTAACGATTCAGATTTTGGGCTGAAAATTTAAGTCTAATCTTTAGAAAGCATTTAATGAGACACAAAAAATAACGGTATAAAATAGTTGTTCGTTACTCCAAAGTCTAAAGTGCCCTCTATCGGAATTTTTTGAAAATTTTCTTTAAAATTTATTTTCAAGAAAATACTGACATAAAGAATAATTTTAGCAAAACGCGGCAGTAGTTAGAGCCTAATCTAAGACACAAAGATCGGGAATAACTGATTTTTGTTCTGGGGGGAGAAGGGTTTCAAATTTCAAATTTCAGTTTACGCTACTTAACTACTCTTTAGGACTCAGATTTTTAGATCAAAATTTAAGTTTAAGTCTAAGCTTTCGAAATCATTTAAAGAAATACAAAAAATAACGTTAAAAAATAGTTGTTTGTTACTCCAAAGTCTAAAGCGCCCCCTATCGGCATTTTTTGAAATTGAACTTTAAAATTTTATTTCAAGAAAATACTGGCATAAAGAAAATTTTTTGCAGAAACCGCAAACGAATCGACCAATTTTTCCATTTTTTATAATCATTTGAAATTTCGGACCCTGAACTTTAATGCCCCCTATCTCCTTGGGAATACGTCTGGGACCCTTAGTCTCCTATTTAATATTATTTGTCTTTAAGTGTACTATAACCCCTTAAAGTTCTGCCCATCTTTTATGAATCACCCTGTATATATAAATCTTCTGTGCGTGTGTTTGTCACTGAACTCCTCCTAAATGACTGGACCGATTTTAATGAAATTTTGTGTGTGTGTTCCAGTGGATTCGAGAATGGTTCAGATTCACATTTCATCTAAATTTATTCAGTACTTTTTTAGTAATTAGGCAAAAACTAATAGTTAGTGATTTTTCGCTAATTAAAAGTGTTGAATAAGTTCGATGAATAGAGTGTGGACGGAATGTCCGAGCGGTCTAATGCGCCAAATTTAAGCTCTGCATCTTGAAGAAAGAAATCGCGTGTTCGAATTCCACTCCTGACAAACGTGTATGCTTTACACGTTTATGCTGATATTTCCTGTATAATACCTTTGATTAACCGACTTCATAAAACCGTTAACTTTTAATTAAAAAGAGAAAAATAAACTTTTCTATCAAAAATTGAACCGACTTCAAAAAATACTGAAGAGTGAAAAATAATTTACCTTACATAATTATAATAAGAAATTAAATTAAGAGGGTAGTGTTTATCGTGCGTATTACTATATTTACGTACATTTATTTGATTTTCTGGAGTCGGTGCCGCAGGAAGGACAACGTCTGTCGGGTCCGCCAGTATATATATAATATTTATCTTCTAAATTTGAGATGCATTAAATTTTCAAAACAGAAAACTAAAGTATTAAATTTTAATAATATGGCAATCAAGAAGTAATTTACTTATTGCATATAATTCTATATCCACAACTCCAAGTAAGATTACTACATCTAATTAATAATATTTTTTAACTATTGCTCGGCCTATTTCAACGTTATTAGATATTAACTATATGTATCAGCAATGAGAAAGTACATATCCAAAAAGAGAGATAAACTCATGCACTCTTCTTCTCACAACCCATCATCAGGATTCCGAGTTGGGGGGGGGGGAAATTAACAATGGGGTTCTATTGTTAGGAGTGACCCGCGGTTGCATGTCAGTCCGGCTCCTGGATACTCCCATTTAGTTATAATGAATAGGACTCATCTTAAAGATTGACAAGTAAAGGTAGATAAGGATTTCTCCTACCTCTTTTGTGTAAAGGATTAAAAAAAGGGGTGAAATGTATAAGTTATCCAAGGAAAAATCCTAACTACATTTTGCTACTTTATCTTACTATTTGGCGACATTTTTTTTTTAAAGAGGTGTGAAGAATTTTCCAATAAAACAAAAATCACTCGAAGAAATTAATATATTTTGTAAACATCTAAATATTAAAAGTTTTACATGCAATTAAACAGAAAAAGTTTTCTTTTTTTCTTTGTGAAAACTAAAACTTTAAACTTAAATATATTTCATCAATGCATAAAAACGAAATTGATGATAATGAGGCGAGCTTGCTCCAAAAAATAGACAAAAACCGAGAATGGAACTTAGAATGTAAGTGCTCGAACTGTTCGTCATGTTTTACAAAAAGAAAGAAAAAGGTTTGCTATAGTAAAAACGTGTGAAGACCGCGTCTTACATGAGAGACTGGGGTGTCATGAGAGACTGAGGATGGAGTTTGCCAAAAACTGCAATATTATGGGCAAAAAAGTGAAATTCTGTATTTTCCGATGAGAAAAAGATTAATTTGGATAGACTAGATTGTTTTTGAGACTTCTAGTAAGATCTTCGTAGAAAAAAAATAAAGATTTCTTCAAAGCATGTATTTGGAAGTGATTCACTAACGGTCGTGGGAGGTTTCACTACTGGTAGAACTACTCCAATAGTTTTTGTGCAGGGTAGGAGGAATTCTGAGAGTTACATTGATGTATTGGGCGATACTCTTTTACCAGAAGTACCGTTAATAGCGATCTGAGGCTATTTTTTCCAGCAGGACAATGTTTCGGCTCATGTTCCCAAACTTCAAACTCGTGGTATAATGCTAATTCCGTGAAACTACTTGATTGGCCGGTCAGAAGTCCTGATCTGAATACTGTAGAAAAATCTTTTGCGTATTCTGGCACACAAAGTATGCAAAAATGGTATATAATCTCAAAATAAGGAAGAACTCATGTCTTCCATCGAAAAAGATCACTCAAAATCTTCCAAGAACGTTCTTAAGGAATTGTCAAACTCCATGACGTCAAGATTGATAAGAGTGATCGAGAAGAAGCGGGGAGATTATTAATTATCAGTGTATTTCAGACAAAAATATTCATTGTCCTTATAATTTTGTCCAATTTTTTACAATGACATATTTTGTTACTTGTGACAAAACATTCATATTTTGCATTTTCCAATGTTTTGCATTGTACAATGATTTCTAGCATAGAAAAGCATTTAGTGTATAAATTGCACTTTATTTAGCTCAGAACTATTTTTTTTTCTGCGCAATTTTCAATTGTTCTTATAATTCTGACCACCACTGTAAATCACAGATATCCGTATAGATTATAATGAAATCTGAAAATTTTAATATCTCGGAGAAAATCTCTGCGTATGTTTCGTGGAATACGTTATTTAGAATTTTAACTCTAATATATGTTTGAAGAGTTTTAAAAATAAAAAGGTTTAAATCATAACAAAATACTAAAATCTTTTTAATATTTTAGTGATTTTTTCTTATTTGATTTAAAAACAAAATTGCCAAATTCTCTTACATTTATGAAGTATAACGTTCATTCGTAAATGCATTTAATACTCACGATATTCTGAAAAATCAAATGACCTCCCAGGATATACCATGAAATTTAGAGACAAATAAATTAAATATTTCGAGTCAAAATATGTGTAATTATATTTTTCAATTTTTATTGACTGTGTCATTCAGTGGACAAAGAATATTTTTAATTCTGGAAATGCTTTTATAGCTTAAGAAAGTTTTTTTTTTCTTTTTTTACATGATTGAAACTGAATTTTTCAATAGAGAACCTATAATTTTGTGATAGCAATATTAATTTCAGGTTTAGTAAATATATTTTCAAAAATATAAAAAAATATCCGATACCTTTGGTATATATTTGATAGTTTAAAAGTAGTAAATTTATTAAACATTATAAATATTTTCAGACCTAATTTAAATTAGAAACTAAAAAATAAATAGTTAAATTAATTTAGCATGAAAACTTAACAAAGCAATCTTCTAAGCGCCTTTTTTTTTTACTTATGTAAGAAAATTAGTTGAAAACTGTCACAATTTGCTTAGAAAAAAAAAAAAAAAAAAAAAAAAAATAGGATTTAGTATGAAATTTTAAGAAAATGTTACGTTTTATGCAACAAAATTTGAAATACAAATTGAAAAACATCAAAACAAAATGTATGCGTGTTTTTTTTTCATTTTTTAATTTGTTGTGCAATTTAAATTGAACAAAACTAAAACCAGTAAAGATTATTTCCAATGAATATTTAAATAACTTATCTAATTAGACAGTTCATCTTTCAATACCTTTTCTAAGTAAATATTGCATCCCCACATTATTATTGATTCTACATTTAAGAATTCAGCTTCAGAAGTAAAACGTAACTTTTTTTTGTTGGTTGGGGGGGGGGGGGGGGGTAGAAACCATTTCCGTAGCAAAAGCTTTTTATCTACAGAATGACAAAATTAATAATGATTAAAAAATTTTTACATTTGTTTTGATTAAAAATATAAAAAGTATTAGACAGAATATTTTGAATATAAATTAAATTATATCAAAAATATCAAACTTCTTGATATTTTGAAAATAAAAGTTGGATATACATCATGGTATATATTATGGTAAATATATATATGCATATGTATATATATATATACTTATGCATATATATATAATATATATGCACATGTATAATATGCATATGTATATAATATACATATGCATATGCTATATATATTTAAATAAGACTGATATATTAAACTCAAATCGCACACCATATATAATTAACTAAAGAAATATATAAAATATAAAAATATTCTTAAAAGCAAAAACTCACGAACATCTACACCGCTAAACAAACTTGAAAAACCACTACGTGAACAATAACTAATCCATAAATTATAAACTGATCCAACAAATAACAACTCATAAATAACTTAAACAAGAAACTCGAAAAGTAACAAACAAAGAGACGGGCGGCATGGCCAATGACATGCACTGCTGGGTTAAATCTGATTTTATGCATGCAACATTCCCCATGCCCGTCACAACCATAAATGAATTTTAACTAAAAGCAATCCATACTAAAAATAAACTATCGACCAGCAATAACCTTCAAATGACCCTTAAACTAAAACATTAAACTTGTCGAACTATCAAATCCATTCAATAATGATTTCAGTTCATTTCGACGACAACTACCCCTAACAAAATCATTCATAATATTTTTCATAAAGTTCCGAGGGTAATCTTGTTCAGAACTCAGTCTGTACCACTCCACAATGTCATTAATCGCATCTCCAATTTCTGAACTCAACCTATCAATACGAATTAAACCATTTCTGAAAATATTTCTTTTTACCGAGACATGTACACATGAATTGAAATTCATTAACTTTAAAGTTCGGAAACTAAAAGTGTTCCGTTTATCAAATATCTTTGTAACCAATTTTTTACGCTCTAAAATTAAGTTTACATCCAAAAAATCAATATTTCTGCAATCCAGTGAGGAGGGCTCTAATTTTAATGTTGTAGGGTAATATAAGAAATCTAAAATTATATTATCGTTATTTAATTTAACTATTAAAACATCATCAATGTATCTATAACACAAAATATTTTTATTTAAGTTATTGTTACGTTCATATAAATATAGGTATATGTCAGCTATAATAGAACTACAACTCCCCCCCATTGGAATGCCACGAATTTGTCTAAACGTTTTTTTACCGTCGTAAAGGTAATTTTCTTCTACAACAAATTTAAATAAATTCAAAAATAAATCGATATCAGTTTCTGATTTACACTCAGTAACATAAAATTCCACAATTTTCTTTTTTAAATCCGTTAAATCTATATTATTGTATAGGTCTGCGAAGTCATATGCATACAGACCTGTAATGTTTTTTATATTTTTCAGCTTATCCAATAAGATGTAGCTATTTTTTATAATAAATGTTGATTCCCTACCAGTCACTTTGTGAAACACACCTGTTAAAATCTCCTTTAATTTTTTGCTAACTACCTCAATGTAAGATCCGAAACCACAAGTTATGCTTCTGAATTTAATTGGCTTTTTATGAAATTTAGGAACTAATATAAGATATGGGAAATTTTGACTTTTTTGTTTTAACTTTACTTTTTTATAAAGTGCTTTGATTTTATTCTCCACAACAGTGATTTTTGTATTCAAAAGTTGATAATGATATTTATTGTTATAGCACTCATTCAAAAGCGTACTATAAAGTTTTTTACATATCAATGCGTAATTTGTGTTGGCTTTGTCTACATATGTAATTATAAATTTATCCTGGAGATTCTTAATTGATTTTGTAATTTTTATATAATTTTCGCGTGACATACCGTCACAATCTCTAATGTATTCCATTTTTAAATCCTTTAGTATATGGTATTTCCACTCTTGAAAAACACTACATGGTAAACTATACCTATACATTAGTTTTTGTATAAAAAAATCTAAATTTAAGTTAAAGCGCTTAATTACTTCACTTTTAGGTATTATGCGTTTCACTCTATATTTTGTTCCATACTCCATTAACTTCCTCAACTCCACATCCCCTACTATCTCCAAATTTCCAGTTATAACGTGTCCAAAATCGTTATCTATATAATTTATGTAATCACTATCATTGCAATTACAAATGCATTCTCGGGTACTTTTCTCAAGATTTTTTGCAAAACTGTTATAGTTAAAAATTTTACGCCCCAAAGGTTTATCATATTTAAAAGCCTTAATTATTTTAAGCTTGCCCACAGGTAATAGATCATAATATTTATTTAATATTTTATTATAATTTAGTTTATTTTGACAATTTCCAACATAATCCAACACAAAATATATCTTATCTACTGAACCTTTATTGCTATTGTTTAAATTACAGTAAAATTGCAAATTCTGTTTTTTAATTCTATACCTCAATAAATCTAAAGCTAAATCTATGTTACTACATCCTACTCTGTCATGCAATGCCCATAGTGTTTCGGGAATTCTTTTTAATGTTAAAAACTAAACACTTAAGTACATTAATTCTTCTTAAACCATTATAATTAATTATTGCGTTCAGTATATCTTTACAATTATTAATATTTTTATTATTCCAAGTAATTACATTAAAAGAACTATTACAA
Source organism: Maratus speculifer (assembly GCA_964019185.1). Taxonomy (NCBI): domain Eukaryota; kingdom Metazoa; phylum Arthropoda; class Arachnida; order Araneae; family Salticidae; genus Maratus; species Maratus speculifer. Next base: position 5,608,838 of record OZ025293.1, on the reverse strand, counting down.
TTATCATTCAATATTTCATTCCTCAAATCATGATTTATTTTTGCATAAATAGTATCATCTATATTTTCAGTTTTTAAATTTTTAACTACATTACTATCATTTAACCCGTAAGGATATACCGTACCATAATTTTTCATCATTTCATTCTCACACAATTTTCTTTCCATTTCATTTGGAATAATATACATGATAGATATCCGCATATTTTCAATACCATGCTCTGAAAAATGTTTTATTTCTATTTCTTGATCCTCACTTTTGATGATAAGTTTTCTAATGTCCGATTTATGATTATTGAACCTTCTGTTTAAAGGAGTAGATGTTTGTCCAATATATAATTGATTACAAACGTTACATCTTAATCTATAAACACAATTATAAACTTTACAAAATTTAAGACATTGTCCCTCTGTCCTCTCATCTTTATGTTTTATCTCTGCACAAGTACAAACTTTACAACGTTTGTCACTACATTTAACTAACTGTATACCATTATCTAATTGACTTTTTTTAATGTCCCTTCTATAAAACCATCTTGTTTTATATCTTTTCTCAGTGTTATTACTATTTTTGTAATTTTTTTCACTATAACTATGTTTAAATTGCCCAAGGCTATTCATTGAATTATTATAAATATATCTAGTCCGATATCCTATAATTTCCGTATTTCCATAAGCACAACTATCTTTAGTCGAACCACAATCATTCCGTAATCCAACATATTTCCAATCTATGCCACTTTTAACACAATCGCCACTATTAGACATACTCCTCATAACTCTAAACTCTGTAAACTCTTTTCCACCATGGTCACTTTCTAACGATCCGCTCCCCACCATGGATTCTGGAGCCGACCGAGCACTACGGAATTTATAATTCCATATCTTGCCGGTACCGTTAATATTGTATATATATATGCATATGCTATATATATATGTATATATATATAGCATATATATATATATATATACATATATACCAGGCATGAAAGAGTTCCTCCTAAAGGAGGAATTCCACCTTTTTTAGATCAATTTTGCTTATTCTCTGGATTGGTGCAAAAATGCAAAGAAAATTTTGGAAGGATAATTGGGGGGGGGGGGGCAAAAACTTAATAATTAGACATTTAATCTACCTTGGAGATAAAAAAGACATTTTATCTATTCAACTACTTGGAGTTTGTTCTTGAATTGTTGCGCAAAAGAGGCATAAACTGAGTGAACTTCTACATATAAGCATCTGAAACTATATTAAATGAAGTTGTTCTGAATGTCTTTCAAGAATGAAATCTTTTTCAGACTCTGAAAATTTAAAGTGAAAGGAAGTTTCTTTTTGGAATAGAATATTTTGTACTATTTATACAACACTTTTGAGTAATTTCTGTGATACCTTTTTTGAGATATATCTTTTTTGAAGCAAATATAAATTTAGCAGAGAATTTTTTTAAGGGGATGGAGGATTTAGCAGCTGAACTAATCAGAATAATATTTGTTTTGGAAAATTAATGCCTGTGCCTCACATAAGTTGATCAGATGCATTTGGTTTTACTCCTTCAGCATTATTAAAACTTTCTAAGTAAAAAAAAAAAAAAAAAAAAAAAAAACAGTCATACATGCAAATTTTTCATTTAATTTTATTCTCTCTTAAAATGACACTGAAATTATAAGAGTTTGACGCCGTTGTATGGATGGGTAAAATATTCCACCTTTTTTCTCGTTTACCACTTTCATGCCTGTTATACATACATACATATATATATATATAAATAGATATAGATATATGTATGTATATACCGAACCCTGTTAAATCGGTCATTGAAAGATAAACTGTCTAATTCAGGACAGTCCAATGCGGTGCCCGAGGAGGCCATTGCGCCCTCTGAAATTTTTTGGCACCCTTTTGAAAGTTTCCTATTGCTAACACTTTAAGAATAAAATTCCAAATTAAAGGAATCTTTATTAAAAATCTTTGTTATTTGCTTGAGAGATGTCTTCAAATTCTCTGTGAGTTTATTTTATGCCTCAAAAATGAAAAATGACTTCAAAAAATTGATCCGATGTAAATCTTTCTTCATTAATTTGCAGTTATTCTTTATATATACATATATAAAAATTTTAAGGAAATGATGGCGATGGCAAATGGGAAAATTTAGCTACTCTGGCTGATGTTGTTACTCTGGCCCATTTCTATGCTGCAATACGAAAGAAAGGATGCCATTTTCTCTTACAAACTTTTAAAATTTCAGGTATTTTTCTCACCTGAAATTTTTCTCATTCTGTTAATATATATATATATATATATATATATATATATATATATATATATATATATATATATGTAAAATCATGCGGAATGATTTTCATCAATGACAGCTTTTCGGTTATCTCTTTGGAATTATGCATTGTTTACTAATATGCTTGTCTTTGTTTCTGTACCTTTTGCAATGACATATTTGCGCCTCCCAAGTAAATCAAATTGTATATTTGCGTCCTTAAAAAAAATTAATAAATAAACAAAAAATAACAATGTCTTTGATTTTTATTTTTGATATGGACTCTTTGATTAAAAATTCTGCCTCCTACTTAAAAAAAAACAAAAAAAAAAAAAAAAAAAAAAAAAAAAAATTGAGCGTTATTTTCTCCACTCTGCTTCCTGCTGAAAAATGTGCAATTCGTGATTTACTATGATTTATCGGTGGTTGTTTTAATTTTTCTTTCCTTTTTTACTCGAAGCTTCGGAAACATTATACCTTATGTCTTCTATTGCGATATGTATTTGGATGTATGTATCGCTACTAAATATTGTGGAATATTTTTGTTGCATGTTTTGAGCCCTGTAAATAATGGTACCCTTCATTATTTTCCAAGAGCTGAAATCCGCCCCTGATTTGTGGAAAGTCTAATTTAAACAACCAGTTATTTATAGATTCATTAGAAATATCTTTTCTGGCTTTAGTTTCGTTTAATTTCACATTTAACTGCACAACAGATTAAAGAGTGAAAAAAGCAGAAAAGCTTATAGTTATGTTTAAAAAAAAGTTACTTATTTTATATTTAAAACATTTTTCTATAAAACATGGTATTTTCTTAATAAACAATGCTAAATCCTACAGTAAAAAAGAAAAAAAATACAAATTCTTTAATTTTTTTTTTTTTTTTTTTAAATGACCGAATTAGTTTCGTCATAAATCAGTTAGGAAAATATTCATACTTTTCTAGTATATTAGAACTACTCATCTCTGCATTGTATAGTTCTTACAGTCTTATTATTCTTTTAACAAAGATTTTTTTTGTATTAATACAATTAATAATAGATATTTATTTATAGCGTAAAACCCTTACTTTGAGTAGATACGTATGACGGTCATAATATTTAATTTCAATAAGGCATGTAGATTTGGTCCAGCGTTTGACTTCACAGTCTTTCATCCCTTTGAAGTCGATAAAATGAGTGAGTACCAAGCTTGCTTAGAAACCAAACACTAAGGACCTCAATTTAGGCTGATCACCTGATCGAGACATATGGTGTATAGCACCTCGAGGTCAATGGTCAAGAAATAGGATTGAGCTCTGTAGGCCCAAATACAAGACTGCCACAGGCGACTATTTTTATATTTTGTTCGCACCGCTGTTTAAAAAAAATAAAAATAAAAATAAAAACATATAGTACATTTGTCTTGCAAATATTTTCAAAGTGTATGTAAAAGATTTTTGTTCTGCAAAAGTGGTGCGAAATAGAATAAAAAATAAATGTGGCAGCCCTGCATACATGAAAAAAAAGCGAAGGTGTTTCAATTATTAAAAATTTGCATACAGATAAGCACATGTGAGTAAAATTTGATCTAATTTTAAAAAGCCAAATAAATGAACTCGTTTCTCTTTGGCTTCTATATCTGTTAATATTGAAAATAAAAAGTAATTACCTTCTAACATTTTGCCCAATTCTCTGTGAAGAAACTTTAAAGTTGCGTTACAAGCTTTCTTTCCTTCATATAACTCACCATTTAAAATGTGCGCGGTTGCCTGGAAGAAATATAACAAATAAACTTTTATTAACTAATGTGCTCATAAATGTAATAAAATATAAATAAAATTTTTTCATGATTTACAATAGTGTTTAATGCAAGGAAAGTAGATTTATTTGATGAAAAATAATATAAAGTCAAGCTTACTCATTTGTTCAAACATTTTGTCAAGACTATTATAAGCGGGATATTGGATTGACAGAAATCACTTTCCACGCATTTAACATTAATCAAAATTATTAAAATTGAGAATACTATAAATAATCCTATCCAGGCTTTATTTTTAAATTACAAATTGTTGTTTGTGTAAAAATTAGTTCAACTCATTAAAAATATAAAGCATTAAAATCCTAATTGTAGCATATAGGGTGCAATATGTTATCACCGACCTTTAATTTTTCAACCGTTGGCCCTCCCCAAGGGGGATTCTTTCTTTAGGTATTCACGGGCTTCACAACCCCGGGCACCTGAGTGATCTTTCTCTTTTCCTTTCCCTTTTCCTCTTACTCCTCTTGCCTTGCTTTCATCTTTGTTTCACTCTCATTGTGGTTTCCTTTTCGATGGTGAGGGCAATTCTGTACGAGCCGATATCATACTGTATATCAACTCTTGGAGAATTGTAAACCACCCACGTGTTGGCTGTACGTGGAAACTCGTGTCCCTGGAAAGGGGGATCCTGGCAGTTGAGGGAAACCAACACACTGTTTTGGTCCCTGCTTCAGGTAGACGGGAGGTACATATTGGTCCCGTATGCACCAATCGGCTGGTCAGCTGACTTTGGTCACTGGCTAAGGGATCAAGCGAGCGAGTACTTACTAGCCATCTCGTTAAGGGTGGAGACTGGCACAGGAGTGTCTTGTGACCGTATGTGCCCTGGTTAGCACTGGTGCACGAATGTGCATCCTCTTGTTGGGCTCGGTAGTGGGTGGTGCGGCCGGGGTCTCAATTCTGTTTTTTCTAACATGGATGGAAAAAATTATTTCCTTCTAACTCTCTCCCAAGTGGAGAGCAACAAATTGTTCAGAATAATTTTACTCGTTTTTATATAATTAAACGCACAGATAGCCACTCAGATAGTTCTTTTAAGAAAACTTCTCCGTTCCTTATTGCAAAAACATTTCAGTGTTATTTGGGAGATGGACATTCTCTCAAAAAATTGCAATCCGGAGATTTACTTGTTGAGGTTTCTTCTGCTAAACAGTCACAGCTCCTCTCGAATTGCTCTAGAATTGGTACTTTCTCAGTAAATGTTCAGGTGCATAAAACTCTAAACACAAGCTGTGGTGTTATTTCCGAGCCAGACCTTCTATACCCTACCAAAGACGAACTGTTACAGAATTTTAAAGAACAAAATATTATAGATGCACGCCGTATCACAATCCGCCGAAATGGACAAGTCATTCCTACAAAACATGTTATTCTAACATTCAATAGCTCTACTCTACCGACCAGAATTAAAGCTGCTTACCTGAACTGTCCTGTCCGTCCTTACATCCCTAACCCTCTCCGCTGCTTTAAATGTCAGCGTTACGGCCACACTACAGTTACTTGTCTTGGTTCCACTACCTGTTCGCGATGCGCAGAAGTTGGCCATGATGGTAATACATGTGAAAACTCTGAACGCTGCATTAACTGCAAGGGTGATCATACAGCATTCTCCCGTTCCTGTCCTAACTGGGTACGTGAAAAAGAAATCCTTGCCATTAAAACAACTCAAAATCTCTCCTATCCTGAAGCTCGAAAAATTGTTGAATCTAGAACTCCATCTGTTGTAGTATCATACTCCAGTTTACTCAGGCAGCAATCAAACTCTGTTAGACACATAACTGCCCAAAGAGATTCCTCATATCTTCCAAATAATTCAGCCAGAACACAATCTACCAACACGCCAATCAAAGAATCCCGTGATATCTGTCTCCCCACTAAATGTTCTGGGAATCCGCAATTAGAATGTTGGCCACCATCTACAGAACCTGTAAAAATAATTAACCTAGAAAAATGGCGACAAAAATTATTAGCCCAATCTAAGGATTCAACTAAACTTAAAACGGAAACTGTGACTGATTTATCTCCAAAAAATACTCCTGTTTCATCAGCATCTAACTTGCAAAGATCCAATACTGGTCGAAGTATAAAACTGAGCCAAAAAAATAATATTCAGAACGATGGAACTAAGACCGCTAGAAGTCAAAATACATCACAAACATCTAAATATTATTAAAAAACAGAATTTAAAACAGAAACTTTGCCCGCAAACCCTTAAAAAATCCTCAACACCAACTTCTCCACAGTGGAGGACTGTGGGGAAGGGAGGTAAAAACTCTCTCCTTAGCCCGTTTTTAAAAAATGTGAAGGATCCCAAGCAGTTGAAACAGTATGTGGAGGAGGCTATGGAGTCCGAGTCATTATATGACTCGGATCTAGATGTTGATAACACTATGTTAGAAGAATTTGAGCCCAATTGATACAACATTGTTTTTATTACTGTGTGTTTTAAACTTTTTACATTTTAATCTTTCGTGTTTTTCAGATTTTAACCTTTTACATTTTCTTTCTTTTAAACCATTTTACTCTTTGATTGGTTATAATTGTATTTTAATTACATGTTTTTTAACATTGCATCCTTGATTTTTAAACCTGTTTTTCTGTCGTATTTTACGTCAACCTATACACTGATTGTATTTTACACTTTTATTATAAACTTTAACAGTTTTTATATGACACTGAAAGTTCTTTTAGCTATGATCATAGATCTCTCGATTATGTTATCATTATTACTGTTTTTTCACACTTACTTTTTATGTATAATTTTAAGTTTTCATTTGACTTTGTCTTAGCGCAGCATGTCCCAAAAGGGACCTTGCGTCATAAAACCCAATTCAACCAACCAACCAACCGTTGGTCCTAGACATATACAGTGAGCAAAAAAAGTATTTGCATACCAGGTAAATTTGTTGTAGCAAATGTATAAATAAATAAAAAGCAACTAAGAATTAAAAATACCAACGCTTTTACGAAACAAATAAACATATTTAATATCTGACTTAATAATTATATTTCAAATATGAAAACATAAAAATGTAGTATTTGTACAGCCAAAAAATATTTGCACATTAGCAATAAAAATAGAACTAGAGGAATTATAAGTTGAAAACAGTGCTAATATTTAGTATGCATGCCCTTTGCTTCAATTACAGTTTGTAATCGTCTGGACATTGACTCTATTAATTTGTGACATGTTTCACTACTTATTTGTATCCATTCTTCCCTAAGAGCTTGCTTAAGTTCTGATTTGTTAGAAATTTTCTTTTTCCTTATTTTCACATCCAAAATATGTCATAAATTTTCAATCGGATTGAGGTCTGGCGTTTTCAAATGATTTTTTACATTTTAAAGCAACCATAACCCCGTAATATATGCAGTGTGTTTCGGATCGTTATCCTTTTGGAAATAATATGAATTAGGAATTCCTAATTTCAGAGCACTATTAGATAAATGATCTCGCAATATATTAATATATTGTTTAGCATTCATATTGCCTCCAATAAAGTTAATTTCGCCATTTCCGTTAAAAGACATACATCCCGAAATCATTACATGACCACCGCCATGTTTTACAGTTGGTTTCAAGTTTTTAATTTGAAGAGAATTGACTCTCTGAGAAGATATTTGACTTTCGCCATACAGTTTTCTTACCACTGGAGTCAAAAATATTGAACTTGCTTTCATTGGAAAAAATAACAGCTTTCCAAAACACTAATGGTTTGCTGACATAAGCTTTTGCAAATTCAAGCGTTTCCACCCTATTTGTTTCACTAATAAATGGTTTTTTTTTCGAGGGGCTCTTCCTCGAACATTTGCATCATGAACAATACTTCTAATTGATTGTGGCGTAACTATTGTTCCCGACGTTGAAGCGACATCAATAGCCAATTCTCGAGCACATAGAAAAGGTTTTTTTGATGATTATTTTATGATGGCTCTCCTTTTCCTGGTTTTAAGCTTTCTTGGACGCCCAGTTCGCGGCTTATTTATTGTCGAACCAGTTTCTTTTTTCTTCTTAATTACATTACGAACACTAGAAAAGTTTAGATTTAATTTTTTACCTATACCTCGGTAACTTAATCCAGAATTGTTAAAATATATAATCTTCTCACGGATAGCAAGAGATAGTTTACACGTTTTCGGCGCCATTAGAACAAAAACTCCCCAGAATCCCTGCTCCAGTTAATATATTACGTGACTTTAAAGTGCGGGGCTAATGTACTGCAGGGATGATATGCTAAACATTTGCATAATGTTCACATTTAATGCCTTTTTTAACAGTCAATGCTTCGTGTGCAAATACTGTTTAGGTATGATAAAATATTAATTTATTTTTTAAAATGTGTGATATTACTGTCTAAGGAAAATGGGTAGTTATTTTTATTTTCTTCTTATTTAAATAAATGAATAATTAAGAGAATAGTATCAAATTTGCTTTCTATGGTTACTTATGCAAAAAATCGTCTGCGTGCAAATACTTTTTTTGCTCACTGTAGTTCCAATCACGAAAAACGTTTCAAATGAGGTATTTGTTTTGGGAATTCATTAGATAAGTATAAATGGGGAATCAGTGGAACTACCCCTGTTAATTTAGGCAAATGTTTTTTCCTGCAGAATTAACCGATTTGCTTCAATTTTTGAATACAGGTTCATAGTGATAAGATGCTTCCCTAATTAGCTGTAGAGCTCTTTTGTTAAGTATAAAGAGGGTACGGGCAATTACACACCCTTAAATTTGATGAATGGGTTTTTATGCAGAATTATCCGATTTGCTTTAAATTTTGGATGTAGGTTCTTTCTGATAAGACGAATCTCTGAATAGTTTTGGAAGTTTAACGGTTAAGTATAAATGAGGGGGATAACTTCTCTTAAATTATATATATGGATTTTTTTTAGAATTATCCGATTTGCTCTGAATTTTGGATATAGATTTTTTATATGATAAAACATATCCCTGATTAGTTTAGAATGATTAAATATTAAAAGTGGAAATGGGGGGATCTAGTCCCTCCCCTTAATTTGTTTTTTGAATGGCATTAACCCTTGAAAATATAAGTAAAAAAGGTATTGCATGCTGATTTCGATCTCCTATTCTTTAATTCATTTTTTATCTGATCCCTCAATGGAAGAGAAAATCATATGTAAAAATCTCAAAATTTGAAATTTAATAACTCTGTCAATTTTTGTTGTAGAGAAGTCAAACTTTTTTGTGTTACATCTGTTATGATATGTGTAAAATGTTGCTAAATATAACTATAGGAGTTGGGGGCTGTATAAAAAGTTAGATTTCGTAATTTTTATAAAATTGATTTTTCACTTTGGTAAATGCCACAGCATGATTATTTACCTCAATTGAAATATTTTTGTAATTGGAACTATATGTCTAGAACCAACGATTGAGAAATAAAAAGTCGGCGATCGATAACATATTGCAATGTGTATTAAATTTGTTCCTTCTTACTGCAAGCTTGTCAACGCACTGGTTTGTAATAAATAGAAAAAAAATCATGAATCTCAAAAGTTTCTTAATGTGCCTATCCTATAATCTTCAGTGTGATATTTCTGTAGTATACTTTGTAAGTCTGTTAGAAACCTACGATTGAAACTTGTGTATGAAATTACAGGATTTCCCACTGGAACGTAGATCCGAAAAATATTGATTTTAGAAAAAAAAAAATGAACAAAAGGGAATAAAACAAGACAGTTAAAATTTTACCCAAAACAACACAGAATATTTGGGGCAATTGTTATAACACATTGGCCCTCTGTAAAAAAAGCCTTTTCCCGATCATTTTCTAATAGAGATTGAACAGTGGTTCAACCGTTAGCTGACCAGAATCCTATTCACATTACGCTCCAAATGAGAGAATTCTTACTCTAACATATCCCGATGCCTTCCTCAAACTGCCAACTATGGTCCAACAATCTATGCTACCTACCTAGGACTTGTGTGATTAAGAATTGGTTAGTTATAGAATATGACCAAAATGGTCTACCAAATGTCACCCTGAGCTTCTATATACAGCTGAAATACATATTCCAGAATTTTTTTAAAAACCACATTTTACAAATCTGCCTTGTAAAATGAATGGTTTTGAAACGTAGACATCAAATTTTATGGAAGCCCGAAATTAAACTCGACTACCTCTGTATTAATATTCCTTAAAAGGTTTATTTTGAAGCATATTTCGTTAAGCAGGCAGAAATTTTAACATGGAAGTTAATTTAAATAGACAGAATGTTGTAGTGTAATCAGTCACATGCATCACATTGACAAAATTTGAACTGCTTAGTAAAAGACTTTGAAAAGAGAGATAAAAGAAAAATATTTACTTCACAAATAAGTACATTTATTTCGTACATTTAATGCACACGATTTTCGAAGTGCTACCCATTACTTGCAAAAATATGGCGAAGCCTTAGATCAAAGTTGTCCAAAACTGAACGAACAGTCGGCAATGTGATCCCCGAAATTTCATCAGAAATGGCTTATCGGAGCACATCTAATTATTGTAGATGATTTTTGAACACATTGCCCGTCAAGTAACCCCTCAGAAAATAGTCTGCGACCTTTTTAAGACGCGAACTTTTATTGAAAACAGCTTGCAACTTCGTGTCTGCCAAGTGCTCAGAGGAGTGATACAATATGAAGACATTTTGCCGAGGAGCCTGGGACCTATGTTTCACATCCCCGACAGCAGAACAATTGAGGTAGATGATCATTTTCGTTTCCTTTGGCAGCATTGGAAACACAAAAATGAGGAAGGGGGTCCAAAACTGAACGAACAGTCGGCAATGTGATCCCCGAAATTTCAGCAGAAATGGCTTGTCGGAGCACATCTAATTATTTTAGATGATTTTTGAACACATTGTCCGTCAAGTAACCCCACAGAAAATAGTCTGAGACCTTTTTAAGAGGCGAACTTTTATTGAAAACTGCTTGCAACTTCGTGTCTGCCAAGTGCTCAGAGGAGTGATACAATATGAAGACATTTTGCCGAGGAGCGTGGCACCTATGTTCCATATCCCCGACAGCAGAACAATTGAGGCAGATGACCATTTTCGTTTCCTTTGGCAGCCTTGGAAAAACAAAAATGAAGAAGGGGGGAGGTCTAAAAATTAAGATAAAAAAGAAAAAGAAACAACTAATTAAGAAAAATAAAATAAATTTAAAATTTAAAATAACTGAAGAATAGGTCGACTAACGCAGTGGCCCAGATTACCGTCATATGTTTATCCGAAAATCGGCCTTGAGAAAGACCCCTTGACATTACTAATTCTGGTGTAGAGATTTGTGTACACTACGAAGCTGATTTGAACCAAAGAATGATACAAAGAAGTGTCTTAAGAATAAAAAGAATATTGCCCAGTTAAACTGATGTCATTAAGCTCACAGGCTGCGCATACTAATTGTACATATGATCCTATAGCTAAATTTTGAACTAAAACTGATAATTCTGCATGAAAAACCCATTTATATAAATTAAAAGGAGGGGCATTAGCCCCCCCGTTCCCCCTTGTTTATACTTATCCAATGAATACCTAATACCAATTCACATTCACAATTCAGAATGATCCTATATCTAAATTGTGAACGAAAATTGATAAATCTGCATGAAAAAGCCATTTATATCAATTAAGGGGAGGAGCATGAGCCCCCTGTTCCCCTCTTATACATATCGAATGAACTCCAAAAAACAATCAGAGAATCGCCTTATCAGAATATACCTATATACAAAATTTCAAGTGGATCGGATATTTTTATCATGTGTTATCGCGTTACGCACAAACGTACATACATACCGAACGAGCAGGCACATAAGTTCTCAAGCTTTGATAGCCTGTGAGCTAAAAATGGGAGAGGTAATCACAACATTAAAGGAGGGGTCACAACAATTAAGGTTATATACGCCATCTAGTGGAAGGGATGAACTATAAGAGGATTAATAAGTAGATTGTAAATTCTTTTGTTGTAAATAGCAACAAAATTGTTTTGTTGTTATAGAATAAAATATTACTTTAAAAAGTTGTCTGGTTAATGCGTAAAATAAAGTTTAGATTTGAAATAGTATAGTAAATAACTGTAGAATAAATAAGTGAAGTAGCCTAAATATTAAGATAAAGTATACTAAGATGAAATATTATTAATTATATGATACAAATGTTGCTGATTTAAATCCATTCGATTTTAATTATGTTTTTTAATGTAATGAAAGATAACGCATAAAAATTAGTAAGTAGTTAATATGTAAAGATAGAATTTTGTAGTCTCATTTTTACTAAATTCTTGATGTGCTAAATTAAGAAAATGATATACACGGTTGTATTCCCTATGAGAATATAACGTTTATCAATGTTAAGAATGTGTATCGAATTTAATAATAAATAAAATATACAATTTTATGTCCCTTTGTCTCATTTATCGAGCGCAGACGATAAGGATACATATTTTCTTGGTCGTATTGCATTTATGTGTTATTTAACTTACAAATATTTCATTCTTTTAATTTAAAGCTTATTTCATTATATATTCGGAATAACTTTAAAATGCATGTATTAAATGCTGTATTATTAAACAAATAAGTATTGTTCATTTATTTGTTTAAATATTTTGCGATTCTAGTAAGAATAATTTTCCTAAAATCGCCAGATAAGATTTTTTTAAACTGTCAAAGCCATTTAGAGAATTCCTATTAAGAATTTAATCATACACTTCAAGTTATTCTCTCATGAAAGATGAATCTTGTTTACCAGATTTATTGCAAAATATTTTTGTTACAGCTTTTTTTGATAAAGATATGTGTAGTTTAAAAAAAAGCCCCATTGTTATTTTAATTTCAGTTCAAAAGATAATATGTTTTCGTAGCATTAGTGCTTTTTCTTTCGAAATTAAAATGATGTTGTCACTGTTATTTTAATGTACATAATTTAATCAAAACAAACTGTAAGAAAAATATTTTGCAACAAATCTGGTAGACAAGAATCATCTGCCATGATTGAGAAAAAGACAATATGCGCAAGAGGTACGCAGAAAATAGATATCTGTGCATATATGACATCATACTAAAACCCCACATTATCGCCCCGGCCACCAGCTGGCGCAGCAGTGTCAACTTCCATCGGATTCCAGTATTATCTTTGTAAGCTTGGTATGTATGCAGTTTTGGATATAAACCGCTCTTAAATAAGTTCTGGCCAAGAGATTGAACTTGAGGAGGGATTAAGCCTAGTGACTCATACGTATTGATACTGCAAGTTCAGAGAGAAACGTTAAATAAAATAGAAAATAATAAAAATACAAGACTGAAATTAAATTTAATGCCCAGAGGAAAGAAAGAAGTCTTATATGAGAAGTGCGTCGTCTAGTGCTGCATCGAAGTCTACTGTCCAATTACTGCTTTTCTGCAGTAAGACAGTAATCATTTTCCTCCGGTATATATGCCCCTCTCTACGTTCACCAATCGCCACCTGCCTGTAGATTCTAGCACATGAACGTAAAATGTGGTCTTTTAAGGGTAACCGTCAGTATTATCTTCTCATATACTGCTTATGATACATTTTAAAAATCACTATAACGCATTTGCTATTGCAGTGATTTATTAAAAAAAAATTTTGGCGAAAGATAAGACTCGTATCTTAAAAGTGGTACAATTTTTTGGATGAAATACATCACCCTTTTTTTTAAACTTTAATTAAAATTTTTTTCCATGTTTCCAATAGACACCAACAGATGGAGATACGGGTTCTGCTGGTTTTCCGTATGGATTAAAAATGGTTTGTTTTTATCAGTTCTATATGCTTATTTTCTTATATGTTATCATACTTCTCTAATAAATTCAATAAGGGATAGATTTTAGACCATATTACATAAAATATCCTTCAACAAGTATTTTTATTTGAAAGAAATTCCATTTCATTTGGACAGGCCATGGAAGAAATAAGGCAAAAGGTAATATATTTCCAGCAACCCCACGACTGCACTTTTGCACGGCAAGAGTAGAGATGCCCCCCCTATACTTCCGATCAGGGGGGGGGGAACTTGGAGGAGGTCTCTGCACGCGTGGTACTCTCCAGGGCTATAGAAGAGAAGGGCTAGGTCATCCCTTTGAGGGAACCTATGCCGCTTTGTGACTAGCTTTTCTCCCTACCGGTAGTTTGTGACGTCATTGGTTTCACGCTGGTCATTGAGTAGTAGTCTGTCCTGAAGAAAACACACAGGAAATTGATTTTATTTTGTGTACAATTTTTGTATTTTAATTTTCTATGCTTGCCAATATTTATAGTAATTCGAATATGCATCATGTGATGTTGCTAAATTCCAAAATACCCTTCGTAACACAAAAGGAAGAGATGTAATTTTTCACCAGTTTCTACAGAAGAATGTGGAGTTATATAAAGAATTTATACAAAGATGCAGCAGGAAAGACATAATTACCCCCTTCCTTCAATCCCCCCCCCCCTCAAAAAAAGAGAAAACGCGGATCTGCAGTGATATTTTTTTTTTTATTAATTGATTTCATAGAATGTATGAAACATAGATTATTGAGATTAAATGGAAAGAAAAAGTAAAAGAGTCCTCTTTTGTTCCCAAAATAAATATGCGCTTTTTTTTTCAAACAGAGAGCGGATGAATTGTGGCTCATTCCTCTTTTCTGCTTCTTTCCAAAATAAATTTAAAACAGAAGTTTTCAATCTATAGTTATTTTTTACACTCTTTTATTTTATTCAATCTATTTTTTGTATGTTAAGATGAAATCTTGTAATCGATTTTTAACCATCTGGAAAAGTTAGAATTACGAAAAAAAAAAAAAAAAAAAAAAAAAAAAATCGATCACAGTTTTATTTTTGATGATAATGCAACATTTAAATATTTTCAGAAATTCATTATAAATTAATATAGTAATTGTCAGGCATTTTCCTATTAGCTTTCCACAGGTCATCAATAGCCCAATATTCTTTGTAACGCGTACAATTATATGCAGCGACCGATTAAAAAATTTGGGAACTGATGCTTACACACAGATGCTTACGGGGGACCCCCTTACACCGATACTTACAGGGGGATGGACTGCAAAAAATAAAAAAATATAATTCCTAAAGTAACCATTATTGATATTGACTTTAAAGTATTTATTAAAAAATTAAATATAATAAGCAATAATTACTTTTAAATAATTATTTCACAATTATGAAATTCAAATAAATAGACGTTTTATAATAAATTAATTTAAGTCTGCTATTTATTTAAATAGGAAACAATTCCTTCTTGATTAGGTTTTAAACTTTTAAAATTGTTTAGTAAAAAATGTCCCCGACTTTTTAATTTGTAACGATTTTTAGTGAGATTTTTGATACCACTTTCAGTGGATTTTTTCCATTCTGCTGCAGTTTCTAATATTGAAAAGAAACATTTTAAACTTTTAGTCGAATATAGTACATTTTGTACATCATGATTTTCGAAATTTTTGCAGTTTTTTGTCCCTTTTTTATGTTTTGTAGTGATATTTGGACATTTACGAAGGGATTCTGTTTCAGACTAACATATTAAATTTTGTCTCCGCGGTTTTCAAAGCAAAATTTTGCATAATTTCGTTTTTTTGTGCCGATTTTACATACATGTATATGTGTATACACATTCGGCAGTGAATTTTTGTTAGAATGCTATACGTCTCATTGTAATAAGTTTTATCCACTGGGATTTTTGAAAAGTTTTTGTTTTATTTCCTTTCTCGATTTTTCGACATTAGTAAAAGAAAATGCAATTAAATGTAAGAAAATGTTTTGGATCATTTGAGACAACAGCTCAGCTGCTATAAGTCTCAAAAGAAATCCTCCTCCAAACCAAATCCAGAATTGTATTTTTTGGAACGGCAAACCACGTGTGGCGGAAATAAAAATAGAGATATAATATTATTATTATTATTATTATTATTAGGATTTGATAATCGCAGTACAATTTTTTTAAATTATTGATTTTACAAATACTGTGGTACTTCCGCATGCGGATGTTATTTCATTCGCTGGAAAAATTCAGGGTGAGGCGAGGGTTGTCCGACTAGGGGTTATTTTCTAAATTTTATTAAGTTTGGGAAACCTAAAGAATCAATCGCTTTAAACTTTATAACACATAGTAAGAATAAGAATAAAGTTTTTTGAAAGAGATAGGGTAACATCCCCAATAATTGGCACTTTAAAAATTTGTCTTTAAACTTACTTCAATTTTCATTAGAAAAAAATAAGATATTTACTTGGAAATATTTTTAAATCAAAGAATGTATATCTGTGCATCTATTTTGCCCACTAAAAGCAAAAAAAAAATTAAAAAGTATTTTTATAAAAATATATTTATAAAAAGTTGCTGAAATCACCAGTAATTGGCACCTAGAGCACCAATGTATGACACCTTATGATCCAGTAATTGGCACAAGTTTATATATTTTTTTTAAACTTTACATTTTGCATTGGGTTTAACCGCTTTAAATGAATTTACTGTAGATGAAAATGCCATATTTCAGCTTTTTGAGAGTAAGAAATCAGCATATTAGTCTGAAATGTGAACACTTTAAAACAATACAATATACTTATATTAATACCCAGTAATTGTCATGCTGTTCCCAGTAATTGTCATACGAAGCTTTAATGGATTCCAATTACTGATAATATTTCATATTTTCAAATAAAAACAAATGATAAACAAAATTAGTCTATAGCTTTTAAGTACTTGCAAAATAACTGGTTTAATCTCAAATTCCTTGCGAATTCCTTGTAATTGGAATAGGTGCCAATTACTTGGAACTAGCAAAATTGAAGCACCATTAATTGGCATCTATCATTAATTCAGAAATCCAAATATTTATGTCGAAAATACTCTTACACAATTAAAGTAACCCTTTTTAACTAAACAAAACTGTTGTCGATTAAAATTTAAAATATATTATAAATCATATAATAATGAATTGAAAAGCATGCCTTCATTAAACCAAAGAAGAAGCATTTGCAACAAAAATGGCTAATTTCATACAAGCCATAATTGTTTCTATTTCCTAGGCACTATTGTCATCTAGTAGCATAAATCAAAGTTATAATCTTTAACGTAAATGAGCATAACGTAATGAGGTCTTGCATTTTTAAAAGACTGGATATAAATCTTATTTTAGGACATGTTTGTAGGATGTGCCAATCACTGGTGCATGCCAATTACTGGGGATGTTACCCTATTAAATGAAACCCCCAGTGCGATCTGTGATCACATTTATCTACTTGTTTGACTTTCTTGAAAGGAATTCTACGTTAAAAAAATTTAGCTAAATGTACTAAAATTTATCCTCCGCGATTTTTGAATATTTAGTTATTTTAAATGACATTTTTTATACGATTGTTAGCGATTGTTATTTATTTTTTTCTTTTGCGTTCTGCTGCAAGTTTCTGACATTCGTTACACAAGCTTTTTTTAAAAAAATTTAGCCTAGTTATAAGAAATTTTGTTGTAAATTTTATAAAACTTTGTATCGATTTTCAGAGTAATACATTACATTTATTTTTCCGTAATTTTTTATTTTTTTCGCGACTTTTGATGCAATTTTCAACATGAGTTTTTGACATTTGTAACAGCAATTTTGTTATTAATGTTATTTATTTGTGAAAAAATTCCTTTTAGAATAGGTTAAAGCACTGTAATAAATTTTGCCTTTCTGCAATTTTTTAATCTTTAGCAACCTTTACATTTTTAGTTTCGAAGCAATTTTTTAACGTTATTAAAAAAGAATCCGGTTATAATCTTTTAATCTAATGTACTAAAATTTGTCCTCGTTTCAGCTCAATTTAATCGAAATTCGCTTAGCAAATTTCGAATTTTTGTGAATTTTTTATGATTTATTTTTTATTTATTTTTTATTGTTTTTATTATTTTTTATTTATTTATTTATTTTTTATTTATTTATTTATTTATGTATGTATTTATTTATTTATTTGAAGGGAAGGGGGGGCTCTATGGCGGTTTTTTGACTTTACAAAAGAAATTCTTTTTTAATCTTGCATAAATTTTACTGTCTGCAATTTTTGAAATTTTAACAATTCTTTATATACTATTTTTAGTGCCAACCCCCTTTTTATTTTCTTTTGCGATTCGCTGTGATTTTTTCGCATTAGTAAAAGAAATTCAGTTTCAATCTTCCAATCCAATATAGTACATTTTGTTCTCTTTTCTATAACGTTTAATAAGAACTTATGAATCGATTATTTATTTTTTTTTATATATTTTGCTATTTTTCTTGCGATTTCGCGTTTTGAAAAAATACAATTTTTTTAGATGCCCGGAAACGCAGCGCCCATCAGGATAGCTGTGATTAAATTATTTTAGCAAATCAAAATCTAATTGTTTTCTATATTGATTAGAGTGATATAGCAAATGATTTTCACAAAGAAAAAAAAAAAGAATCAAGGTAAATTTATTATTGAATTAAATATTTCATTGTTGAAAGTTGTGTGTTTGAAAATAATATTTTTAATGTTTTAATTGCTAGTGTTTCATTTGGTAATTTGGTAAGAGATTAGGTAATTTTCTCTGTCTATCATCATTTTTCTATTTAATATCAATAATATATTGCGAAGTTTGCGCTAAATTTATTTATTTATTTATATTTTTTCATTTTATAATATTGATTTTGACATGACAATGTATGATTTCGCCGAATCTAAATCAAGAGAAATTACTCTATTCTCTAAACTCTTGTCTTATTTTTAGTAGCTGTTTTTTTATTAATATTATCAATATGCGATTTTGTGTTGTATATGCAATTTTCAAAAGATAAATAACTTGTTATACTAAATTATTATTTTTCTCTTTCTGTTTGAAATTCATACACAAATATTATGCGCAATGTGATTTATTTTAAATGTTTAGCATATTTTGTCTCAGTAATATTTATTTTTAAAATACTCTTTACTTATTGTAACAATTTTTTTTTCCAATATCCATAACGTGCTTGATTTTTCGAAATGAAAATCAAGGTAAAAGAGATTTTGAAGTATTACTGTTATTCTTTATATGAGACTTTCTGGCCTTTTTTTATATACTAGTATAATATTATTTATTAATTTAATTTCAAAATAGCTGTTGTTATTTTTAAAAAGATGCAAAAATAAAATAAAATAAATAAAGCACTTTAATTATTTTAAATTCGTTAAATATAAATATATTTTATAATGCATTTTATATGTATGTAAATAAATTATTGTTATTATACTAATTTACTTATTTTTAAAAAAGTTTGAGTAGTGGTAAAAAGAAAAAAATGTCATAGGGGCGGCAAAGTAAAGCTCGCCTCAGGCGGCGAAATGTCTAGCGGCGGCCCTGCTTATATAAATAACAGAGATTACAATTGAATGGTACATACTATTTTAATAATTTTTTTTTTTAATTTTACTTAAGAAAGGTGTTATAATAAAAATAAATGACATTGACGTGTTTCGGAACCGTCAAATAAGTTCCATAATCATAATATTGTTACGAATTTTGTAAATAGTTAGTGTTTGTACTGTAAAATAATGTAAATAATCTTATTAAGCTCCATTCCTTTACTTATATTAGTTTTTGTTACATTGTCTCTGTTATCAAGCAAACTTGTCCATTATTTTCAGTGTATGTCTACGGCAGATTGGCGAAATAATGAAGATATCGCCAAGTTGGCGTCACTTTTGGCGACTAATTTTGGTCGCCAAATTTGGCGATATATCGCCAAGTTGGCGACAAACTTGGCGATTGTTGGCGATGGTAACCCTTTCCTCTCTGGTAACCCCCCTTAGATATACTGATACATTGTTTGTTGTTCCGTGGATTTTTTCGAGTAGATTCTAGAAATTTCTAGCACATGCTCCGAACCTATATAAGAAGAGAAGCGATGCGAGCTGTGGTTATTATTTACCAGTCAGTCATAGAGTGAACTTCTAGGTTTAAGCAAGTTTGCTTGATGTATTGAGTTTTATCTACGTTGTTTTGAATGTGATATAGTGTTGAGACATTGTATAAAGAGTCTCTGCGACCTATATTTGTACTTGTTCGATAGATTTAAACAGTTATTTTGGAATATCTTGTAATATTTGTGAGTTTCGAAGACTCTGTTGTTCTGAAGATCTGTAAATAAATTATTTTCTACTTTTCTATAAGCAAGAGTTTGAAGTTGTCTAACCATAAGATCAAAAGAACCCAATATACGCTACAACAATATAAATAAAAAATAAGATTTTAAAATATTTCACGGTCAATACAAATGACACGCGACAATAAGATATAAATAACAAAAAACGCAATAAACACGCGCTCTATTGTAAAAAATTAAATTAAAATATAAACCCTGATCTAAAATATAAATAAAACTAAAATTTCAAAATATTTCACGGTCAATACAAATGACACGCAACAATGAGATATAAATAACAAAAAAAAAAAAAAAAAAAAAAAAGAAGAAGAAGACAGGCGTTCTATTGTAAAAAAAATTATATTAATTATTATAAAAATTATATTAATGTATTTTTTTACAATAGAGCGCGTGTTTTTTGTGTTTTTTGTTATTTATATCTCATTGTCGCGTGTCATTTGAATTGATCGTGAAATATTTTGAAATTTTATTTTTTATTTATATTATGATTATGGAATTTATTCGACGGTTCCGAAACATGTCAATGTCATTTATTTTTATTATAACACCTTTCTTAAGTAAAATTAAAATTTTTTTATTTAAATTTTTATATAAAAGGTGAATGTTTTAAAACCTGGTGATTAAAAAATCAATTGGATTTAATAAACTTTTTATCATGGTATATACTATTTTTTTTTTTTTCGATCGCTATATCATATATAGTAATTTTACATCATATTTAAACCTGTCCTCAAGCAATCCAATACATTAAAGAAACTAATATAGTTTAGAAAAAAAAAAATGCAAAGTAAGTATTAAAAATATCATAATTAGGATCTAAAACGATTAAAAAATGTGTTTTAAAATTATGTCTTTGTAGCTTACTAAACAAAGGTAAATTTCAAAAGACTGCTTTCAGAACTATACAATGACAATGGGAGATGGTCACCCCGGCTCCCCATTGTTTATTGACAAGCATTGTTATGTCCCCTAATCCCTTTTTAAACTGGTTTAAATACGCCTCTTGAGACCTAGACCCCTTCTATGATAACTAACTAACTTGGTAACCCTTATCGCGATTTTCAACATTTTTTTTTTTTTTTTTTTTTTTTTTTTTGGCAAAGAAATCTTGTAAGATATACATACATTTTAACGTTTGAATTTAAAATATTCAATTAGGAAACACTAGACAGACTTTAATACAATTATTTAAAAACATACACAAACAATTAAAACGAGAACATAATTATTTAATTGTTTGTGTATTTTTTTTAAATAATTGTATTAAAGTCTGTCTAGTGTTTCCTAATTGAAAGAAATCTTGTGTTTATGTAATCTATGAATATGGTAGATTTTGAGCTTGGATCGGATTTGAGATTCAGATCAAAATTTTAAGTGTCTCATTAAACATGAATTTCGTAAGCCGGAAAAAACTAGTTTTCATTGCCGTAATATATCTTAACCCTTTAGTGCATATTGTTGCCTATTGGCAACAAATTAAATTTTCTCACCTTATCATTTATTTAACGTCGTTTCTTAAGTAACTTTATACTTTACGTATTCATTCTGATCCTATATTAGGTTTAATTCATTAAGTATACCATAAGTGATGATATTTTTTTTGTAACTTACAAATAAAAAGAAACTTTTTAAGCTTTCCATTTTCCTAGCCATAGATGGATTTCTTACAAAAGTAAAAAATATTTAAAATGCAAAAATTCTTTTTCAAAAGAAAGGTTTTAAAAATTATTCACATAATGTAACTGGCCTTTACATATTTCCTTTCACATGAAATTTTAAACAATTATCTCAATTTTACGAAATTGCTTGTTTACTGTGTTAGACAAACTTAGAACTGTGTTATAACAACCCAATCTTGAGATCCTTTTACCAACATTAAAATAACGTTAGGGTGGACTTATAATTTGTCCTTTAAAAGAAATAAAAATTAAATGGAAAATCATAATTTTGTATCTATTTAATATGAAGATACTTTAAATTGCAAAACCGACGACAAACAGCTTCCCGAAAGTGAAAGTGTCTGAATATTAAAATTAATCGGTAAAATACGAGTATTACACGCACACAGAGGGTTTTACGCAATAAATAAATATTAATTATTAATTGTATTAATACAAAAAAAAATCTTTGTTAAAAGAATAATAAGACTGTGAGAACTATACAATGCAGAGTTGAGTAGTTCTAATATACTAGAAAAGTATGAATATTTTCCTAACTTATTTATGACGAAACTAATTCGGTCATTTTTAAACAATTTTTAAAGAATTTGTATTTTTTTCTTTTTTACTGTAGGATTTAGCTTTGTTTATTAAGAAAATACCACGTTTTATAGAAAAATGTTTTAAATATAAAGTAACTTTTTTAACATAAATATAAGCTTTTCTGCTTTTTTCACTCTTTAATCTGTTGTGCAGTTAAATGTGAAGTTAAACGAAACTAAAGCCAGAAAAGATATTTCTAATGAATCTATAAATAACTGGTTGTTTAATTTAGACCAAAGTTGTCCAACCTTCCACAAATTAGGGGCGCATTTCAGCTCTTGGAAAATAATGAAGGGTACCATTATTTACAGGACTCAAAACATGCAAACAAAATATCCCACAATATTTAGTAGCGATACATACATCCAAATACATATCGCAATAGAAGACATAAGAGCTAATGTTTCCGAAGCTTCGAGTAAAAAAGGGAAGAAAAATCAAAACAACCACCGATAAATCATAGTAAATCACGAATTGCACATTTTTCAGCGGAAAGAAGGGTGAGAAGGAAAAGCGCTCTTTTTTTTTTTTTTTTTTTTTTTTTTTTTTTTTTTAAGTAGGAGGCAGAATTTTTAATTAAAGAGTCATTAATTAAATGAAAAATAAAAAATCAAAGACATTGTTTTTTTTTTTTTTTTTTTTTTTTTTAAGGACGCAAATATACAATTTGATTTACTTGGGAGGCGCAAATATGTCATTGCAAAAAGTACAGAAACAAAGACAAGCATAATAGTAAACAATGCATAATTCCAAAGAGATAAGTTGGAAAAGCTTTCATTGATGAAAATCACTCCGCATGATTTTACATATTTTTTTAAAAACAGAATGAGAAAAATTTCAAGTGAGAAAAATACCTGAAATTTTAAAAGTTTGTAAGAGAAAATGGCATCCTTTCTTTCGTATTGCAGCATAGAAATGGGCCAGAGTAACAACATCAGCCAGAGTGTCAAATTTTTCCATTTTCCATCACCGTTATTTCCTTAACATTTTTTTAATATATAAAGAATAACTGTAAATTAATGAAGAAAAATTTACACCGGATCATTTTTTTAAAGTCATTTTTTATTTTTGAGGCATAAAATAAACTCACAGAGAATTTGAAGATATCTCTCAAGCAAATAACAAAGATTTTTAATAAAGCTTCCTTTAATCTGGAATTTTATTCTTAAGGTTCCTGTCCTCGCTCGAGGAAACGCTCGCGAGCTAATGCTATTCCTATGGGGAAGCATTTTTCTAATAACTCTTTCGCATTTTGACATTTTTGAATAATTTTTTTTTTTTTTTTTTTTTTTCATTGGATAGCTGAGGTGCTTGCTGACAGCGACCTTTTTTACTTTTTCGATTTTGGTGGCAGATATTTTTTACAAAGTTAGTTTTACTTTCAAAACCGGTTTCGAAACTGAAAGTGCTTTTTAAAAAATATCTGCAACCAAAATCGAAAAAGTAAAAAAAGTGCGCTGTCGGCAAGCACCTCAGCTATCCAATGCAAAAAAAAGAAAAAAAAATATTCAAAAATGTCGAAATGCGAAAGAGTTATTAGAAAAATGCTTCCCCATAGGAATAGCATTAGCTCGCGAGCGTTTCCTCGAGCGAGGACAGGGGCCTTAAAGTGTTAGTAATAGAAAACCTCCAAATGGGTGCGAAAAAAATTTCAGAGGGCTCAATGGCCTCCTCAGGCTGGATTGTCCTGAATTAGACAGTTTATCTTTCAATGACCGATCTAGCAGGGTTCGGTATTTATATAGATATATATATATACATACCGTAATGTATATCATGATGTATATCCAACTTTTATTTTCAAAATATCATGAAATTTGATATTTTTTTATACAATTTATATTAAAAATATTCTGTCTAATACTTTTTATATTTTTGATCAAAACAAATGTAATTTTTTTAAAATCATTATTAATTGTGTCATTCTGTAGATAAAAAGCTTTTGCTACGGAAATGGTTTTTACCCCCCCCCCCCCCAACCAACAAAAACAGTTACGTTTTACTTCTGAAGCTGAATTCTGAAATGTAGAATCAATAATAATGTGGGGATGCAATATCTACTTAGAAAAGATATTGAAAGATGAAGTGTCTAATTAGATAAGTTATTTAAATATTTATTGGAAATAATATTTACTGGTTTTAGTTTTGTTCAATTTAAATTGCACAACAAGTTAAAAAATGGGGAAAAAAACAACGCACACATTTTGTTTTGATGTTTTTCAAATTGTATTTCAAATTTTGTTGCATAAAACGTAACATTTTCTTAAAACTTCATACTAAACTCTAAAGTTTTAAGCAAATTGTGACAGTTTTCAATTTCTTACATAAGTTAAAAAAAAAAAAAGGTGCTTAGAAGATTGCTTTGTTAAGTTTTCATGCTAAATTCATTTATTTTTTAGTTTCTAATTTAAATTAGGTCTGAAAATATTTATAATGTTTAATAAATTTACTACTTTTAAACTATCAAATATATACCAAAGGTATCGGATATTTTTTTATATTTTTGAAAATATATTTACTAAACCTGAAATTAATATTGCTATCACAAAATTATAGGTTCTCTATTGAAAAATTCAGTTTCAATCATGTAAAAAAGGAAAAAAAAATTATTAAGCTATAAAAGCATTTCCAGAATTAAAAATTCTTTATCCACTGAATGACACAGTCAATAACAATTGAAAAATATAATTACACATATTTTGACTGGAAATATTTAATTTATTTGTCGTTAAATTTCATGGTATATCTTGGGAGGTCATTTGATTTTTCAGAATATCGTGAGTATTAAATACATCTATGAATGAACGTTATACTTCATAAATGTAAGAGAATTTAGCGATTTTGTTTTTAGATCAAATAAGAAAAAATCACTTTAATATTAAAAAGATTTTAGTATTTTGTTATGACTTAAACCTTTTATTTTTAAAACTTTTCAAACATATATTACAGTTAAAATTCTAAAAAAAAAAAAAAAAAAAATTCCTGTAAATAACATATTCCACGAAACATACACAGATTTTCTCTGAGATATTAAACTTTTCAGATTTCATTATAATCTATACAGATATCTGTGATTTACAACAACATAATTTATCTCTATTTGCAATTTTGTTTTTAAAAGTATAATATGATGGAAATTTTCAAAAGTTCTAAAATAAAAGAAAAATCTCTAATTTATACACCATTTCTTTTAATTTTACTCTTGATCCTGCCAATTTTATCGTTAACATTGAGGGTAATTTCATTCCATTAAAAATTATGTAGAAATCCCAGACTAAATGTAGTTTATCATCTTTATTTAACTGGTGCTTTTTAAAGTTAATATAATATACATATTCTTTTTTCATGGGGGAAAATTTTTCTAAAATAAAAGTACTTGACATGTACAATTTTGTTTTAAACAATAAGATATTGGATTGTACGAAAATTATTTAAATCCTCTTAAAGCTTAATGAGTGATGTTAAATGTGCATTTCTAAATTTATACTCAGATTGAGTTAGAACTAGTTTATAGCAATTATTTTGAAAATTTTCATTGTTTGAAGAGATACGAATCGCGCTCCATTTTGTAAAGAATAAACTGCTTAAGAAAGTGGATTTTTTTAGCACCGTGACACCTATTCCAATATCATAATAATACTAATTTTTATTATTATTTGTTTGTTTGCAATAAATTCGTTTTCTCATGCATAATAGTCTTTTTGCAATTTCATTTTTATGCATTGATGAAATATATTTAAGTTTAAAGTTTTAGTTTTCATAAAGAAAAAAAAAGAAAACTTTTTCTGTTTAATTGCATGTAAAACTTTTAATATTTAGATGTTTACAAAATATATTAATTTCTTCGAGTGATTTTTGTTTTATTGGAAAATTCTTCACACCTCTTTAAAGAAAAAGTCGCCAATAGTAAGATAAGTAGCAAAATGTAGTTAGGATTTTTCCTTGGATAACTTATACATTTCACCCCTTTTTTTAATCCTTTACACAAAAGAGGTAGGAGAAATCCTTATCTGCCTTTACTTGTCAATCTTTAAGATGAGTCCTATTCATCATAACTAAATGGGCGTATCCAGGAGCCGGAGTGACATGCAACCTACTATATTGCATTCGAAATAATATTCTAGCTCACAGCTCAGAATCTGCCATGCAGATCCTGATCCTAAGAAAAAATAAACTGACTATTGTCGGATTGAACATGAAGATCCTTTTCTTCGCACAAGATAAAGATCAGCTGGGCTCACCCCTTTTCTCCTACATTTCAAGGGAAAAATAAGGGGTCATATATGAAATAGCTGTAGTTAACAAAAAAGTAGGATTACCAAAAAAAAATGAAAGTTATCGCTCCACCCCCCGTCGAGAAGTATGAAAGTCCGCGCCATCTATTGACAATAAGCGTTTTTTTATTTCCCTGAACGATTGCTTTAAATGGATGGAGTCTAATAGGATTTGTTTGTTCTGGTTTCGTAAATTGCAAACCGCGTAGTGTTGCATCACCAGATGTTACGTTACATTGACGTCCCAATAAACAGTTATTGATGCTTCAAATTTTCGGTTAATTACTGGGCACTACTCATGCAACGTTCTCCTGAAAAAAATTAAATACTTGAACCAAACATTGAATAGGCCTCATTAGTTTAAAAAAAATCTTTGGTTATGTTCACAGAGGAAGTATCGTTTGATAAAAAAATGACAATAAACATCCTACAGATTTAAAACAAAGACAGTTTTGAAAATATAAATTAACAGCTAAAACGTCCATAGTGATATTTAAAACTAATTCAAGATTTCTTATACTCGGCATATATTTTACTTTAAAGTAATTTTTGCTAGAAATATTTTCTTTGTAAGACTAAGCAACATTTATTCAAAACAAATGTTTATGAATATACTTTTTTTCAGAATAATGGCTTGTATGCCAAGAGAATCCACAGCAAAGCAACTGGAAGATTAAACCCATTCTTCTTCAATTAAAATCGGAATGTGAAACAGTTATAGAACAATTAAATCAAAAAGTTATGATACTACTAGAAATTGGAGAAGACACAAGTCCTGTCCAAGAAAAAATATGGATTTTAGAAAAACACCTAATATCAATCGAGAAAGAATTACATTATGTACAGTATGAAAATTATTCAACATTTTTACATCCTTTTTGCTTTTACTTCATATCATATGCAAGTATTTTTTATGCCTGTATATCCGTATATCTAGTATATCCGTACGAACTCTGTACACTGATATTTTTATTTTAAAACGTATACTTATTATGTTTATTATTCTCTATAAAATTAGACACAAAAATATAATGGAAACTTACTACATTTGCTGCTATCCTTGCTAAAGCGAACACATTTCTTTTTGAGCAGGAACGAATTGTTGCAAAAGCTGAAAGCATACAGTCTATTCCTTTACTGTACTGTTTATCATAGCAGTAAAGAACGCCTAGATTATGTAGCTCTTTTGCTGTCTCAAAGTCATTTTCTCCAAATACCTTCAAGGAAAAAAGGAAAATATATTAATTTATTAATGAAACAGATATCTATTAAAAGCTCAAAAATGCATTATCATTGACGGTTGGGAACAATTTGAAATAAACACATTTCATAAGCTTCTCAAATAATTACTAGAATATTGAATAAGCTTGAATTACCAAACTTTAAATATTCCAGTTTTGGTAAAAGCAGCACGATTTCACAGATAAGCTGCCATTAATTTTTTTTTATTGGCAACAAATTTTAAATGATTACCGAAAAAATGAAGGTGACCGGTGGTAAGGCATCTCCTGCAAAAAATCTACCTCTGCGAAAATAATATATACGTGTGAATATTAAACTTCCGAAACTATTCAGAGATTTGAACGAAATCTGACAATTCTGCATGAAAAACCCATTTATATAAATTAAGAAGAGGGTTCATTAGAACCCCCGTTCCCCCTGTTTATACTTATTCAATGAACACCTAATAACAGTCACGGAATCGCCTCGTCAGAATGATCCTATATCTAAATTTTGAACGAAAACTGTTAATTCTACATGAAAAACCCATTTATATCAATTAAGGGGAGGGGCATGAGCCCCCCCGTTCCCCCCCTTATACATATCGAATGAACTCCAAAAACTAATCAGGGAAGCGCCTTATCAGGATATACCTATATACAAAATTTCAAGTGGATCGATTATTTTTATCATGAGTTATCGCGTTACGCACGAACGAACATACAGAATGGACGGGCACATAAGCTCTCAGGCTATGATAGCCTGTGAGCTAAAAAGAATGTGCAGTTGATGACAACAAAAACGTGCGCAACAAATGAATGTGAGAAAATACCTCACCTGGAACATTTTTTATGAACAAATTGGGAAAAAAGCATACATTTTTTCCGAGCTTGAGAAAGCCTTCGAAGCAATAACGTTTGAGTCGTCGGTAATATGAATATCGTAATCACTGCTTTCGTCATTTTGTTGCACTAATGATGTAATTTGAATGGACAAAATTATATAGTCTGTCTCAAAAGTTAAAACTCTCTGCAAATCTGGTTTAAAATAATTGAAGAAGAAAATATTTTATGCTAATTTACAATAAATATTCAACATTTAATTAAAATAAAATAAAATAAGCCATTTTGGGTTGTAAAAATAAAAAATATATTTATTTTTATTTCTTTTTTCTTTTTTTCTTGAAGAAACGCTGTCTCAAAAGTTTAAGCACTTTATGCAAATTGTTTTAGAAACACGGGATTGGTATTGTGTAATGACGTTGTATGACATCATATTGCACTTTTATACAAGTATAAAAGGTGGAGAAATTATTTCCTAATGTTTTAAACATGACAAAGGGCAAAGAATTCACAAAATGTGAGATTTTGAAAGAATTTAAATTGAAATCTCAAAATAAACCTGTTTCTGGAATTGCAAAAGTTTTAAAATTGATCAAAGCTATGTATATATGAAGTACTTTCTAGAAATGACAATTTTAAGTGGAAACCAAGATGCAGACGACCACGTATGACGACTGTTCAGATTGATCGGAAAATACGGAGATTGGTATTTAGACAAAATATGTCCCCATACGGCAAATTAAAAATAATCTCAGAGTACAGATGTCCAAAGATCACTGTAAATAGACGTATTAAAGCGTGTGATTACATCATGTAAAAGAAATTGGCTCGCAAACCGTCTCTTAAATTACATCACAAACAGGTAAGAATGAATTGGGCTAAAAAACACATGACCTACGGGGACAAATGGCTTACTGTTTTATTCAGCGATGAGAAAAAGTGGAACTTAGATGGCCATGATGTTTGGAACGGGTATGGGCATGAGTTACGCAAGAACCGAAGGACATTTTTCAGCAGGCAGCAAGGCGGTAAATCCGTTATGGTTTGGAGGGCATTTGGGACATTTGCCAGCCCTCTCTGGCTTTTCTAAAAGGAAGAGAAGATTCAAAAAAGTTTCAAGAGACGCTAAACCATCATTTGCTTCCATTCGGTGACATTTTGGGGGGTTTTGAATGAAGTTTTCTGCAAGACAATGCCTCAATCCAAGTATCCCATTCTACAAAACTTAGGATTTTTCAGAAAAATGATAAAGTACTTGACTAGCCAGCTTTAAGTCCAGACTTAAACCCGATTGAGAATGTCGGGAACTTTTTAACCCGCCAAGTTTAGGCAATGGAAAGCAGTATGATTCTATTGAGAAAGCATGGTATTCTTTTCCACCAGAAACCCCACAAAAACTAATAATTTCGACGAAAGCACGTTTATTTGAACTAATCCGAAAACATGGAAAAAAAATTGTTAGTAAAAGTTCTGTAAAAATTATAAATATGGTTGTTTTTGACATTGTGCATAAACTTTTGAGACAGTTTTTTTATAACTTTTTTTTAATTGTATTTTTAAAAATTATGTAATTTATTTTTTTCTACTTTTGATATCGTTTATTTAAATAATATTGCGAAATATGTAAATAAAAAAAAATGTTATTAATTCTAACTTTTTATAATTCATTAAAATTAGATATTTTATGCTTGTGCTTAAACTTTTGAGACAGACTATATCTTCATCAGACACTTCAGAGCATGTCTGAATATTGTCATCCTCAAATAAGGAATCCTCCAAATCCACCTGATCAGGGACTGATGTTAATTTTTTGGCAGCATTCCAAAGTGTGTTTAACTCAGAGGACTCATCCAAATCTAAAAGTTCTGGTTCATTTTCTTTAGTCTCAGTTAACCGAGCATGTTTCCAACAGTTAGAAATTGTTTTCTGGCTAATTTTTTGCCACGAAAGAAAAAAAGGACATGAACAGGGACTGAAATCATGTTTATTATTCTTAGTGCTGCAAAAATGCCAGGATAATGCTGGAAAGTGCTGAGGAGCTTGTTACACACATAGTGGCAGCTGCTGGAGAAGTCCAGGACACTCCTGGTTTTAACGGGAACATTAGATTTTCCATGCATCGGAGATGCGGTTCCATGCATTATGGTTCGGGATCGTAATTTCGAACACATACTTTAATAACGATTGTTTGTCTCTATAATGTTCTTTTATTACAGGTTTTTATTGTACTAAGGGTAAAAAGCATGTTTTCTCCACTTCTTCGTGTCCTGTCTTTCTTGTGTTTTGTGTTGTCATTACCGCGCCAGGAAAACGTTTCCACCCATGGGTTGCTATGCAGGTCTGAATCCTTGTGATATCTCCTATCTCCCCTTAAAGTTTCCTGCAATAATTTTGGGACACCCTGCATATAAATATTGATACTATATTATTAATTTAGTCGATAATTTTATTGTACATATACAATTTGTAAGCTATTTTTGAGTTCAAAGGTATTTTATAAATATTAATATATGCATTATATGTATTAGTATATGTGTTATATTATAATTTAATTACAAAAGAGAGAAGATTTTATTAATGCTATTTTGCATATAACCCTACTATTTACCATAACAACAATTATATAATTGTATTTAAATGTCATCTTGTGGATCATATTAGAAAAGTCTTACATTTTCTTATTAATATATTTTTCTTTTTTTATTAAGCAGGCTATATAAAATCTTTTTTATTTTGCTCTGGTGTTATGAGCACAACACATAAACTGGAAAACAAACTTACTTTGTGTTTTATATCTAAGGCTTCTCTGGAAAAAACTCTGGCTGCCTTCACTTTTCCTATTTTTGTGTACAACACGGCTACTTTGCTCAAAGTTTTAGCCAGCTGAAAAAGAAAATAGTTTACATAATGGCTGTTTATCAGCAAAATATTTGATATCTTATAAATCAATATAAATTTCTAATAGTTAAAATAAACACTAGCATACAACTTTGATTAGTTTTAAATAAAGTTTTTTATATTATAAAAAACAATGTCTCTGTATGAAAAAAAAAGACGAACGAGTGAAAAGCATAATACACAAAATCTGAATAGTCCAGGTTTAGTACGCTTCAAGGGATTTCAAGGGCCTTTTACCAGAGTTTTCGTAAAGTAATATTTCTCTTATTCAATTAATATATTTTGTCTTAAGATATAGCGACCAGTACTTTACGAAATTTCTGGTACAAAAACACCTAAAATTCTCAAAATTCTCTAACAAGTACGAACCTCGTAGTCTTTATTTAGGTATTTTAGTATATTTAACCGTCCATCAAGAATTGGTTTTAATTTTTCTTCAAGTAAACACAATAAATTTTTATTTGTAATTACACAGGATATCCCAGAAAAATTGCACAAACTTTACAGAGGAAGAATTTTTGCTCGTATTAAAGATTAGCTACATCTTTAATAAAGATTTATTTTCTTTGGATCAAACTTATCTTACATCTCGTGTCGTAATAATGTACTTAGTAAAGAGGAGAGAGTTAGCCATCCATACCAAGGATCTTTAGTTTTTAGGCGCGTTGATAATACGTAGCACCTATAGTCGTCGTCTGGTCGATACGTCCGTCCTTCTGTCCGCATATAACAGCGCAAAAACTACCTACTGAATGGTTTGAAATTTCATATATTTAACCCTTTCCGTCACGGGCAAAATCTGTATTAAAATCACAAATTATCGACTGACACCGGAATTCACAATCGGATATTTTAAATGTTTTGTATTCCTTAATTTAAGCTTTTATTGTAAGAGCAAAATTTTACTAAAATTTTACTGGTGCCGTTTGCAAGTTTGGAATTAAAATTAGGTATCCCAGACCGGGCACAGTGTGCCGGAAAGGGTTAATCGTTGCTGAATTTTTTCGAATAATTTCAAATTTCATGAAAATCGAATCAAAACTTAAAAATATATTAATAAAAGTTTTCTCCCTTCTGTTAAATCCTACTATACGTAAATAGTTCAATGGTATCCCATGACAGGTAATGATTCTAGTATGCCTTGGTGATTACGTCCTAGTCCTACTTAAGTCGGAATCATATTATCTTCATATTACTGAATTTAATATATATAATCGCAATCAATTTCGTTTCCATGCATTTTTGCAAAAGAGTGCAACAGTTATTTTACAAAGGTCTGAATATTTATAAATGAATATTTATAAAACTAGTTATAATACGAACGCACCTCATTTGCTACTTCTGACATACAATTTCCAACTTTTTAATAAAATGCAATACAAAAGACTTCGCGAATCATTTGCTGCACAGAAAATAAGCTTTATTAGAAACTAGCTGACTCGCTCGGCATTGTCCGGGACTCTTTATAATAATCTTAAACAACACTCAACTTTGTATGATTTTATACATTTTGAAAATCTTTAAAATGATCAGGGACCCTGATATTTTCAGGGACCTTACTGATTTCCGCAGTGTTGTCAACGATCCTCTTTCCAAACGAACCTGAGATCTGGGTCCCCACAACTTAAAGTTACATGCACTGGAAATAATAATCAAGCCTATAATACTCGATAAAAGAATGCGCCAATACTGTTCGAAAAAGTTAGTTGCTGAAGTCTAAGAGGAAACTTCATCTTACAAAAAGTAGCCGAATTGTCATTTAAGTTTATTGAACCAAATCTCTTTGAAATGATGCCCTTAGAATCCAATTAAGGAATGCTTCCTCAAGCGGTTGAAGGTGTTCACTCCTGTAAATTTCCCAAATTAATTTTAACATGAACACGATATTTAATAAATGAAGGAAAACTTATAACTAAAGTTATTTTTCAAAGTAATGCGATTTTTAATTTACGGCTGTACTGAGTAACATAAATTTTTGGCCAAAGAGGAGATTAATGTTCGAGAAAGGTAATGGCTACGGTAAGAAAAAGAACTGGGTCTTTGGGGACAGGATCTTAATTGGAATATAGTTGATAGTTTTAAAGTAGAGAGGACACTAAAACTATGCTACAGTAAATTGTAATGTAATCGGATCGTTCTTCAAAAAGCTGCGAAAAAAGCCCAAAGAAGGAGGTTAATAATTAAAATTGGTGGTAGTTGAAGTCTAAGAAATATTTCTGTTGTTCATGCAATAGCTGGAGGACTTAAAACGTCGTTAGAAAAAAACGCTAGTGATTCAGATCATTTTTAAAGGAATTGAGAGAAAGGATCCAAAGGGGTCCAGCTGATAATTAACAGTAGTGTCCCAACATGAAAACATGCTAAATAGTTTTAGATCTTTAATTAGTCAAAATTATGCATATGGTATGAATTAATCGTTTGAATGAAATTTTAAATAAATGCACAAAAAATGGAGGGGAATGATTAGAACAGGGCCGTGGTCTCCATGTAAAAATGTAAAGGTGATGGTCTGCGGAGAAGGATACAAAACTCAAATTTATAACTTTTCTTTCAGAATGCGAGAAAATTAAGAGATGAAAAATTCATGCAGTAATGTCTATGAAATTCTTTTATAATGCAGTTGCATGAGTAATGTGCATTTGAAAAGAAATAATATTTTAAAAGTGTATTACATAATTTTTGGAAATTGCTTATGCAGGCTAAACGAAAAAAAGCTTTTTAATAGATTCATGACTGGAATTTCTTCTTTTGATGAAGCTTTGTTCACACACAAATGCTATGAAAGAAAACCAAATGTTTTGTACGCTGTATATCAATAATAAAACTCTCCACTCCTGCCCTCATAAAAACAATAATAGACATAAATAGTATGTTTTCAAAATATTTGTGAAACAGACACATACACATGAAAAATTAGGTTTTTTTTTCAAATATCAATTATTTTTTCATCTTAGAAGACAAAACTGTAATATAATATTAAAAAGTATACATAATTTTTATGATAGTTTATTTATCAATGCTTGATTGCGTGATTTTTATGAGCAGTTTTCATATTAAATATGTTTTATGCTATTAAATTGTAATATATTTATTCGATCATTCAATACATTTAGATATATTATTAATAAACGTTATAAAAAATGCTCAAACTTACACCTATTTGATCATTAGACATCAAGTGCTTTCTTGTTTGTAGAATTTCAGTTTGAACATCAAGAGTTTCCTTGTAACGGTCTGTCATACTGAAATGAAATATAATATAACAATGGTCTATCAAATTCAATATAAGTAGATATAAATACAGGGTATTTATAAATAAAAATGCTGATATAGTAGCTCATAGTAACCGTATAGCGGGATGCCCTTTGACATGTGGTTGTTTTATGGCATGGGTTCGAGAATGTAGTAAGCAAGCATTTTGTAAACATACTCGTCTATACTCTATTTCACTAACACTGGTGCATGGCATGACTTTCACCCATTTCGCATGAAAATCACATATGGTTCCGTCTTTTCTACCCCGCGTTGTCGCAGAAGTACGGTCCTCAACTTGTAAAGGTCAATGAAAGGCAAGTGTCTCTATATATGGTTTCAATGTGACGTCATTCATGACGTTTTGCTTGGAAACTGACTCCAAACAAACGGTTGCTATGTTTCATTTCTTATTAAATATAAATCGTAGAAAATTTTACCACTGCTTTTTAAATATTAATAAATATATCTATGAGATACAGCTGCAAGATATAGCTAAAAATTTAATAAAAATAGAAAATAAGTAGTAGGAAAATAACAGTTTAAGCTCAGCAGGCGGCACTGCGGCACCGTGCCGCCTGCTCCCCCCTGCGCCCACCGTGCATCCCCCTCCATGAACGCCCCCTAGTGGAAAAAAGGAACATTCTATTATAACAGGAGAGGTGAACGACTTTCCCTATTCAAAAAAATTATCAATCACATCTCAACACGGAACCATTCTATAAGATGAAGATTAAATTTATATTTGAATTTTGAAGAACCACAATTTTAATGAGTATTATTAATTAAGCAAAAAAATGGAAAATCTCAGTTTTTAAACATTTTGTTAAGATTTCTTCAACTACAAGATGAGATTATCAATTTAACAGAAGAAAGTTAAACATATATTTGAATTTTGATTGATAGACATCTTAATGAGCATTATTAACTAAGTAAAAACAATAGAAAATATCAGTTTTTAACCATTTTATTTAAATTTCTTCAAGTACAAGATGAGATTATCAATTTAACAGAAAAAAGTTAAACATATATTTGAATTTTGATTAATAGACATCTTAATGAGCATTATTAATTAAGTAAAAACAATAGAAAATATCATGTTTTATAGAAAAAGACTGATTTCTTACGATTTTTATCAACTTAAAGAGAGAAAACTTAAACGTATATTTCAGTTTTTAAGTGGTTATCACCTTAACGAGTATTTTTAATTAAGCAAAACGGTGAAAAACATAAATTTTTATTTGATTTCTTAAAATTTTTATCAACTACAACATCAGTGTATTGACTTAAAAGTTGATAGTAAACATGCATCCTAGTTTTTCAACAGCTATAGCCTTGATGAGTATTGTTAATTACGTAGAAAAAAAAGAAAATATCATGTTTTATAGAAAAAAACTGATTTCTTACGATTTTTATCAACTTAAGAGAGAAAACTTACGCCTACATTTCAGTTTTTAAGTGATTATCAGCTTAATGAGTATTTTTAATTAAGCAAAACAGTGAAAAATTTAAATTTTTATTTGATTTCTTAAAATTTTTATCAACTACAACATCAGTGTATTGACTTAAAAGTTCAAAGTTGATCATACATCCTAGTTTTTCAACAGCTATAACCTTAATGAGTATTGTTAATTAAGTAAAAAACAATGGAAAATATCGAGTTTTATAGATAAGAATGATTTCTTACATTTTTTTCAACTGAAACTTCAGAATATCAATTTGAGAGAAAGACATTTAAGCATGCATTCCAGTTTTTGAACAAACATTTCTTTAACGAGCATTATTAATTAAGCAAAACAACAGAAAATATTAAATTTAACCTATTTCTTTAGAATTTTCAACTATAGTATAAACTTAAGAAAGGAAACTTAACCATTTATCTTAGATTTTGAACAGCAATCACCTTAATGAACATTGTTAATTAAGAAAAAAACAATGGAAAATATAAAATTTTAACTGATTCCTTTATATTTTTTAAAGTATAAAATCAGAATAAACAACTTAAAATGGAAATTTAAACATATTTTTTTAGTTTTTGAACAGTCATTACCTTAAAGAATTTCAATAATTGAACAAATAACAAAGAAACTAATGATTTTTTAACGAAAAAAGACGAATTTAAACGAATACACTTAAGTTTTGCTCTAAATGGAAATTTCATCATACTTTTAACATACCAACTAAGTAGAATTGTAATACATAAACGAATAACTTAAAGAAATACTCAACACACACACAAATTTGAACCTACAGAACATTTCTTATTACGTCATATCCAAACTGAAACTTTTTTCTGCATCCCCTCCACACATGCATTCCATGTAGGGGAACATACCAAAAGAATTTTGACGTCACAACTTGCAACGGTTGGATGCTCGTGCTGGGAGCTAAATGCAGACATACTCATGAATTAAGATAAAAAACACAGTTTATTAAAAACTATACGGGCTCAAGGGAAGTGGAGCAAGTCTAATTTTCACAACTGAGAATACTTCGAAAAGACTAAACGCATACTCACAGGCTCCGGAAACTAGCTCAATCGGGGCAACTCTGATTACTTCTCACTATCTCTCGGCTAAGCTGCTAGATAAAAGTTAATTAGACAGCCCGTGACTGTAGATATCCTTTATTTACCTTGAGATAATCAAATGCAATTACTATTAAATTTCTTACCACGGCCAACTTCTCTATTCGAATACCGAAACTCCTTCACAACTCACTGGAGGCTCGATGCTACTTTCAATCTGCTAGATACCAGCGGAAAACACACTTCGCTGACTAATATCTCCAGGACACTCGGCTGGCTATCGCCAGTGATTCACTTCGCTATCTAATGTCGCTAGTCACACCCAGTCTTGGCTGACTAATGCCAGAGACACTCCACACTCCACACACACTCAAACTCCAAGCTTTTATACTCTGCAAAATGAGATACTTCAAATTTACATAATACTTCTAACCGCGAGCCTAACTGCAGAATCCGAAAGAGACACACACACTCTAGAAAGTTAAAGTAAAAGAGAGGATAGATGTCGCTTTTACGCTTACACATGTTAAATTATTGACGTCACGATCTCAGAAATACTAAAGTGCCTTTATGATAAAGGTCACTCCCTCACAAACTTACAAGGCACACAACAAAATGTTTACGTTCAAGAAAAAGTATCACCTAGAGAGAAAAAAGAAGAGATTTAAACTATTTATCCATTCTAATTTTATAACAGTTACCACAATATCTTAAAATTAAAATTTGGAAGACATAATGAGTGTAATTAATTAAGCAA
This sequence comes from Maratus speculifer, assembly GCA_964019185.1. Lineage (NCBI taxonomy): Eukaryota > Metazoa > Arthropoda > Arachnida > Araneae > Salticidae > Maratus > Maratus speculifer. The sequence continues at coordinate 5,570,583 of OZ025293.1, read as the reverse complement.
AACAATAGAAATATTAATTTTTCAGAGGGGGAAAAGACGAATTTAAACAAATTTTATTAGTTTTACACTAGTTTAATAATAATTTTAAGAGGAAAAAGACGAATTTAAACAAATTTTATTAGTTTTACACTATTTTTTCTCATCTCCAACACGGATATATCAATTTTAACAGAAGAATTAAACGTATATTTTAGTTTTTAACAGCAAAAAAGTAATAAGTATCATTAATTAAACAAAAATAAATATCGATTTTCAATAAAAGACAGTTTTTTACAAAAATTTTCAACTTTGAAATACATTTGTTTACATATATTATTACAATATATTGCCAAACTAACTATTTTTAAAAGTTTGAATGTCTTTACAAATTTTACAACAAGTAGTATGCATTTTTTTATATTAGAAAACCGAAAAAGTCACTTCTCAATGCTTTAGATACTTGACATATTAAAACTACATCGAGATATTCTACCCATATTATTAATCAAATCAGGAAATGATTCATCTTACGCTTCAAAAATGTCAGAATTTTTACAATACTTACTTTCATCAAACTTTATTCTTGATCTTATATGTGTTAGCAGTACAGAATTTTAACATCTGTTTTTATCAATTTATCAGAAAATTATTGAAACACACAACAATTTCCAAATATGAATATTATCTTTACAGTTTAATAATACAAAACATACACAAATACAAAGTTTAATTTTTACAAGCATTTCATATTTCAAATCAAACTATTCGAAATTTTCACAACATAAGAGCAAACATTAGACGAACTTTTTAACATTAATATTGGTTAAATCTTTTCATCATAACTTTTAAGTATGGTAATTATCCATTTTTGAGTTGGTTATCAAAAAACTGTAAATGAAATTACATAAACTCAATGTAAAAAACAGTGTTCTCACACAATTTCTTGAAATTCAACAAAGAATTGACTATTACTGCAATACTTATCTACATCAATCTCGACTCTCGATAGTATATAGGTATCTTATCATTACACACTTACAATTCTTTTCAAACGTTTATCAGAAAATAAGTCAATCTAAGTCTAGTAGTTATCATACCTGTTCCTCAGAAATATTACTATCATATGAAACAGTAAAGAGAATTGATAGATATTTAACATTTAATAACCTCATACAGGAAATTACTGTCGAATGAGAATACTAATAATCAATAAAATCAACTGTTGAACAAAAAAAAAAAATTACCAAAAATTTAATTTTTTTTCTACTAAAGTTACAAAAATTAACATACGAATAACAAGTTAGAGAAATAACTAAAAAAATTAATGAACAAAAAAACAAATTTATTAAAATCACACCTTTTTCTGGTTTACAAACCACAATTTCTTGAAAATTTTAACACGGAATTTGTAAGATTTTAATCCTTGTATTACATAGACTCAATAAATATTCAAAATTAAACAAACAAAAAAAATAATTTTTTAGTCTCATCAATAAGCAGAAATTCTATATTAAAAGAATATTTTCATAGTAGTACTTACAAAAATGAGAGTTTACAAACTGATTTTCATAATTTTATCACATTCAAACTTAATTTTTATACAGAAAACATTAAAGAAAATTCATAGATATTGAATATTTAATAACCTCATGCATGAAATTACTGTCGAATGAGAACACTAATAATCGATAAAATCAACTGTTGAACAAAAAATAGTACAAATTACCAAAAATTTAAATGTTTTTTCTACAAAAATTACAAAAATTAACATACGAATGACAAGTTAGAGAAATAACTAAAAAAAATTAATGAACATATTTACAAATTTATTAAAATCACACCTTTTTCTGGATTACAAACGACAATTTTTTGAAAAATTTCACACCTAATTTGTAAGATTTTAATCCTTGTATTACATACACTCAATAAATACACTGCTCAAATCAATTAAAAGATTTTTTGCCGAAAATAGAAGAAGAGAATCACAAATGCAAATTTTTCTGGTTTTCAAACTGTGGAGTATGCAAATTTTGAGTTCGACGTCAAAAACGTCGCTTCAGCGGCAGCGAATGAAATTTGACTTTCAACTGGATAAAAGAGAATGAAGACAAGGATGATCGGCATTCAGTGATTGCTTTGTTTCGATGAGTACGATGTCTCAGCGAAGTCATTTGACAGATTCAGAAGCTTGGAGAATTGTTGGTAGGTTAGAAGGGGGCCAAACTCAAGCCGAAGTAGCGCAAGCCATTGGAGTGTCACAAAGTGTCATTTCCAGGATCTGGAACCGTTTTTTGGAGAGTGGATGTGCAGGCCGAAGACCAGGGCAAGGTCGTAGACGGGCAACAACGCCCAATGAAGATCGGTATTCAGCGTTAACAGCTCGGAGACACCGAAACATGAATGCTACTCTTCTCCAACAACACCTTCGCTCGGCTACAGGCACCACGATTTCAACTCAGACTGTCCGAAACCGGTTCCATGCTGTAGGTCTGTATGCTCGCCGACCGATGGTATGTGTTAGATTAACATCAAGGCATCGTCGCGACCGCAGGGAGTGGGCAACCGAGCATGTCAACTGGAGGAGAAATGAATGGAGCAATATTCTGTTTTCTGACGGTTCCCGTTTTTCTGTGCATCCGGATAATAGGCGTATTTTCATCTGGAGGGACCGTGGCAGTAGGAATAATCCTGCGTTCGTGCCCGAAAGTGTCAGATTTGGCGGTGGAGGAGTGTTGGTGTATGGTGGCATCTCCATTGACGGGCGCACTGACCTCTACATCATTCGAGATGGAGCTTTGACTGGTCGCCGATATAGGGATGAGATCCTCAGACCTATTGTAGTCCCTTACGCTGCAGCAATCGGAGATAACTTCATTTTAATGGACGATAACTGCAGGCCACATCGTGCAAACCTGGTGAGGGATTTCCTTTTCGAGGAAGGAATCGTTCGAATGGAATGGCCAGCGTGTTCTCCTGACATGAATCCAATCGAGCACATTTGGGACGCTCTAGGAAGACGAGTTTCTGGCCGCCAACAACCCCCACAAACTCTCCAAGAACTGGAAAAAGCTCTTCTGGAAGAATGGGGCAGAACACCCCAACTCGTCATTAATAGCATCTTTGAGTCCATGCCTCAAAGGTGTTCAACGTTGCTGGCCGCCTGTGGAAACCATACCCCCTACAGAAAATTATTTTCTTTGAAGAAAACACCTTTTCTTATTCTTTTTTTCTCATATGCACAAATTGTGTTTTTTTCCTTTTGTACACAAATGCGCAATAAAATGCATTTTTTTCTGCCAAACATGTGTAATTTATTCTCATATAACCTACTATTTCTGTCGACCATGTATCAATCAGCTAAAAAGTTTCCCAGATACAAAATCCACCTAAAACTGCAATATCCTTTAATTGTTTTGAGCAATGTATTCAAAATTAAACAAAAAAATAATTTTTTAGTCTCATCAATAAGCAGAAATCCTATATTAAAAGAATATTTTCATAGTAGTACTTATAAAAATGAGAGTTTACAAACTGATTTTCATAATTTTATCATATTCAAACTTAATTTTATCATTATATTTGCTATTAAAAACAACAAAATTTTTCATAACTTTTTTTGAAATTTTTTGCAACTTTTTTGCATTTTTAACACTTTTTTTAACAAAAATTTTTCATTTTTTTTAACGTTGTATTTTTTTTTTTTTACTTTTGTAAAAAGTTATTTTGAAAAAAAAAATGTTTTTGAAAAAAAATTGTAAAAATATTTTTTGAAGTTTTGGTTTTTGTAAAAAAATTTTTGTTGTAAATTTTTTTTTCAAAAACTTTGTTGTGAGTTTTTTACTTTGTGATTTTTTTTGTTTTACATTTGTGTTTTTTTCTTTTTACTTTTGCAATTTTTTTATATTGTAAATATTTTTTGTTAATATTTCTAGAAAACAGTGAAATTATTTTGTAAACTTGCATATTTTTTCATACATCTGCTTATTTTTGTATGTTCTTATGCATTTTTTAAGTTGCAAGAGTGTTGTTTTACTTAAAATGTTATGTATTTCATTAATGTAATAGATTTTAGAAAAATAAACACAACGATATATGCATATAAAAGAATATTTAATGTGAGCATTTAAAGAATACATTGCAAAATAATATCTATACTTTCATGCTGGTTAGAAGAATCACGGGTAACAAAATTACTTTTCAGCAGTGTATATGTCTTCCAAATTTTAAGTTTGAGATATTGTGGTAAGTGTTATGAAAATATGATGGATAAATACTCTAAATATCTTCCTTTATTTTTAAATTCTTCAAAAGTCTGACTAATGTTTGAATATCTTCACTAAGTTTACATATAACTGACGATGCTTTATATGATGATGTGTGCATTTTTGATTCACGTCTCCTTGAAAACAGCATTTGGTAATCTTCCCAAGTGTAAGGTTTTTCACCTGTATGGATTTTTGTATGTTCTGTTAAATTCTATTTACTTAAGAAGTGTTTGTAGCAAATAGAGCACAGCTGTAATAGAAATAAATGGAAACAATTAGGATTCTCTTCAACAATATAGGTAAAAAGGCACTTGTTAAAGTGTAGGCAGTAAGACAAATCATTTTATATTTACTCTTATTACGTTTCATATACGAATTCTAGTATTTTTCATATAAGTACTCACATATATATTATTCGTTAACGCTACATGTGCTAGGGATGAATCATTCAGATCATTAATTTCTGAAGTTTGCTGCTGTTTTGGTTCATTTTGTTGAAACATCTGTATAATGAAAGAAATATATATTTAGTAAAGGTTTAATGTATAAATAATCGCTTATTTATTTATTTTTATTAAATACATGTATATTGCAATCAATTTCGTATATATTTAATGTAAATTAAATTTTCTTCATTTATTCATATGATAGTAATTCCTCTGAGGAGTACATATCTGATATTTTTCAGAAAAGTGTGAAACACAAATCATTCTATGTGGTAAAATTTACATAGTTTGGTTTCGAAAATAGGTTATTTGAAATATGGAATGTTAAAATTCAATGAAATGTTATGAAATGTTAAAATACTATGGAAGGGCTAACTAAAGATTAGTCATGTACACTATGCATCATTAAAACTGTAAAGATGGTATTTGTATTTTAAGTACCTTGATGGACGATAATTCAAAAGTGCAAGATGAAACATATAATTTGATTAATACTATGAAAGTGCTAACTCAAGATTAATCATGTATACTATGATTCATTAAAACTGTATAGATAGTATTTATATTTTAAGCAACTTGGTGGACGATAATTCAGAAGTGCAAGAGGAAACATGTAATTTGATTAATACTATGAGTAGATTAGTTTTAATACATTAGATGATTATAGCACTAAGAAATTTCGTGTAGGAGCAATGTGTATAAGGTGAAAATCGAACAGAATCAATTGACTTCAACTCTGTAATCGTTTCAAGTTAGTATTTATCTCACTTGTGTAATGCTGAAATATAAAAGGTAAAGAATCAAGTTTGGTATCAATAAATATTGTGGTATTGGGTTAAAAACTAAAAAAGTATTGAATTTTACTGAATTAGAAAGTATAAAATTTGATTAAATAATGTTTTATGTATAAAAATTAAGTTTGAATATGATAAAATTATGAAAATCAGTTTGTAAACTCTCATTTTTATAGGTACTACTTTGAAAATGTTCTTTTAATATAGAATTTCTGCTTATTGATAAGACTAAAAAATTTTTTTTTGTTTAATTTTGAATATTTATTGAGTGTATGTAATACAAGGATTAAAATCTTACAAATTAGGTGTTAAATTTTCAAGAAATTGTCGTTTGTAATCCAGAAAAAGGTGTGATTTTTATAAATTTGTAAATATGTTCATTAATTTTTTTAGTTATTTCTCTAACTTGTCATTCATATGTTAATTTTTGTAACTTTTGTAGAAAAAACATTTGAATTTTTGGTAATATGTACTATTTTTTGTTCAACAGTTGATTTTATTGATTATTAGTATTCTCATTCAACAGTAATTTCACGTATGAGGTTATTAAATATTAAATATCTATTAATTTTCTTTAATGTTTTCTGTATAAAAATTAAGTTTGAATGTGATAAAATTATGAAAATCAGTTTGTAAACTCTCATTTTTATAAGTACTACTATGAAAATATTCTTTTAATATAGAATTTCTGCTTATTGATGAGACTAAAAAATTATTTTTTTTTGTTTAATTTTGAATATTTATTGAGTGTATGTAATACAAGGATTAAAATCTTACAAATTCGGTGTTAAATTTTTCAAGAAATTGTGGTTTGTAATCCAGAAAAAGGTGTGATTTTAATAAATTTGTAAATATGTTCATTAATTTTTTTAGTTATTTCTCTAACTTGTCATTCGTATGTTAATTTTTGTAACTTTAGTAGAAAAAAAAATTAAATTTTTGGTAATTTGTACTACTTTTTGTTCAACAGTTGATTTTATTGATTATTAGTATTCTCATTTGACAGTAATTTCGTGTATGAGGTTATTAAACGTTAAATATCTATTAATTTTCTTTACTGTTTCATATGATAGTAATATTTCTGAGGAACAGGTGTGATAACTACTAGACTTTGATTGACTTATTTTCTGATAAACGTTTGAAAAGAATTGTAAGTGTGTAATGATAAAATGCCAATATACTATCGAGAGTCGAGATTGAGGTAGATAAGTATTGCAGTAATAGTCAATTCTTTGTTGAATTTCAAGAAATTGTGTGAGAACAAGGTTTTTTACATTGAATTTATGTAATTTCAGTTACAGTTTTTCGACAATCAACTAAAAAATGGATAATTACCATAGTTAAAAGTTATGATGAAAATATCTAAGCAATATTAATGTTAAAAAGCTCGTCTATTGTTTGCTCTTATGTTGTGAAAATTTCGAATAGTTCAATTTGAAATATGAAATGTTTGTAAAAATTAAACTTTGTGTATGTTTTGTATTATTAAACTGTAAAGATAATATTCATATTTGGAAATTCTTGTGTGTTTCAATAATTTTCTGATAAATTGATAAAAACAGATGTTAAAATTCTGTACTGCTAACACATATAGGATTAAGAATAAATTTTGATGAAAGTAAGTATTGTAAAAAATCAGAAATTTTTGAAGCGTAAGATGAATCATGTCCTGATTTGATTAATAATATGGGTAGAATATCTCGAAGTAGTTTTAATATGTCAAGTATCTAAAGCAGCGAGAAGTGACTTTTTCGGTTTTCTAGAATAAAAAAAGGCATACTATTTGTTGTAAGATTTGTAAAGACATTCAAACTTTTAAAAATAGTTTGGCAATATATTGTAATAGTATATGTAAACAAATGTATTTCAAAGTGTAAAATTTGTGTAAAAAATTGTCTTTTCTTGAAAATCGATATTTATTTTTGTTTAATTAATAATACTTATTACTTTTTTGTTGTTAAAAACTAAAATATACGTTTAATTCTTCTGTTAAAATTGATATATCCGTGTTGGAGATGAGAAAAAATAGTGTAAAACAAATAATTTTTTTTTAAATTCGTCTTTTTCCTCTTAAAATTATTATTAAACTAGTGTAGAACTAATAAATTTTTTTTAATTCGTCTCTTCCCCTCTGAAAAATTAATATTTCTATTATTTTTGTTAATTAATTACACTTATTATGTCTTCCAAATTTTAATTTTGAGATATTGTGGTAACTGTTATAAAACTAGAAGGGATAAATAGTTTAAATCTCTTCTTTTTTCTCTCTAGGTGATACTTTTTCTTGAACGCAAACATTTTGTTCTATACCTTTGTAAGTTGTGACGTCAAAATTCTTTTGCTATGTTCCCCTACCTGGAATGCATGGGTGGAGGGGATGCAGAAAAAAGTTTTAGTTTGGATATGACGTAATAAGAAATGCTCTGCAGGTTCAAATTTGTGTGTGTGTTGAGTATTTCTTTAAGTTATTCGTTTATGTACTACAATTCTACTTAGTTGGTATGTTAAAAGTATGATGACATTTCCATTTAGAGCAAAAGTCAAGTGTATTAGTTTAAATTCGTCTTTTTTCGTTAAAAAATCATTAGTTTCTTTGTTATTTGTTCAATTATTGAAATTCTTTGAGGTAATGACTGTTCAAAAACTAAAAATATATGCTTAAATTTCCATTTTAAGTTGTTTATTCTGATTTTATACGTTAAAAAATATGAAGAAATCAGTTAAAATTTTATATTTTCCATTGTTTTTTGCTTAATTAGCAATGTTCATTAAGGTGATTGCTGTTCAAAAACTTAGATAAATGGTTAAGTTTCCTTTCTTAAGTTGATATTATAGTTGAAAATTCTAAAGAAAAAGGTTAAATTTAATATTTTCTGTTGTTTTTTCTTAATTAATATTGCTCGTTAGAGGTCTGCACGGGCACGGGCTTGGCCCGTGGCCCGTACCCGGCCCGGCAAAAAAATTGAACGGGCCAGACGGGCCGGGCCGGGCCGATAAAAAAAATTTTCGATCCTGCCGGCCCGTTCTGAAGATTTCAGCAGAAACGATAAAATATGAGCTATTTTCAACGAAAATGGTTTTAACGAGAATAAGTATAAATGTGGCCATATTAGTTTACAGCATGAATATAAAAATGCACAGTGTATCGGCATCGGAGAATTACATTATGTGTAACCCGTTTTTATATTTTTTAAGGTGACTCATGCCGGTCCGAGATCACGCTTGCATTATTTTTCTACATATAGACTGGCCGGACCGGTACTAGACTTAATTATTGGCAGAAAACATGATTTGTAAAATTATTAACAGCGATAAAGAACTTATGTTAGCTTAGTCTTCGGATATACAGGGTGATTCATAAAAGATGGGCAGAACTTTAAGGGGTTATAGTACACTGAAAGACAAATAATATTAAATAGGAGACTAAGGGTCCCAGACGTATTCCCAAGGAGATAGGGGGCATTAAAGTTTAGGGTCCGAAAATTCAAATGATTATAAAAAATGGAAAAATTGGTCGATTCGTTTGCGGTTTTTGCAAAAAATTTTCTTTATGCCAGTATTTTCTTGAAATAAAATTTTAAAGTTCAATTTCAAAAAATGCTGATAGGGGGCGCTTTAAACTTTGGAGTAAAAAACAACTATTTTTTAACGTTATTTTTTGTATTTCTTTAAATAATTTCGAAAGCTTAGACTTAAACTTAAATTTTGATCTAAAAATCTGAGTCCTAACGAGTAGTTAAGTAGCGTAAACTGAAATTTGAAATTTGAAACCCTTCTCCCCCCAGAACAAAAATCAGTTATTCCCTATCTTTGTGTCGTAGATTAGGCTCTAACTTCTGCCGCGTTTTGCTAAAATTATTCTTTATGTCAGTATTTTCTTGAAAATAAATTTTAAAGAAAAGTTTCAAAAAATTCCGATAGAGGGCGCTTTAGACTTTGGAGTAACGAACAACTATTTTATACCGTTATTTTTTGTGTCTCATTAAATGCTTTCTAAAGCTTAGACTTAAATTTTCAGCCCAAAATCTGAATCGTTAGACGTGGTTAAGTTTCTGGGGAGAGGGGTTTGAAATTTCTACTCCTGAGCACAGTTCAGTTTACCATGTCCACACATTGTGTGCTGTGATACGAGGTAAAAAGACACAAATTAGGATTATGTTACCAAAGCATATTTATTAACATGTAATTACAATAAATGTTCAAAATTGTGACCACCAGAGGTTATGCACGCAGAACAACGGCGAAGAATGGAACGGCGAACATTCGCGAAAACATCAGGCTTTTCGAGCACTTCCCCTACAGCGGCGGAAAGTCTGGCGACCAATTCCTCGGGGGATTCAATGGGTGTCTCATACATAAGAGCCTTCAATTGTCCCCAAAAAAAGAAATCGAGGGGTGAAAGATCTGGCGAGCGAGCAGGCCAAGCAACAGGACCACCTACCTCGACCAATCCATCTGTTCGGAAATGTGATGTCCAGATAGTTGCGGACGTCTCGTACGTAATGGGCTGGCGCTCCATCGTGCTGGAACCACATGACCCGCCGGATGCGTGGAGGAACAACGTTTAACTGGTCTGGCAGCACATGTTGCAGAAATGTGAGGTATGTTTTACCGTTGAGGCGTTCAGGAAGAAGGTACGGTCCGATTAGGTGGTCTCCGAGGATTCCTGCCCAAACATTGATGGAAAAGCGTCTCTGATGAGCATGTGGATACGTAGCATGTGGATTGACATCCGCCCATACATGTGCATTGTGTGTGTTAAATGTACCTTCACGTGTGAAGGTACATTCATCGGTGAAAAGCACAGTTCGTCCAAAATGTGGATTTAGCGCGTTCTGCTGCAGAAACCAGCGGGCGAATTCAATACGATTTGGATAATCCCCTGGAGACAGTTTTTGGACTCGTTGCACATGAAACTGGAGCAAATGTTCATCCTTCAGTACCCTCCAAGTCATGGACTGTGAGGTATCCACCTGCCTAGCCACTGTTCGTGTACTTATACTTGGCTGCGCCGCTACTACATCCAGAATGGCTTCTACAACAACTACTGATTCGTCCTTTTTTGCACGACCTGCATTCGACCGGGAAGCGAGAAATGATGAGATTTCTCACACAACTGTCTGTGCAAGCGCTCGAAAGTTTTGCGGTTAGGCAACCGCCTGTTGGGAAATCGCTCTCCGTACATTCGTTGTGCCTCTGCACCATTTCCATCTGCCGTTCCGTAAATTAAATGCATCTCAGCCTTTTCCTTATTCGTGAAGGGCACCATCTTCTGATTCATTACTACAGCGACTTACACTTGACTCACCGTTCAGTGGTTTCTATGCCTGAATCGTGTCGAAATTTTGCATACGTGTTCTTCTTCTTCCCCATTTGACATTTGCATACTTTCTGTCTCCTTCTTCACCCGGTGACTAGCGTCAGGAATGGAGCTTTAACGTTTGCATGAGCGACGTTTCCAACTGTGCCAGTGCCTTTATGAGTGAATTCCGACTATGCAGTCCTTGACGAAAGTTGTATTTTTGCCTCGTATCACAGCACAGAATCGTTGGGCATGGTTAAGTAGTGCAAACTGAACTATGTTCAGAAGTTGAAATTTGAACCCCCTCCCCTCGCTACTGAACCACGCTCAGCGATTCAGATTTTGAGCTGAAAATTTAAGTTTAAGTCTAAGCTTTAGAAAGCATTTAATGAGACACAAAAAATAACGTTATAAAATAGTTGTTCGTTACTCCAAAGTCTAAAGCGCGCTCTATCGGAATTTTTTGAAACTTTTCTTTAAAATTTGTTTTCAAGAAAATACTGACTTAAAGAATGATTTTAGCAAAACGCGGCAGTAGTTAGAGCCTAATCTACGACACAAAGATAGGGAATAACTGATTTTTGTTCTGGGGGGAGAAGGGTTTTAAATTTCAAATTTCAGTTTACGCTACTTAACTACTCGTTAGGACTCAGATTTTTAGATCAAAATTTAAGTTTAAGTCTAAGCTTTCGAAATCATTTAAAGAAATACAAAAAATAACGTTAAAAAATAGTTGTTTGTTACTCCAAAGTCTAAAGCGCCCCCTATCGGCATTTTTTGAAATTGAACTTTAAAATTTTATTTCAAGAAAATACTGGCATAAAGAAAATTTTTTGCAAAACCGCAAACGAATCGACCAATTTTTCCATTTTTTATAATCATTTGAAATTTCGGACCCTAAACTTTAATGCCCCCTATCTCCTTGGGAATACGTCTGGGACCCTTAGTATCCTATTTAATATTATTTGTCTTTAAGTGTACTATAACCCCTTAAAGTTCTGCCCATCTTTTATGAATCACCCTGCATATTGTTGATGATTTTTAAATTAATTTCTCAATAATGCGAAAGTTTGACACATTTTCTGATTAATTTTAAATTGTAAAAGTATAAAAGTGATAAGCCTAACTATTGAAGGGATTTGGAATCGAATAGCGTTTTTCATTTTTGGTAAATAAAATACTTGTATATCCTTGTTGAGATAAAAGAATTTCTCAAATGATTGCAGGTTTTCTCCCTTCCCTTGCTATTGCTTCCGGAAATTCTATTCAAAACGCTAATTATGACAGTATTTTATTTGTTTGCAGTATTCTTAAATTGCTTGTATTAAAAAATGGATAACGCCATTCGATTATATAGTTTCTGAATAAAGATATCTGCTAATCTTATGCATTAGGGAAAAAAAATGAATTTAGAAATGTATCAGAAAGGAGCTTCTTTGAATTTAAGAATGAATTTGGATTTGAAATCTATAATAAAATTCTATAGAAATATATTTATAAATCTTTTATTAAACAGCTTCAAAATTAACGATGTTTTTAGCTTTCTTTTTTCTTTTATTCTAAGCCATATTAATTTTTAGTGAATCTTTATTCGAATGTTGAAAGCCTAAGAATCTAAGTAATCATTAATGTTGTTAATGTGTATTTGCTGTAAAATATACTGTAAAATCATTCCATAGATATGTATGCAGTATTCTTTAAAGGAATCTTAGTTATATGATAAAAATCTGAATTTTTTAGAAATCGTAGAAATTATAACGGGCCAAAACGGGCCGGGCCGGGCCTGTTTTCGCTGATTTTTGTACGGGCCGGGCCGGGCCGGGCCGGGCCTAAAATATAAAAATTTAAACGGGCCGTTATAAAACTTTTGAGTTTTATAACGGGCCGGGCCTGGAAATTTCGGCCCGTGCAGACCTCTATTGCTCGTTAAAGAAATGCTTGTTCAAAAACTGGAATGCATGCTTAAATGTCTTTCTCTCAAATTGATATTCTGAAGTTTCAGTTGAAAAAAATGTAAGAAATCATTCTTATCTATAAAACTCGATATTTTCCATTGTTTTTTACTTAATTAACAATACTCATTAAGGTTATAGCTGTTGAAAAACTAGGATGTATGATCAACTTTGAACTTTTAAGTCAATACACTGATGTTGTAGTTGATAAAAATTTTAAGAAATCAAATAAAAATTTATATTTTTCACTGTTTTGCTTAATTAAAAATACTCATTAAGCTGATAATCACTTAAAAACTGAAATGTAGGCGTACGTTTTCTCTCTTAAGTTGATAAAAATCGTAAGAAATCAGTTTTTTTCTATAAAACATGATATTTTCTTTTTTTTCTACTTAATTAACAATACTCATCAAGGCTATAGCTGTTGAAAAACTAGGATGCATGTTTACTATCAACTTTTAAGTCAATACACTGATGTTGTAGTTGATAAAAAATTTAAGAAATCAAATAAAAATTTATATTTTTCACTATTTTGCTTAATTAAAAATACTCATTAAGATGATAACCACTTAAAAACCGAAATGTACGTTTAAGTTTTCTCTCTTAAGTTGATAAAAATCGTAAGAAATCAGTCTTTTTCTATAAAACATGATATTTTCTATTGTTTTTTAATTAATTAACAATACTCATTAAGGTTATAGCTGTTGAAAAACTAGGATGTATGTTTAACTTTCAACTTTTAAGTCTATACACTGATCTTGTAGTTGATAAAAATTTTAAGAAATCAAATAAAAATTTATATTTTTCACTGTTTTGCTTAATTAAAAATACTCTTTAAGGTGATAACTACTTAAAAACTGCAATGTACGTTTAAGTTTTCTCTCTTTAAGTTGATAAAAATCGTAAGAAATCAGTTTTTTTCTATAAAACATGATATTTTCTATTGTTTTTACTTAATTAATAATGCTCATTAAGATGTCTATTAATCAAAATTCAAATATATGTTTAACTTTCTTCTGTTAAATTGATAATCTCATCTTGTAGTTGAAGAAATATAAATAAAATGGTTAAAAACTGAGATTTTCTATTGTTTTTACTTAGTTAATAATGCTCATTAAGATGTCTATCAATCAAAATTCTAATATATGTTTAACTTTCTTCTGTTAAATTGATAATCTCATCTCGTAGTTGAAGAAATCTAAATAAAATGGCTAAAAACTGAGATTTTCCATTGTTTTGCTTAATTAATAATACTCATTAAAATTGTGGTTTTTCAAAATTCAAATATAAATTTAATCTTCATCTTATAGTATGGTTCCGTGTTTATATGTGATTGATAATATTTTTGAATAGGGAAAGTCGTTCACCTCTCCTGTTATAATAGAATGTTCCTTTTTTCCACTAGGGGGCGTTCGTGGAGGGGTATGCACGGTGGGCGCAGGGGGGAGCAGGAGGGACGGTGGGAGCAGGCGGCACGGTGGGGGCAGGCGGCGCGGTGGGGGCAGGCGGCACGGTGGGAGCAGTGCTGTCTGCTGAACTTAAACTGTTATTTTTCTACCTCTAAAATACAGCATAGCAACGGTTTGTTTGGAGTCGGTATTCAAGGAAAACGTCATACTTAATATCACGACTGAAAGCGTCTTGGACACCACACGGTGTGTTACACTGACTCCGGACACTGCGATAGAACCCAACTCATTATTATGAGAGGGACTGGAACAGGTTCGTTCCTGTAGCTAGGTCACCACATCACTGACTTCTTGTTGTGGTAACTCACTGGAACGAAACCTACCTAGAGAATAGTGAGGGACCCCTACCATGCTATTACTTTAGCGCTAGGATGCCTTATGAAAGACTGCCTTTGTGATCTAAGCTAACAGACAAAACAACACAAAAACATAATATAATAGTAAAATAAACAAAAAGATAGAAAAAAGGAAGAAAGTTAGATCTCCGCTAGATATTTTATTAATAAATTTATTCATTTTATCGCATGTGTAGAAAATAAATCTTAAGGAAAAAATTTTTATCATAAAATTTATAAAAATGCTAGGATTAATTGATAACCCTTTTAGTCACTTCCCAACATGATTGTTGTTTATGAATTTGGTTTGTCTGTCTTCCTTTCGACTCATGTTTTGCTCTAACTCGCGTAAGTTTTCTCAGATTGCCATATAATTGATATATGTTACGGAGGTATATAAAAGTATGTTCGGTAAAGAAAATTAAGTGTGCAAACTTTATAATTCGTTTACAGGGACAACTCAAAAATAGCCTTTACATTATGGTTTATATGGAAAATCGTTTGCAGTGTCTTTTAATGATATTACAGTATTTTGAACCTATTGATTTTGATAAATATCATTAAGATGCATGACAAGATGCTCACAGTAGAATATGGTGTATATAGTATTTGCAATTCATTTACAGGGCTACACAAAATAATTCAGCTATAAGCAATATTTGCTGGAAGCGTGTTTTCAATTGTGGTATGCATTTTTAAATTTAAATAATTTTTTTGTGCATTACTTAGTCTCTATTATTCATATACAGAATCATCATGTGTGAACGTAAACATTTAATTTGTAATCCCGTGTCATTCTCATATGCTACATAAAAGAATTTAGTTACAATCCCACTTAACGATACTCAAGGAGAATTTTCAATTGTATTATGTGTTTCCTAACTGAGTTAATTTTTTGTATGCTATCTAGAAAATATACAAACTTGCAGATCATATTCATGACTGTACAAAAGAATTCAGATATTTTTTCGCCTAATTTTAGTAATTGCTGAAATTGAGTTTTTAACAGCTATCCCTCATTTACAGGGGAACTCAAAAATTTCGGTTACAGTACTGTCTATGAGTTGTAATTGATAGATGTACGATTTCAGTTTTGGAATGTATTTTTAAATTTGACTAATTAATCTGTTCAAAAGAGTTTCATAATGTATACTTGACGCTGGATTTTTCTTTCTTATTTTTGCTAAAATATGATATGAGTATTGATACACTGTAAAAAACGTTAGAAAAGTGTACTGGAATCTCGATTGCCGTTTCTGTATTTTTATTTTTATTAATAAAAAAAAAAAAAAAAAAATTCGCCAGTGGAAGAAACAAGGAGCGAATACGGAATTTAGAATCCTTCACAGCTTGCTAAAACCTTAGTCAACTTTACATTCTCTCGGATGAAATAACACTGCGGAGGATGCATCCACTGGTGCGTGCACTGAGAATGAAGGGGGTAAAATGTCATTTTCACTCAACATATTCCATAAACATATGAAAACTTTACTGTCAACTCAATTCAGGGGTCTATTCCAGACCAGCAATAAATTTTCTCGAATTTTCCATGTTCTGGAAAAAAATACCAGGCATCGAGATTTTGTGATGTTATACTAAAAAATTCTTAAGTTGTGAGTTTGATAGGGAAACTTTTACAGCTGATTTTCAAGTAAAAATATAGAATAGATAAATTCTTGCAAAATTGAATATTTTACATTCTGAACATACACTTTTTTGGCATCAGGTGCTACCCATTTTGTGCAATCAGGATGAAATTCTTTTCACATCACTCACTATTAAATACAGATTACTTCGACATATTTTAATAGCTACGAATAATAAATATTCATTAAATTATATGTTCAGTTACCAAACAAAGAACAGACTGAAACATCAAAGCAATCCCACACTCCTAAGTTTCAATGAAGTTAAAGTTGAAAATTTCTGAATTAGAAGTAACAAAAAGGATTGAAAAGGAATAGACAAAACAGTTTGCAGAAGAGATTGATATACTCTTTACAGTATTTATAAAGAGCGAAATTTGATTTTCCCGGTGTCGCAATTTTCAATCCTTAGTTTTATAATAAAAAAAGATTTCCTAATTTTTTCTTTGAAATTTCAAATTTAAGTATCTCTTTCTCAGTGTTTTCAAATTTCCCTGACTTTTCTCAGGAATTTTAAATTTCTCTGCCCTTTTTCAGTTATCCAGGTTTTTCAGGTGGCTAGACACCCTGCCAATTATTTTCTTTTGTAGTGTACATTATCGTAACTTGTATGCTGAATTAAATATATACATATACAGGGTGATTCCAAATTTTTTTTACAGTAAAAGAGGGGTGATAATACACATCAAGACAAACAATATTAAATAGGAGACCAAGGGTCCAAAACGTTTTCCTAAGGAGATAGCCGCCATTAAAGTTTAGGGACCAAAATTTCAAATAAACATAAAAAACGGAAAAATCGGTCGATTGATTTGCGGTTTTCACTAAAATTATTCTTTATGTCTGCATTTTCTTGAAATTAAATTATAAAGATAAATTTCAAAAAATGCCGATAGAGGGCGCTTTAGACTTTGGAGTAACGAACAACTATTTTTTGCCGGTATGTTTTGCATCTCATTAAATGTTTTCGTAAGTTTACACTCAAACTTAAATTTTGAGCTCAAAATCTGTAGTTGGGAGTGGTTAAGTAACACAAACTGAGCTGTGTTCAGAGGGTTCAAATTTCAAATGATTAAAAAAAAAAAACGGAAAAATTGGTCGATTAATTTGCGGTTTTCACTAAAACTATTCTTTATTTAGGTATTTTCGTGAAAATAAATTATAAAGATAAATTTCAAAAAATGCCGATAGAGGGCGCTTTAGACTTTGGAGTAACGAACAACTATTTTTTGCCGTTATTCTTTGCATCTCTTTAAATGATTTAGGAAGGTTAGACTTAAACTTAAATTTTGATCTGAAAATCTGAATAGTAGGGAGTGGTTAAGTAGCACAAACTGAACTGTGTTCAAACGGGAGGGGAAGGTTCAAATTTAAAGTAATTATAGAAAATGGAAAAATTGGTGGATTCGTTTTCGGTTTAAAATAAAACTATTCTTTAAGTCAATATCTTCTTGAAAATAATTTTTAAAGATAAATCTCAAAAAAATCCGTCAGAGAGCGCCTTAAACTTCAGAGTAACCAACAATTTATTTTAACCATTATTTTTTGGTTCTAATTAAATGCTTGCAAAAGCATTTTAAATGTTCTCGGAAGCTTAGATTTAAACTTAAATTTTGAGCTCAAATCCTGAATCGTTATGAGGAGTTAAGAAGCGCAAACTGAAGTGTGTTCAGGAGTTAAAATTTAACCCTCTTTCCTCCTCGAGCACAATTCAATTTTTTGCTACTTAAACACTCCCAACGATTCAGAATTTCAGCCCAAAATTTAAGTCTATGCATTTGAAAGCATGTAATGAGATTAAAAAAAATAACAATTAAAAATAGTTGTACGCTACTCCAAAGTTTAAGGCGCCCTCTATCGGCATTTTGTGAAATTTATCTTTAAAAATTATTTTAAAGAAAACACTGATTGATCAAGAAAACTGCTGATTTAAAAATTAGTTTTAGCAAAAACCGCAAACGAATCGACCAATTTTTCCGTTTTTTACAATTATTTGAAATTTGACCACTCTGAACACAGCTAAGTTTGTCTACTTAACCACTCCCAGCTATTCAGAATTTGAGCTCAAAATTTAAGTTCAAGTCTAAGCTTACGAAAGCATTTAATAAGATGCAAAAAATAACTCCAAAAAAGAGTGTTTCGTTACTCCAAAGTCTAAAACGCCCTCTATCGGCATTTTTTGAAATTTATCTTTATAATTTATTTTCACAGAAATACCTACATAAAGAATAGTTTTAGTGAAAACCGCAAATCAATCGACCAATTTTTCCGTTTTTTATAATCATTTGAAATTTGAACCCTCTGAACACAGCTCAGTTTGTGTTACTTAATCACTCCCAACTACAGATTTTGAGCTCAAAATTTAAGTTTGAGTCTAAGCTTACGAAAACATTTAATGAGATGCAAAAAATACCGGCAAAAAATAGTTGTTCGTTACTCCAAACTCTAAAGCGCCCTCTATCGGCATTTTTTGAAATTTATCTTTATAATTTAATTTCAAGAAAATGCCGACATAAAGAATAATTTTAGTGAAAACCGCAAATCAATCGACCGATTTTTCCGTTTTTTATGTTTATTTGAAATTTTGGTCCCTAAACTTTAATGGCGGCTATTTCCTTAGGAAAACGTTTTGGACCCTTGGTCTCCTATTTAATATTGTTTGTCTTGATGTGTACTATCACCCCTCTTTTATTGTAAAAAAAATTCGGAATCACCCTGTATATACCCTACATATTACTTACTTGTAGACACTTGCCATAACTTCCATCATAGTGAAAATATTTTTATCGTGGGGATTTTCTTCTGCAGCTAGATCTTCTATTGTAGATTTCAAAAGAGGAATAGCAATATCATAAGATCCTTCTTGGATGTAAGTTTTTATCAGATCAAAGAGAATTTTCAATCTCGACTGTTCAGAAAAATCAAGCGTTTCCAACTGCTTCAAAATTGAGTAATCTGTGGGGAGAAGAGGAAATTTAAATAATTTATCTCTCAAAACTTGAAAAAGAAATTTAACATATTAGTCATACGCTAGAATAATTTCCAAGGTTTTTTACAGCTTCCTATCGTCGTCATTTAATCCTTTCTGGTACGGGCAAAATCTGTACCAAGAGGAGAAATTATCGGCTGACACCGGAATTCACAAAGGAATTTTTAAAATATTTTGAATTCCTTAATTTAAGCTTTTTATGTAAAAGCAAAATTTTACTAAAATATTACTGGTGCCGTTTGCAAGTTTGGAATTAAAATTAGGTATCTCAGACTGGGCACAGTGTGCCGGAAAGGGTTAAAAAATCAGTCAATCAAAAAGCAGGACATTCCATGTACCGAATGAATTAAAACAATAACAGCAAGTGTCGAAATCTTGGTGTTTTCCCGAGAAAAAAATAACATAATTGCAACTCAGTTTATTTATAACATAATTATTACTCAAAATAGTAGGAATTCCCAAGCATATTTCGGTAGTTTCAGAGCCCCAAGCCCACCCTTCTCGCTTTTCGTTGTTTTTAATTTAATCAATTTCCCTTTTAAATTTGTCTTTGTTTCATTCTTTTTCTGAAAGTGGCTTCCGCTAGAGTATCTTAGACTTCGGTCGTAATCAGGGACCTTTCAACCTGGCTTCCGCAAGAGAGTCTTAATAAAAGAGGTAAAGTTGAAGGGTCGCAGACAGAATGCGCGCGCTGCGAATGCTGATGCGGAATTCTCTTAAATCACATTGTAGAAAATTTTTATAAGATGTTAGGATAGAAATTCCATAACTCGAACGACATTCTTCTTCCGATGTCATAGTTATGTTTTAGCAGGTAGATTCACTGATAAAAAATTCTTCTTATCTAGATCCGCAAAGGTTAGAGTCAACGTGTATGAATACAAGTACCTGCATTATGACAAAGCGAATAATTAATGAAAAACGCGGAAATCACAGATTGTACAAATCGTTGTGGTACAAGTTTTACGATTATTATTATTATTATTATTATTATTATTATTATTATTATTATTATTATTATTATTATTATTGTCGCAAAGCAGTATTTTAGAACAAATAAGAGAAATAAATTCAAGGGGAAAAATAAAAATAAAAATTTTTGAATGAGATTTAGAAGAAGGAAAATCTTTTATGACAAAGACATGTAAATTGGATTAGATTACTTAACTGACGAAGAAAATAATGATGTTTCAAGGGGGAAAATTAAATTAAAAAGGAAAAAAATAGAATATTCTCCAGTTAGATTAATAATTGAAATATTTTACACATACACACACATTCACATGTATATTCTGATTACTCCAAGGTATAACGATCGCTATTGCATTCTCGCAACAGGTAAACTGTATGCTAAACATTAAGGGATTTACAAAAAGGTTTGAAATGACTGACAGAATTTCGTTTGATCAGGGCAAAAGCAATGAATGTGCATTCAGTGTTTCTTTTTAAATTGATAGTTTTATTTTAACTTCAGTTCTCAAGAGGATAAACGTTCGGACATTAAAAAAATAATAAGAACAGAGAAATTTTTCGTCCATTCAAAATTTTCTTGGTACCCTTAAATAAAGCACTGAATTTAAACTTATTTCTATTTGCAAATTCACGCTGTTGGTGTTAAATCAGAACAAAGCAAAATCTTTGCAAATTTTGATGATAAATTAAATTTAAATTTTTTAACAATTTTCAAACAAGAAATAATAAAATTACATACTTGCGTTTTCTTGAGTTTCATCTTCTTCTAGAAAAGGTATAGTAACTTTTGGAGCAAATGTGACCTTTTCATCATCTTCCTTTTCTGACTTCTTATCTTCGGTCTCCAGAAATGACTATAAGTAATGCAAAATACCTTAATTTTTGAGAAGTCAGACATGCATACCAACATATCCTACAGCATTTATATTACGTTTAAAAATAAAATATTCAACCTTTGCCTAACGTTTCTTTGAAATAATTAAATGTAATTTACTGTGTGTATCTAAATTTTTCATCCGATTTTAAAGGTCTTTATTGATTTAAAAATAAACAATAGAAATTTATTACCATATACAAAATTGTAAATACATCAAAGATATACTGTAAACACTGTGGTGTCCATAAATTACAATATAACTTCCTATGGTCAAACGGCTATGGATTTTAAAGATTTGGTGTAAAATCTGCCTCCCCCCCCCCCCCCCCAAAAAAAAGAACAATCTATGCATTTTAATTCTCTAAAACTGCATCAGACAAAAAAAAAAGCTTAAATAGCCATTAGACCGAAAATTATGTCTTTTTTCAAGTATGCTTGAAAAAAGATTTGCTATGGAAAACCATTCAGGCTTGTAGTTTTATAATTATGAAGGTTTGAAGCATGGAACTTCTAATGTAAAATTCATTTGTAATTAAAATTGCAATGGGGATAGTTTTTAAAGCACGACTCAAAAACTATTTAGCGGAAACGTCTGTAATTTTGGATTCGTACATTATGGCTTCTATAAATCAATTGTTTTATATGAGGAACCCAGAAGCCAAGGGGTATAAGTGACAAAATTGAAAAAAATTGAGTTACGTGCACAGGCTATCTGGAAATATGTCTATTTATTTGTAGGTAAAAAGTTAAGAGTGATTTTTTCATTATGTACTGAGTTATAGGGGTCAGTTACTTAACCTCTTTTCCAAAACTGTGAAACGTGTGGAGGCCAAGGGGTATAAGTACAGTTGTGTCCGTTAACGTCTGTATAGCAGAAGCGTGATCAACGACATACAAAGCCATTTGCTTTCTTGTGCATTAAATAAATGCATTTTAACTGTTATCAAGTAAAAGAAATCAAGCATTAAGCATAGATTATGAAACACTTTCCAACACTCTCTGAAATCTTTAAAAAATTTTGCTATTTAGGGTAATAAAGTGTTACTATCCATTGCCAAATATGTATTCTGATACTTTTGAGCAGCCCTATGTTTTATCAGTCGGTTGATATATACTGTATAACGGGAAAAATTAGTTTAGCTAGAAAACATATAATAGTTTGAAATTTCTCTTTCAGCAGTTTATACTAATAGATGGAAGCATACTTGTGTACTTTTTTTCATTCTGTAGTTTATCTTGAACCTTTATTATCCGCCAGTATATAGCTGAAATTTACTTCAAACTAAAACACACTTAAGACTACTGAAATCACATTTTCAGAAATTATCATCCATCGATGACCATGTATAAAATTTTGTGCGTGATCCTGTATATTATTTCATCTATATTTTACAAGCATTTCTTAGTAAACTAAATGCAGTTCAGCATAGAAATGCATGACTTATTTAAAAGCACTCTTTAAGTAAAGTACGCTCATATTCTATATCCTTTACGAGTATTTTTGTATAACCCTGTATATGAACTATAGAATTTATACATGTCATATAACATGTATAAATTTAGTGAAACTTAAAAGTGCAATTCATAATTAAAATGGCATTTCGTCCATTCATCAACAATCATTGATAATGTATACAGTACTTCGTATAGAATATACTATTAGAAATATTTTGTATCCCTGTAAATACTGTGTACTTCGTATTATGCGCGAAATAACTTATATTAAGCCTCAACGATATATATGAATTTTATTATACATGAAAATTGTAATATAATTAAAATAAGTGGCAAACAATTCCCTCTTTATCATTAGCTAATGCAAATCTTTTGTATGGTCCTGTAAATAAATAATAACTATTCTTTTCATCTCAGATTTTATAGAATGTTTATTTTAGTGTAATTCGTAAATGCATATAAATTTTAATGTCACAAGGTGTAAGATCTTTCGAATTCATTTAGAACGATTTTTCCCATAAACTGTAATGTAACGGAAAACTTTTGATTATCCCTGTAAATGAACTAGTCGTATTAGAAACTTCATTTGTTATAGGTTTGTGTTGAGGTAAACATGAATAATTCCCAAAAATTTCAGGGCAATTCGAATACATTTACGAGAGTTAGGGCGCGGACAGACGGACTAACAAACCAAAATCATATTAACTTTTCAACTTTGTTGGTAAGTGTTAAAAAATTTAAAATTCTAATGTTTCTAAACTTATAATAAAATTTTAAAACTTATATTAGAACAAAAGTTTTTCCTTTCATTCCTTTATATCAACATTGTTCATAAATTTCTCGTAAATTCATTTTTTTATTTCATAATTTTTTCTTTTTTAGAATTTATATTAAAACAAAATTTTGTCCTTTCGCTTATTTGTATCAACATTGTTCGTATTTTTTTCATAAATACAATTTTGTATTTAATAATTTTTCATTTTTTTATTCATTTGGCACTTGTACCCTTCAGTTTTCCTTACTGCTTGGAAGCCAAGGGGTATAAGTGCCGACTGATGATAAACATTGCTTAGTTATAAATAAAAAGAAAAATTGTATTCCACTTTTTTTAAAACAGATATTGAAATAAGAGTTCAAAAATCTTTAAGCTATAAGCAAAAATTTCATATCTCAATTCATTCAATTACAATTGATGTTTAACTTTGAACTCAATTTACTCGAAATCTAAATTGTGTCACTTGTACCCCTTGGCCTCTGGGGTCCTCATATATAGGGTGTCCCTAAACTTATGGTACATACTCTAGGGGGTGATAGAACACATCAAGACGAGTGATAGTAAATAGGAAACCAAGGGTCCCAAACGTATTCCAAAGGAAACAGGCGCCATCAAAGTTTAGGGTCCCAAATTGCAAATGTTGATAAAAAAGGGAAAAATGGGTCGATTTATTTGCGGTTTTCGCTAAAATTATTCTTTAAATTAGTATTTTCTTTAAAAAAAGTTTTAAACATAAAGTTATAAAAAAGCCGGTAGAGTGCGTTCTAGATTTTGGAGTACCGAATAACTACTTTTTACCTGTTTTTTTTAAACACTGTTAAATTTTTTCTAAAGCATAGACCTTAACTTAAATTTTGTGTGCACAAGTGAAATCATCGGGAGTGGTTAAGCAGAGCAAATTTAACTGTGTCCAGGGGGTTGGTTTTTGAACGATCGTATGTAATGAGCAAAATTATAAGTGATGATGCAAACTTTAAGAGGTGATAGTACACATGAAAACAAGCAACATTCACTAAGTAATGCATGATTCGAATTCAAACGCAAACGTGTTAGAGCATCTTCAAGCTAGATATATGCAAGCGCTATAGCTACCATTATGCTGTAAGTTTCCAGAAGAAGAATATGAAAATGTGACACGGGGAAGAAGAAGAAAGCGAATGCAATTTTCGCTAACATAAAAGTTACTTATTTGAGTGCGTAATTGTAAAACTGGAAACTGTTCACAGAACTTGTCTTCATTTGTTCTGTGGAAAGCCGATAATATGGTTTCGTACTCTAACCAGGAGAAGGCCAAGATGCATTACATATACGGAGCTGCACACGGTAATGCAACATAAGCTCAAAGATTGTACCGAGAGCGTTTTCCAACCAGACGTGCTCCTGATGCGAGGATATTACAACGACTGCACCAACAACTGTGCGAAAGGGGTTCCTTTGCTAGTTGCATGCAGGATACCGGGTGTTGCAGGAGTGTAAGAACGCCATCCGTTACGGATAACATTATGGATCGTATCAGCAAGAGGCCTGAATTTAGCACGCGGGAACTGCCCGAAGAAGTGAATATTTCCCGTAATACTGAGTTAGTCCAGGCATTTGGTAAAAAATAAATGCAAGTTTTGGTGTAGTTTTGATTTTTGGTTCCCTTTATGTTTTTTAGGTCGCTGAACACGAATCTGGCATTATCCAACAAAATTTCTCCCCGGAAACACGTTTTTTGGCAAAAAACGTGTAAAAAACGTGGCTTTTTTTCGTTTTTTCTGAATAACTTCAAAATTATGCATTTTACATAAAAGTCATCAATACATAAATTAAAGAGCCCAAAATTTCCTACATTTTATGTATTTAAAGTTTTTTTCTCTGATCAATAGTTTAGCCGTGAGAGAGCCGCAAAAATGGGTGTGAAAAGCAGAAAATTCTGAAAAACGTGAATTACAGCACCGTACGTCGAAAAAACATGAAAAACAACCATTTTACACAAATTTTTCCCACTTAATAATACTAAATATATTGTTATTGACTATATTTTATTAATCTGATGTTCATTGTTTCTTTCTAAACTGAAAAATAGATAAAAATGAGTATATCTGTGATCAAAATCTTCATTTGCTATTACAAAATTATAATAATAATAATTTCTTAATTTGACTTTTAAATAATGTAAATAAAATAACTAAAATAGGCTTTAACTGATCCCATTGTTTAACTAATTGCATTGTTGTTAACTAATTGTTTCCCTCTTGATTGAAGGGGTACAAGTGTGAAATAACGTTGGTCAAGTGCCCACCCCCGCATCCCATGTCCACGCTCAATAGAATACTAACCCCCCCCCTCCCCGCCAGTCTCACCTCTGTTAGAAATATGCGTCGCACAGATCACTAGCTTATCAGGAGGACACATTTCTCTCAGTTTCCATATGCAACTGCTTACTTATAATTTAGTAATTCACTGTTTGTGTCTTCGTGAATATAGTGAGCAGCTAAAGTGATTTTGCGCGACGTCGCTGTGTTTTATTTGTGACACCCCTTTAGAAGAGGGGTCAGTGAAAGTTAGTCGAGGTATTGCAGCGTTAATCAAGGCAATTACAGAAAGAAAGGATGGAAAGGCAGTTTTCCTAAAGGGGAAAACCTCAGTAGATATACATGTTAAGTGTAGAAAAGCATACGTAAATGAACGGATCATTACTGCTTATGTGAAGACAGTTGAGGAACAAAGTGCTACCATTCCTCAAATTTTAAGATCATCAACTCCTAAGTTTAATTTTCGAACTAATTGTTTTATATGTGGACTGTGCATTTCGGAAGAGTTCATTGCAACACAAGCGAAAAATCCATCAAGCGAACGCAGTACTGTATACAGTATGCGACACATGGGAGTACAATTCTGAAAGCAGCAAGAGCTCGCAATGATGATTATGGGCAGGCTATAACTAGCCCATCGAACCAGTGAATGATTTTATCGCAGCAGATGCTCAATACCACATCAAATGTTTTAAATATATTTATAGGAGGCCGAAGGTCCAAGAACAGAAGAAACGTGGTACGTTTGCCGAGGCAATCGACAGAGCAATGCAAAGTATATACGATTATCTTGAAAATCATGATGACGAGTGTCAATTCTCCATGGAAGAGCTAATGAAACAGGTTACAGGGAGTTATCAACCTAATATGAGAACTATAAAGTTTAACCTCATTGAGAGATATGGAGACGACATACTGATCACAAAGAATCAGAAAAAAAATCCATTGTGTGTTTCAAGAATATAGGAGGGAAGATACTGACTAATGCATGGTATCAGCAAACATGTAAATCTGATCGAGATGAGAGATTGCGAGTGGTTGAAGCAGCAGCATAAAAATTATTTGCAAAGATATCAGATAGAAGATTTGCTATGGGAAACTGCAAAAACATCGCAGTTATGTGTCAAGACGAAGAGGATGAACTAGACTCTGAAACCGATCTGGAAATGGATTGCCCACACGATGAATCAGAGGAACCAATGGAAGGGGGAATTTATGCTGCAAGGTATCAAATATTTACTATTAAAAAAACTTTTATGTATAATATTGATAGTTATAAAAACACCCACTAATTCCATTCGTCTATTTTCTATTTTGTAGATGTCGGTGAAAAGCAGGGATTCTCAAATAAAAGAAAGCGAAAGTAGAACTTTGTTTTTTAAGTAAATGTACTTACTAATGTACTTAATTATTTATTATTAAATAATAATTCATAATGAGTCGTCGTTTTTATTGTTAGCAACTTCATTGTAAAATATAGTCGATCATAATATCTTCAGTATCATTTAAAGTCAATCTTTGCTAAAAAATGATCATTTTTCATGTTAAATATATGTATAGTGCCGTATTTTCCGGGGTTTTTTAATTTTCACACCCACATTTTGAACTTCTAGTTCTTTAAGAACTGAAATCCGTGTCAGATTTTATATGTTAAAGCCTGTTTTAGTTATTTTATTTACATTATTTAAAAGTAAATTAAGAAATTATTACTATTATTATTTTGTAATAGCAAATGAACATTTTCATCACAAATATGCTCATTTTTATCTATTTTTCAGTTTAGAAAGAAACAATGAACATCAGATTAATAAAATATAGTCAATAATAATATATTTAGTATTATTAAGTGGGAAAAATTTGTGTAAAATGGTTGTTTTTCATGTTTTATCGACGTACGGTGCTGTAATTCACGTTTTTCAGAATTTTCTGCTTTTCGCACCCATTTTTGCGGCTCTCTCACGGCTAAACTATTGATCAGAGAAAAAAACTTTAAATACATAAAATGTAGGAAATTTTGTGCTCTTTAATTTATGTATTGATGACTTTTATGTAAAATGCATAATTTTGAAGTTATTTAGAAAAAACGAAAAAAAGCCACGTTTTTTGCACGTTTTTTGCCAAAAAAACGTGTTTCCGGGGAGAAAGTTTGTTGGATAATGCCAGATTCGTGTTCAGCGACACAAAAAACATAAAGGGTACCAAAAATCAAAACTACACCAAAACTTGCATTTATTTGTCCTTTTTGAGCACGTAATGCCTGGACTAAGTGGCGAGTTCTGCGAGATGAAGGAATGCATCCGTGCCATGCGCAGAGAGTTCAAGGCATAGAACCAGCGGATTACCATGCACGTGTCAATTTTAGCACATGGTTGCTCTAACAAACGTCTGTGGACTCTGCTTTTTGTGCACATGTGTTGTTCACGGACGAATGCACATTCACACGCGAGGGTATTTTGAATTTCCACAATTATTCTGTGTGGTCAAATGAAAATCCATACACAATACGTCCGTGTTCGTTCCAGCGACGTTTCGCGGTCAATATTTGGGCCGGAATCGTTCACGATTATCTAATTGGACCATACTTACTGCCAATGAGCCTGGATGGAGATTCATATCTTGTGTTTCTGCAAAAGATGTTGCCAGAACTATTAAACCATGTTCCAGCACCCATCAGACGACGTATGTGGTTCCAACACGACGGATCACCGGCCCATTACAGCCTGAATGCCCGTAACGCCCTGAATATCATGTATCCGGGGCGATCGGCGATGGTTAGGTCGTGGCGGTCCAATCAGCTGGACGGCCCGTTCACCCAATTTATCCTGTTTGGACGTTTTCTTGTGGGGTCATATGTAGAGCTTGATATATGAAGATGATCCCGTATATTCTGCTGAAGACCTTGTTGCCCGGATATCCGTTGCTTCGGCCACCATAAGAGAGATGCCTGGTGTTTTCGCCAATGTACGGCGTTCAATCCATCGACGGCTTCAAGCCTGCGTCCGAGTTGGAGGCCGCAATTTTGAACAATTGCTGTGATGGAATACTTCGTGTTGTTTATTTTAATTTGATTGAATAAAGTGTTTTTCGTCCTTTTGTTGGTTTCTTTTCATTCCATGTCTGTCTGTCCTGATTTCCATCATTTTGTTATTATTTTGCTCATTACATACGATCGTTCAAAAATCAACCCCCTGAACACAGTTAAATTTTCTCCACTTAACCACTCCCGATGATTTCACTTGTGCACATAAAATTTAAGTTAAGGTCTAAGCTTTAGAAAACATTTAACAGTGCTAAAAAAACGGTAAAAAGGAGTTATTCGGTACTCCAAAGCGCCCTCTACCGGCATTTTTATAACTTTCTCTTTAAAACATTTTAAAAGAAGATACTAATTTAAAGAATGTTTTTAGCGAAAACCGCAAATAAATCGACCCATTTTTCCCTTTTTTATCATTATTTGCAATTTGGACCCTAAACTTTGATGGCGCCTGTCTCCTTTTGAATAGGTTTGGGACCCTTGGTTTTCTATTTACTATTACTCGTCTTGATGTGTTTTATCACCCCCTAGTGTATGTACCATGATAGATATAGTTTAAAATCCTTATTTGAATTTTTATTTTGAATAAAAATATTTCTCTTAATTAAGTAAAAGAAAAAACAAGTTGGAAATTGCACGGGAAGCGTAGCAAATGAGGTGCGTTCGTACTATAACGAAGTTTTAAAATATTCAGATCTTGCTGATATAATAGAGCGTACTTTGGTACAGTATTGTGGTCGAAATCTTTGTGTTCCTGTAAATATGCAGGGAGTAATTTTTATTATACTTCATTAACGAATATCTTATTCATAAAATGTGAAGTAGTTTAATATAATTAAAACACGCCCCATACAATGTTACCCCGCATAACATTATTTAGTGGAATACATTTGTGTGGCCCTGTAATTTAATAATAATTATTCTTTGCATCCCAGATTGTACAATGTATATTTTAGTACATACTTCATAGATTCATGTCAATTCTATTATGTTCAAATGAGTGTAACACCATTAAAATGCATTTGAAACTTTTTTCCCATTGATCGTAATGTAACGGAATACTTTTGATTGTCCCTGTAATTGATCTATGCATCCGATTTTCATAACATTTGAAATGACTCGACAAAATTATGTAATAATTATACGTTTTAAATTTCAAACGATTAAAATGCATTTGAAACTTTTTTCCTCATTGACCGTAATGTAACGGAATACTTTTGATTGTCCCCGTAATTGATCTATGCATCCGATTTTCATAACATTTGAAATGACTCGACAAAATTATGCTATAAATATACGTTTTAAATTTCAAACGATTAAAATGCATTTGAAACTTTTTTCTCCATTGACCGTAATGAAACGGAATCCTTTTGATTGTCCCTGTAATTGATCTATCCATCCGATTTTCATAAAATTTGAAATGACTCGACAAAATTATGTAATAATTATGTATTTTAAATTTCAAATGATTCGGTTCGCTAGTTTTTGCGTTGTTATATGCGGACGGACAGACAGGCGGACAGACGGACAGACAGGCGGACAGACGGACAGACAGGCGGACAGACAGACAGACGGACGGACTGAGCGACAACAATAGGTGCTATGTATTTACATAATTACGAACGCATCTAAAAAGAAATGTAAAATGTAATCTGTAAATTTTGTTCATGATTTGTTTTAAAAAACTACCCGCATTGGAATCTGTTTTGTAGATATTATAAATGGATTTAATATACTGGGACTTTCAAATTTTAAAACCTACGAATTCTTAAACTGCTTCATTGAATGAGCTCTTGTTTGGTATCCTAAAGTAAAATTTACCAAAAAAGTCAAATAGGATGGCTAAATTAGGCGTTTGTGTTGAACATTTCAGAGTTCGGTACAAAATCACTGTGAAGACGATCACAAAACGTATATGTAAAATACCTTTTAAAAATTCGAAAGCAAAACAGGAACAGCAAACGTTGTGTTAAAAAAACAAACTTCTATGTGCAAGCAATTGAGAATACAATGGCCCAAATGTTATTTGATGATTTTAATATTATACAACATTCCTTTAATATTTTCTTTTTCTTTTACATTTAAAACATGGACACATTAGAGTTTTACAGTTTGCACCGTTAAAACAAACTCATTCTGGAAATCGGTATTCTGTCATTGCAAATCAAACAGCATGATAGAAAAGTTATAATAATCAGAAATTCTTTCACACAGACGATAATGCTAAATTCAGTTACATGTTTTCGATAACAAGTTTCTGTAGTTGATTTACCTCGCATAGTTAGATCCTGTTCTGCCTTTTATCTAGAGTTATAATCAGGGCTGAGGAATGGGGTGGTAAAAATGGCTGACTCCGACTCCGGAAATTTTATTGACTTTGACTCCGACTCCGACATCTATCTGGCAAAAATACTAGTGTTGCTGTTGGTTAAAATTACAGTAAAACCTCTAAATGACGGACACCTCGGGAACGCAGAAATTGTCCGCTATCCGGAGGTGTCCGCTATTGGGAAAACTTCAGAGATTCAAAAAACCGCTAAGAAATGCTTAATGTTTCATTAAGTGACTTTTATATGTCCTAAAACCTATATTGTATGATTAATCAGAAATTAAAATTATTTTTTAAGTAATAAAACTGAAATAAAATTGTGCACACATTTACAAACTTTGCAAACCTTTACACTATTTGCAAACTTCATTTCTTCTAAAATCTGCTACAAAAGTTTACTTTTGCTTGCAATTACATATAATCTGTTTTTCAATGTGACGTTATTGGACTCTATAAAATTCCGGGCGGGGAAGAGGGATTGCACTTTTTGTCTATTAAAAGCATAAAATCTTAAAATCTTCCGGGAGGACATTGCAATGCTGAAATATTGATGATGGACATCTTGCAATGCTGACAGGGGTCGATTTAGAAAAAGAAAGTTGCATAGCAGTAACTGTTATACAAAGTCAGTTTTGAATAGCGGTTAGACACTTTTGTATTGCAAGTAAAAAATAGCTAACGTAACTTTTAAATCCTGAAAATTTACATTTTTTTTTTAATGCTGCTACGGTCACGTGGCTACGGCAATCTCCCTGAAAGCGAGAGAGAAACAAACGTGTACGGTGAGCGAAATACGGTCGGAGCGAAGAAGTGGGGTTAGAATCTGCGCTGTCTGTTTCGATGCATAAATAAAGTAAAAGGATCGTAATAGTGAGTGTTCATTTTAGAACCACTACAACATGCACGTCAAACTTCTATGAGCAAACGTTGTGATTAGCGAGTAACAGTGATTCAGTAATCAATTACAGCGTCAGGGCGGGAACAAATCATGTGTTTACTGAGAAAACTGTGCCCAGTAATGGCGTCTCGCTGTACTTCCATTGTAAATAAACACTTGGGGAGAGTGAAAACACAACCTATGTCATGTAAAAAATCTTTAAATTTTAACTTTAAGTGTACATGACATAACAAAGGGTGTGGGAAATATGCATTGCAATGATTGCGATTTAATGCATTTCTTAGATCGCATTTTAGTTAAATTTGAATCGCAAATTGCGATGCGATACCGCTTAAATCGAACCCTGAATGCTGAAGATGTCCATCAAAAACAACCCTGAATTCACATTAAATGTAGGAGGGGGATGAGATTTTCCCTAGCCCATCATCTACAACTGTGATGGTAATCTGTGATCACAAAATTTGTGACACATTGCTCTGATAAGTTTAGAGGCCTTTTTACTCGTTTTTCGTTTTGTTTTATTTTTCTGTTTTATTATTTTTCATCCTTTATCACCGAAAATAGTGTCCGCTATTCGGAATGTCCATTATTCAGAGGTTAAACATACAAAAATGAAGGTTTTGGGAGTGGGGATTGGAAAACTGTCCGTTAAATAGAGGTGTCCGCTATTCGGGAGTGTCCGTTATGGAGGTTTTACTGTATAAGCTAATGCAAGAAAAATGAGGAGAAATTTCGCTATTTTAGTATTAGCTCATTTCTTAGGCTTTGAAAGAAAAAAGGGAAACAAAATACTTTCTATTTTACTAATTTTCAGTTTTACGTCCCACAAACCCGAAAAATCAAACTATCGAAATCTAAAGAATAAAACAAAACAGAAATTTTACTATTTCTGATCCGTGGACTTGAAAAGTTGAAATCGTTACAATTCTGATGTTGATTCGTGTCCCCCCAGAGCTGAAAAATTTCGATCGAAAAAAAGTAAAAATAAAATAAAGATGAAAATTTTACTAGTTCGGAAATAATTCGGGATCAACTAGAGATTTAAATTAAAAACAGTTTTTATTTACAATATACGCCAAGAAATATATTCGGAATTTTTAACTTGGTTAGACCGACGTAATCCAAAAATAAGAATAACAGTTCCCTTTTTTGGATTTAAAATGACATGTAATTGGTTTAATTTAACTTCAAACTATCTAACAGGAAAATCCGGAGTTGGAGTCGCAATCGGAGTAGGCTTGTTCCTTAGCGACTCCGACTCTGACTCTTTTACTCAAAAATGGGCCTGGATCCGCTGCCCTGGTTATAATTGTACACTAATATTGAAAATAAAGTTTTATGTTTGTTAATTTTGTTTAATCGTACAGCTCTGAATGATAAAAAATATAACAATTGTCAAATGTTAATTTTTTTAAATCATCAACTAACATTTGGAACACTCGCATTTCTTAGCAACTGGGCTTAATTTAAAA
Source organism: Maratus speculifer (assembly GCA_964019185.1). NCBI lineage: Eukaryota > Metazoa > Arthropoda > Arachnida > Araneae > Salticidae > Maratus > Maratus speculifer. The sequence continues at coordinate 5,537,297 of OZ025293.1, read as the reverse complement.
ATTGTACGTACCTCGCATTCTGCTGGTAAAGTATTCATAAATTTTAAGTGTTCAACTTGAATTTCTAATTCCACAGCTTTTACTTCAGATCTTTCTAGGTGGTCTTGAAATATTTGGAGTTCCGTTCGCAGTTTCTTGTTTTCTTGGTACAAGGATGCGGCTTTATGTTGTAATTCTTCAATATCAGAACCAGTTTTATCACTGACTGCAGATGCATATTTAATTATTTCAAGCACTGAATAAGTTGCCTTAAAAGAAAATAGTTGTCACGTTACAGGTACATTCTCTGCAGAATTTAATAAAATAATAAGTGTTATGAATAAGTAGCAAGTTATCACATAGGTGAATGCTTGGAAATATTGACATTATTCTTTTGAAAATTTTGAATCATTTTTCATCATTTTGACATTATGACATCTTTAAAAAGGAAGAAACACAATATTATTTCCAATTAAAGTAGGGCTATAAGTGTAAAATAAATACAAATACTTCAATTGATATTATATGCATAAAGTCGTTCAACATAAACATTCGGCCAAGAACGCCCCTCGCCCCTCACTCCGCCATGAAAAAGAAAGGAAAAAAGTAATAAATACCTTCTACATTTTAATCAGCAAAATTGTCTCATGAAAAAATGGAAATATTTATTCTGGACTGGAAATTATTCCTTCTTTCATTTATGTAAAAAAAAATAAGCTTATGGTTTGTCTTCGTAGAGAAATTGTACCAAACTCTGAAATTTTCAATATGAACACCTAATTTTGACATCATATTTGGGATTTTTGGTACATTTTACTCTAGGATACCAAAAGACAAGTAATTTTATCAAGTAGTTTAAGAATTATGAAAGTTTAAAATTTGGAATTTCTAATGTAAAATTCATTTCATTTGTTCATTTGTTATAATTTCAAAGCAGAACAAAATGCAGGGAGTTTTTATACCATAATTCTTAAACTACTTGATGAAATGTGCTGTAATTTTGCATTCTCATATTTAATGCTTGAGGAAATCAATTTTTATTTAAAAACATCATAGATTACATATTGTTTTTCATATTGTTTTTGAAAATAACGATTTTTAAAAATAAATATTTGGTACAATTTCAATTTAGCTTCGGAATATTAACTTATTTACTTATATAATATTTTTTACACAAATATAAAGATAACATAACGTAGCAGACATAAGTTCCAGTTAAATGGCTATTTCCGTTTTTGTTTTCTTTGATAAATTATGAGAATTAAATATATAGATTTTCATTTAAATTTTTTTGTTTAGCCGACTGTGCATTTACTCATATATGAAATAAATAAAGTTGCAAAATTTAATTGCTTACTCAAACACCAAAAATTAATGTTTCATCTCTCGTTTAATGCTCGTTTAATGCTTAATTCTCATTATTATGTTATATTTTGTTTGTAAAATGTTTATTATGTTTTCATTTGTACAGTTATGTATTGAGACGGTGTGTGAGAATGTAGATAACAGGTATCCCCACGGATTCTACGATTTTTCTTTTATAAATACGAGGTTATACCCATCGAAATACGACGAAAGAAAATATTTAAAAAGGAACTGTTTCATTGATTTTTACTAAACGTTCAAATTTAGTTACAGTAAAAAATGCATCTTATATTGATCAGTCTAACTCTCAAACAAATATTATAAAAAATATGTCTTATATTGATCAGTCTAACTATCAAACAAATATTATTTCAAGCTAAGATTAATAAAATACTATAAAACTCAGTTGTCCAAATTTTAAAATTAAACCTTAATAGCATATGTAATGAGTAAAATATAATAAAGATCAGTTATTATTATAAAGTTATCGATTGAGGCTCTTAAATTTGATATACAGTGGAAGTCAAAAGTTTCCGGCCAGCAAAGATTTTTCAGCTAATTTGTAAATATACCCATATGAAGAGGAATCTTAAAGCGATACTTATATATTTTATTCAGATATTAGTTAGGAACTTACTTATAGAAGAACGTGTAAATATCAATAAATTTAATTGATAAAATTAAGTATAAAAGAAAACGCATGTTCTCAAAAGTTTCCGGCCACTTATCATACTTTAGTTTTTTTCTATCCGTAAAGAATTTTTTGGTTGTGTTTATGAATGAATCAACGTTTATAGCATAGTTTGAATTCAAATTTGAAAAGTTCAACAATTATTGTTCATAAATGAGTGATTAGTTTGTCGCTAAAAGGCCAATCTTCCCGAGATATTGCGGCTAAGTTATCGATCGGTAAAATCGACTGCAAACGATATTTAAAAATTATATAAAGATGGCCATGGCTTTCAGGACTTTCAGAGGTCCGAGAGACCCCGTAAAATTACCATTCCTGTGGACAGAATTATCAGGAGAAAAACCATTGATAATCCGCATGAAAATTCCGTTGCAATATACGGCGATTTAAGGAATGAAAATATTGCTGGAATAAGTTTGTCTACCGTGTTATGATGCTGACATGATACAAAATTTTATGGAAGAGTCGGTGTTAAAAAATATTCAGAGGTTAAAAAAATACCGACGTACCCTACTGGCATTTTCCAAGGAGCACAAAGTCTGGTCAAGTGAAAACTGGACAAAAGTTCTATTTTTCCATTAATGGAATTCAAAACAGTTTTGGAAGTGATCGCAGACACAACGTCCGATGACCTAACAACAAAAGATATCATTCAACCTATGTTATTCCTACAATGAAGCATGGCGGAAGCCACGTTATGCCGTGGGAGTATTTTCTTCAAAAAGTGTCGGTCCGTTATTTGAAATCCACAGCGAAGTGAATGATACAATGTATAAGGATATCTTGCAAGACCATTTTCTGCCTCATTAGAGAAAAAAGTTTGGTCGCAACTATTTTTCTTAACATGATCACGACATAAATAATGTATGCAAGCCTCGATAAGCAATGGTTTTCACACAAAAAATTTCATTTTTGAAATGGTCAGCCCCAACGCCCAACATGCATCCAATAGAAAATATTTGGAAAGAAGTTGGCAAAAGTCTGCGGAACTATAAATATTTCAACTCAGCCGAAATTTCGCCGAAATTGCAAGAAATGTGGAAAAAACGTACCATATACGATCTTTAACCGTTGATTGTATGAATGTCACGTTGCTGTGCCGCAGTACTTATTATTAAAGCTAATAAAATAGTAATACGATAAAATACTAATTGTAAATGTTGTTGATCACTGTAATTTTCTATTACAATACCACTTTTTTACAAACTTGTGAAGGTGGCCGGAAACTTTTGAGAACATCCGTTTTCCTTTATACTTATTTTTTTTTCAATTAAATTTATTGATATTTACACGTTTTTCTATAAGTAAAATCCTAACTATTATGTCAATAAAATGTATAAGTATCACTTTGAGATTCCTCTTCATATGGGTATACTTACAAATAAACTGAAAAATTTTTGCTGGCCGGAAACTTTTGATCGCCACTGTAAATGCAAATGAAAAAACAAAATCTATTCTAAATTGACACGATCATAGAATTTCATACGAAATTAAAACCCGTCATCATTTTCATCTCCTAAAATTTACAAACGCACTTCTTATATTCGTATTCACCACGTTTAAAAAAAAAGATATTTTAATTTCATTATTTTAAAATCTCTTTAACTCAAAGCTTTAATTCACTTAATTGATGAATAAAAACGAAATAAAACTGAAATCAAACCGACATCAGCGAATTTTATAACAGACGACATTTTTGACAAAATATATTCATTTTAATTTCTTTTTTTTTTTTAATCAATTTTAAGAGAAAATGTAGTGATTCTCTTGCCACAATTACAAAATTGGTACGAAAAACTATAAAAAATTAATATCTCAAAAACAAATTGAGATACATCTTTCAAACAATTAGCATTTAAAAGTAAATTTTTTTCTCTATACGATGGTGTAAAAATTTAAAAATTGCGTTGTTTAGAAGTGTAAAATTTGTAGTAGCGAAAACTGTAAAATCGAAATTGCAGGGGAAAGTGTTGCCATTCGCGAAATGACGTATGCGTTACGCACAGCTACGTTTGGCCTTTATAATATAGATAAAGCTATAGCTGACTAGAGAAACTTAATATTCCAAAAGAGAGAATAGTCAAATGAAGTTTTTATGTTCGTACAGCCATTTCAAAAATATGTTAGAACGTTAAATTGTACAACGTCTTTTTTAAGAAGCTTTTAACAAATTCAATATTTTAAAATTTATTCTAGTAAAATTTAGAAATTAAATAAACAGGTTAAATCGTAATTAAATAAAGTTTTAAAACATTTTTGCGAAAAGTTAAAAAAATTTATTCATTGATATGAAGCTTGCTTTAAAAACACGTGTAATAATGGCTAAATTGTCAATTGCACGTGCTTTATTTTATTTATTTAATTTTGTTAAACAAATTCAAAGAAATGAGATTTCAAACAGGAATTCCAAAAATGATTATTAGAGGCAACAAATTATAAACTTGGCATATTTGAGAATATGAAATTAGGGTTGAGAGAAAAACGTAAAGAGATGTTCAAGTTGTTATTATAACTTGTAATATCATTATAAAAGTTATCATGACTTTTAAACGGTTTTTTTTAACAGATAGTTAAAGATAGGACAATAATAAGATTTAAATTCCACTGAATTATATTAATAAATGCATTTTTTCGTCATTTCAAACCTTTTTGATCCCCTTAAAAAATAGTCATAAAAGCGTTCCATTATTTTAAATGTTCTGTTTAGTTTGTTCTTTGTAGAAATATAAAAAATACTTACATATGGTATGAAGTAAAAATAAAAAGGATGTAAAAATGTTGAATAGTTTTCATACCTGTACATCCTGTAATCCTTTCTCGATTGATATTAGGTGTTTTTCTAAAATCCATATTTTTTCTTGGACAGGACTTGTGTCTTCTCCAATTTCTAGTAGTATCATAACTTTTTGATTTAATTGTTCTATAACTGTTTCACATTCCGATTTTAATTGAAGAAGATGGGTTTCGTAACCTTCCAGTTGCTTTGCTGTGGATTCTCTTGGCATACAAGCCATTATTCTGAAAAAAAGTATATTCATAAACATTTGTTCTGAATAAATGTTGCTTAGTCTTACAAAGAAAATATTTCTAGCAAAAATTACTTTAAAGTAAAATATATGCCGAGTACATAGGCGTAACCAGCCTTTTGAACGAGAGGGTGCCCAGATTTTTTAACCCGGACCTGTTGGGTACAAACAGTATCTTACACTGGTGTCCAAAAGTTAAGCATAATCTACACTATATTGCCATTGATTATGGGACACTTGCGATTTTAGACATTTTACTAAATATCTAGAAAAATACATGAGGAATCATCTAGAAACTCTTAGTGTATAAATATAACAGTATACGTCATACATCTCCGTGAAGGTTTTTTACCGAAACTCCATAGGGGACCGTCAACAAATTAAAAAAGAATGAATATCTTTTGAATAACCCTGTCAAAACTAATGTAGCAAAAGCGCTCAAACTCTAGATTATGATTGAATGCCTTATTGTAATACACTGTGTTCATTTTTATGCAAATAGCATGCATACTCGCATAGTAATTAAGGTTTTATAAAAATGGTCCCAAATTTTTCCAAGTTTTTTCCTTATAATTTTCAGAGTTCTTAATATAAAATAATATTTTTTTCAGAAAATATGACAAACAACATTGCACATAGTACCCTGTAATCAGAATTAAAAAATAATGAAAATTGTATACAAAATGAGTTGGTTTACTAAGTAATTTTTTACTGCGCATGCGTCAACGATATCAAAATTTCATTTGCATATTATGTTAGCTAAATGTATAGAGCAACTTTTGTGAAAGTCACAAAATCATAACTTGAAAATTCTGAAAATAATCGTCAATTGAATAAGTTGAAAATCCGTTATTCTCAAAATGAAGGAAAAACAAGAGGGGTTGTATCCATATATTCATTGATTAGTGTCAATATAGAATACACAATACGGGATGTTACGACTACTTTTGGATAAAATCCCTCATTTTTTTGCTTCATTTTGGAAACAACGGATTTTGTCCTTTTTCTATAGACGATTACTTTCAGAATTTTCAAGCTATAATTTTGAGACTTTAAAAAAAGTTGCTCTATACATTTAGCTAATACCCTGTTCGCACTGAGAAAGTTAAGTCACTTAACTTGAAGTTTTTTGAAGCGGTCGTACCCGGAATCAAGATTCTCACTTAAGCAAATTTCTGAAACTCACTTAACTTTTGAGATGCTCACTTAACTATGAGTTGAGTTGAAATGTGCCTTCTGAATATTTAATTATTATTTCTGAATTTTAGAATATTTAATTCTGATTGTTAAATAACTGGAGTTGAGTCCTACAAATAATTATAAATTGTTTCAAGTTGTTATTTGTTTGCCGCAGTTGCTTCACGTGTGTTTGTGGGGTTTTTTTTTTGTAATCAAAGATCAAAAATGGAAAATGTTTAACCCGTTATTTCCTCCTGCAAAATAAATTTGGAGGATGACAAAATTAATTTTTAATTGAAATATGGCACGATAATTTCTATGTAAACAAAAAAGCAGTTAGAAGTTGCAGTTACAAATTTCCGAACTTATGCGCATGCCAGATGTCATTTTGGCCAAGTTAAGTCACTTAAAATATTTAGCAAGTGCGAACAGGTGAAGCCTAATTCCGGGTATCCCACTTCAAAAAATGTAAGTGACTTAAAGTTAAGTGACTCAACTATCCCAGTGCGAACAGGGTATAACATAATATGCAAATGAAATTTTGATATCTTTGACGCATGCGCAGTAAAAATTTTTTAGTAAACCTACTCATTTTTCATACAATTTTTATTATTTTTTAATTCTGATTACAGGGTACTGTGTGCAATGTTGTTTGTCATATTTTCTGAAAAAAATATTATTTTATATTAAGAACTCTGAAAATTATAAGCCATTTTTATAAAAATTTTAATTACTCTGCGAGTATGCATGCTATTTGCATAAAAATGAACACAGTGTATAACAATAAGGCATTCAATCAGAATCTAGAGTTTGAGCGCTTTTGCTACATTAGTTTTGACAGGGTTATTCAAAAGATATTCATTCTTTTTTAATTTGTTGACGGTCCCCTATGGAGTTTCGATAAAAAACCTTCACGGAGATGTATGACGTATACTGTTATATTTATACACTAAGAGTTTCTAGATGATTCCTCATGTATTTTTCTAGATATTTAGTAAAATGTCTAAAATCGCAAGTGTCCCATAATCAATGGCAATATCTATATATTAAAAGGAAAGCCAGAAAAAGTCAGCACAGTTTTTTTTTTTCGTCTCTACGCATCGACATTTGCGCCGGTGTCTGAGAACGTGAACCAATCAGAGAAGAGTACTTACTCTCTGAAAACACATACTTCCAGCTTCCAGCCAGCAAGCGGTAAATATGGGGAAGTATTTCTTTTTCTATTCATAATTTTATTGTTCTTGGTTAATATAATGATCTTCATTTTTTGGAAAAACATTTTTTTTTCCGTTTCTCACTTTATGTAAGTTATTTTATTTCCATTTCTATTCCATTTTTTAGCCAGCAAACATAGTTTAGGCTTAATGTAGCTTAAACGATTTTTTTTTCGACAGTTTTCGATGAAATTGAAACATTCAATAGTTAATGATTATAGTTTTTATTTATTTTCTTGCCGATTAAGCATTTTCCAAATTGTAATTTTCAAATTTGTATTAAGTATGTGTAAAAAAACCAGGTTAGATATCACTTTTTTTTTGTTTTATTTTGTTTGTTTGTTTTGTTTTTTGTAGGGAGAAAAAAGCAGGGATTTTTGACCGATGTTATTGACTTTATGGATATAAACATATTCGCAAATCATTATTTATTTTGTGCTTCATTTTCTTATAATACTCATGTCTAATGCGATATCTGTATAACATCTGTGATTTTTTTTTCCCCCTTAAAATTTCATTTTTGAGCTAACTCATAATGTTTAGGAAGTATTTACATTACATTATTTTCGCCGAAGAATGGTGAATTGCATATGAAATGAAAAAAAGCCCAGTTTTAAACAACTTTTGTAAATCATTAATATTTATTTAATGTTTAACTTTTTTTGTCTTGAGTTGACTCGAAGTTCCCTTTAAAAACAAAAAAAAAAAAAAAAAAAAAAAAAAAAAAAATATCCTTTTTTTTAATAGTGTTCCTGTGATGAAATTTGCTGAGGTTTTTTTTTTTGGGGGGGGGGGGACAGAGAGGAGAATATTTTGATGAAATTTGCTATGTATATATATATATATATATATATATATATATATATATTTTCAATCTCTTGATATCTCAACAATGTTTTTCCAAAAATATGAAGATCATTATAATCAACGAAGAAAAATAAAATTATCACAAGAGATCCCTCTTTTTGCATAGCATTCATTCGTGATAATTTAGACCTTATGTACCATATTTACTGCTAGCTCTTTTTTATTATTATTATTATTTGGCAAAATTTGCATTTTTTGTAGTACCTAGACAAATTTTATGTATTTTCATGATCTTTTGACAAAATTCATGTCTTTTATGATACTAGGAAAACAATATTTGTTTTCTCAGGGATTTTTGGTGAAATTTGGCGTTTTTTCTCGCTGTCTTTCGATGTAACTTGCTGTTTTATTGAATTTATCCTTCTTCGTGACTTTTTTTTTGTTTAATTTTTCGTTTTTTTTGTTATTTTCAGAAATTTGTCATTTTTTTCATTTCTCTTTTGCAAAATTTACCTTTTTTGTGATCTTTTGATGAAATGTGCCTCTTTTTTTCATCTTTTGACAAAATGTGTTTTTTTCTCACAATCTGTTTACCAGTATTTGCGTTTTTTGAAGTACCTAGACAAATTTTATGTATTTTCACGATCTTTTGATGAAATTCATGTCTTTTATGATACCAGAAAAAAAATATTTGTTTCTCAGGGATTTTTGGTGAAATTTGGCATTTTTTCTCGCTGTCTTTCGATGTAATTTGCCGTTTTATTGAATTTATCCTTTTTCGTGACTTTTTTTTGTGAAATTTTTCGTTTTTTTTGTTATTTTCAGAAATTTGTCATTTTTTTCACTTCTCTTTTGCAAAATTTACCTTTTTTGTGATCTTTTTATGAAATGTGCCTCTTTTTTTCATCTTTTGACAAAATGTGTTTTTTTCTCACAATCTGTTTACCAGTATTTGCGTTTTTTGAAGTACCTAGACAAATTTTATGTATTTTCACGATCTTTTGATGAAATTCATGTCTTTTATGATACTAGGAAAACAATATTTGTTTTCTCAGGGATTTTTGGTGAAATTTGGCGTTTTTTCTCGCTGTCTTTCGATGTAATTTGCTGTTTTATTGAATTTATCCTTCTTCGTGACTTTTTTTTTGTTTAATTTTTCGTTTTTTTTGTTATTTTCAGAAATTTGTCATTTTTTTCATTTCTCTTTTGCAAAATTTACCTTTTTTGTGATCTTTTGATGAAATGTGCCTCTTTTTTTCATCTTTTGACAAAATGTGTTTTTTTCTCACAATCTGTTTACCAGTATTTGCGTTTTTTGAAGTACCTAGACAAATTTTATATATTTTCACGATCTTTTGATGAAATTCATGTCTTTTATGATACCAGGAAAAAAATAATTGTTTTCTCAGGGATTTTCTGTGAAATTTGTCGTTTTTTCTCGCTGTCTTTCGATGTAATTTGCCGTTTTATTGAATTTATTCTTTTTTGTGAAATATTTCGTTTTTTTTTTGTTATTTTCAGAAATTTGTCATTTTTTTCACTTCTCTTTTGCAAAATTTACCTTTTTTGTGATCTTTTGATGAAATGTGCCTCTTTTTTTCATCTTTTGACAAAATGTGTTTTTTCTCACAATCTGTTTACCAGTATTTGCGTTTTTTGAAGTACCTAGACAAATTTTATGTATTTTCACGATCTTTTGATGAAATTCATGTCTTTTATGATACCAGGAAAAAAATATTTGTTTTCTCAGGGATTTTTGGTGAAATTTGGCGTTTTTTCTCGCTGTCTTTCGATGTAATTTGCCGTTTTATTGAATTTATCCTTTTTCGTGACTTTTTTTTGTGAAATTTTTCGTTTTTTTTTTTGTTATTTTCAGAAATTTGTCATTTTTTTCACTTCTCTTTTGCAAAATTTACCTTTTTTGTGATCTTTTTATGAAATGTGCCTCTTTTTTTCATCTTTTGACAAAATGTGTTTTTTTCTCACAATCTGTTTACCAGTATTTGCGTTTTTTGAAGTACCTAGACAAATTTTATGTATTTTCACGATCTTTTGATGAAATTCATGTCTTTTATGATACCAGGAAAAAAATAATTGTTTTCTCAGGGATTTTCTGTGAAATTTGTCGTTTTTTCTCGCTGTCTTTCGATGTAATTTGCCGTTTTATTGAATTTATTCTTTTTTGTGAAATATTTCGTTTTTTTTTTGTTATTTTCAGAAATTTGTCATTTTTTTCAGTTTTTTTTTTTTTTTTTTTTTTTTTTTTTTTTTTTTTTTTTTTTTTTGCAAAATTTACCTTTTTTGTGATCTTTTGATGAAATGTGCCTCTTTTTTTCATCTTTTGACAAAATGTGTTGTTTTCTCACAATCTGTTTACCAATATTTGCGTTTTTTTTTTTTTGAAGTACCTAGACAAATTTAAAGTATTTTCAAGATCTTTTGATGAAATTCACATGTTTTATGGTACCAGGACAAAATTATTTGTTTTCTCAGGGATTTTTGGTGAAATTTGTCATTTTTTTCTCGCTATCTTTCGATGTAATTTGCAGTTTATCGAATTTATGCTTTTTAGTTAAATTTGTCATTTTTTTCGTTATTTTCAGAAATTTGTCATATTTTCGCTTTTTTTCTTTGCAAAAATTACCTGTTATGCGATCTTTTGATAAAATGTGCCTCTTTTTTCATCTTTTGACAAAATGTGCTGTTTTCTCACAATCTGTTTACCAATATTTGCATTTTTTTGAAGTACCTAGACAAATTTAAAGTATTTTCAAGATCTTTTGATGAAATTCACATGTTTTATGGTACTAGGACAAAATTATTTGTTTTCTCAGGGATTTTTGGTGAAATTTGTTGCTTTTTTCTCGCTATCTATCGATGTAATTTGCCGTTTTATCAAATTTATGCTTTTTTCGTGATTTTTTTTTTTTTTGTGAGATTTGTCGTTTTTTTCGTTATTTTCAGAAATGTCATATTTTCGCTTTTTTTCTTTCCAAAAATTACCTGTTTTGCGATCTTCTGATAAAATGTGCCTCTTTTTTTCATCTTTTGACAAAATGTGTTGTTTTCTCACAATCTGTTTACCAATATTTGTGTTTTTTTGAAGTACCTAGACAAATTTAAAGTATTTTCAAGATCTTTTGATGAAATTCACATGTTTTATGGTACCAGGACAAAATTTTTTGTTTTCTTGGGGATTTTCGATGAAATTTTTCATTCTTTCTCGCGATCTTTCGATGTAATTTGCTTTTTTATCGAATTTATCCTTTTTTTTGTGATTTTTGTTTGCAAAATTGTTGTTCTTTGTTATTTTTTTAAGAAATTTGTCGTTTTTTTCCACTATTTTTAGCTAAATTTACCTTTTTTGTGATTACCTGGATAAATTTTATGTGCTTTTTGAGATCTTTGGGTGAAATTTACATCTTTTATGATAACTGGACGAAATTCGTCATCTTGAGGTCTTTCGGTAAAGTTTATCGTTTTTCTCGAGCTCTTTCGATGAAAGTTGTCGTGTTGTCATGATTTTTCGATGTAATTTGCCGTTTATTGAAGATCTTTTTGCAAAATTTATCTTTTTTGTGATTATTTGATAAAATTTGCTTTTTTTCAATCTTTTGACGAAAATTGTTGTTTACTCACAATTATTTGTCGAAATTTGTTTTTTTCTCAGTTTTTTTTCATAATATGTTTGCAAATTTGCCATTTTTTAGACGTTTTGGCAAAATTTTGATTTTTGTGCAATACTTTTGCGAAATTTGTTTTATTTGGGATAGACAATTTTTTTTTCAGTTTGACAAATTTTTTAGCAATCTTTTGAAGAAATTTGTTGTTTTTTGCAATCTGTTGACGAAATTTGCTGTTTTATTTTTCCACACCTATTTATAAAATTTCCGGAAGATGTTTTTTTTTTTTGGGGGGGGGGAGGTATTTTGATGAAATTTGCTATTTTTTGTAATTATTTGCCAAAATTTGCATTTTTTATGGTACCTAGACAAACTTTGGTTCATAGCAAATGATTTCTAGCATTTTTTTAAGTGTTTTTTTGGGGGGGGGGTATTTTGACGAAATATGCTATTTTTTGTGATTATTTGCCAAAATTTGGGTTTTTTATGGTACCTAGACAAACTTTGGTACATAGCAAATGATTTCTAGCATTTTCTTAAGTGTTTTTTTTTTGGGGGGGGGGGGATTTTGACAAAATTTTCAATTTTTTGTGACTATTTGCCAAAATTTGCATTTTTTATGGCACCTAGACAAACTTTGGTACATAGCAAATGATTTCTACCATTTTTTTTTTATAAAAAACTTAAACAGTTGAAAAATAATCTGCAAACATTTTCAAGAGTCTGTGATGTGTGTCGCAGCGTTGCACCGATTCTGTGCCCGGGATCATGTCATGTTGGTGTTACGTTGATAAATGGAAAAGCATATTGAAATTTTTAATAAATATTATATTAATCTTTAAAAAAAATTTTATAGCGGCAAAATACTTTTTTTTCTTTGGCTCTTTCATATTGTTGCCATCAAGTTTTGACGGATTTCACCTAGCCAGAATAAATATTATCATTAATTTTTTTAATATGTGAAATTTACATGTATTTTTGATTTTTGAAAAGGTAATAGAAAAGTTAGTTGAAAATGCAAATGTTTATTTGTTGAATGGGGAACCACTGAGAGGATCATTGTTATAGTTGTTGCTAAATGGCAAACTATAAATTCAGTTTATTTTGCTGCGAAGTAAGTGAAGTATGTATATTTTGTATGAAATGAGAGATGACAGTAATTTATGATTTATTCATGTCATGTACAATTTATTGGTGTTGTATTTGTAAATGGAAAATTATCAAATGAGAGAGATTCTAATTCTATGACAGCATGTTTGAATGTAACTCGGCCAATTGCGGGTCATTTGCCTAGATGTAAAATGCAGGTTTTTCTTTTATTTATTGAAATTTTTGCTGAAGATTAGTCGTTAAAAAATCCTTTAATAGCTGGAAAATACCTTTTTTCTTTCTTCGGTGCCGTCAAGTTTTGACGGGTTCCATTTAGTTTATGATTTATTCATGTCATGTACAATTTATTGGTGTTGTATTTGTAAATGGAAAATTATCAAATGAGAGAGATTCTAATTCTATGACAGCATGTTTGAATGTAACTCGGTCATTTGCCTAGATGTAAAATGCAGGTTTTTCTTTTATTTATTGAAATTTTTGCTGAAGATTAGTCGTTAAAAAATCCTTTAATAGCTGGAAAATACCTTTTTTCTTTCTTCGGTGCCGTCAAGTTTTGACGGGTTCCATCTAGTAGTGTATATATTTAAAACGATAAGGAAAAAAGTCAGCATACTTCAAAGTGGTCTCTACGCATCGATACTTGCGCCGATATCTGAGAGCGAGATCCAATCGGAGAAGAGTGCTTACTCTCTGTAAACACATATTTCCAGCAAGCGGTAAATATGGGAATGTATTATCACTGTTGAATGAAAATAAATGCGAAAAGAAGGATTTCTTTTTCTTTTCACAATTTTATTGTTCTTGGTTAATATAATAATCTTCATTTTTTGGAAATTTTTTTTTCCGTTGCTCACTTTACGTAAGTTATTTTATTTCCATTTCTATTCCATTTTTTAGCCAGCAAACAGAGCTTAGGCTTAATTTAGTTAAGCGATTTTTTTTCGACAGTTTCCTATGATATTGAAACATTCAATAGTTAACGATTAAAATTTTTATTTATTTTCTTGGCCAATTAAGCATTTTCCGAATTGTAATTTTCAAATTTGTATAAAGTATGCAGAGTTCCCCCCAGGTTTAAAAAAGGGCAGGGCGCTACTGTTCTGAAAAGGGCACTTTACATTTTTCAGGGCACTTTTTCATTTTTAAGGGCACTTTTATAGAATTGAATCTAGAATCTAGCGGTTCAAAAAGTTGTGAAAAAACAGAAATTTCATCGAAAAATTGAAAAAAAAAGAAAATTTTGTTAAAAAATCGCGAAAAAACGTCAAATTTCGGAAAAAATAGCTAAAAAACGGCAAATTTTATTAAAAGATCGCATAAACAGCAATTTTTGCAAAAACAGCATATTTTTCTAAAAAATCGCGAAAAAACGACAAATATCGGGAAAAAACAGAACTTTTCACAGAATTTTCCGTTTTATTGCGATTTTTGGACAAAATTTGCCGTTTTTTTCGCAAATCCTTTGACGAAATCTGCCGTTTTATCGCTATTTTTTGACGAAAATTGTCGTTTTTAGCGACTCATTTGACAAAATGTTCTGTTTTATCGCGATTTTTGGAAGAAATTTGTCGTTTTTCCACTATTTTTTGAGGAAATCTGCCGTTTTGTGAAATTTTGTGACGAAATTAGCCATTTTTTTTTCGAATCTTGCAGGAATTTAGTCATTATTTCGCAATTTTTAACGAAACCTGCCGTTTTTGTAGCGATTTTTTGCCGAAATTACCTCTCCCACGGAACGCGTAAGGCTATTTTTTGCGTAATTTACGCGCTATAGCGCGTTCGGATCATCGCTGGAGGACTGCGTTTTTTCAAATGTGGCCGAGAAGGGCGCTATTTTTTTTTTTTTTGAATGAATGACAAGAGGGGCGCTAGTTTTTGGATGAGGGGCAAGAGGGGCACTATTTTTTAAACTAAAGGGCAGGAGGGGCGGAGCGCCCCTCTGAAACCCTCTGGGGGAAACTCTGAGTATGTGTAAAAAAACCTGGTTAGATATCACGTCGTTTTTTTTCTGTTGTTGTTGTTTGTTTATTTTGTTTTTTGGAGGGAGAAAAAAGCAGGTATTTTTGACCGATGTTATTTACTTTATGGATATAAACAGATTCGCAAATCACTATTTATTTTTTGCTTCATTTTCTTATAATACGCATGTCAAGAAAACTGTGATTTTATATATATATATATATATCTGCGATATCTGTATAATATCTGTGATTTTTTCCCCCTTAAAATTTCATTTTTGAGCTAACTCATAATGTTTAGAAAGTATTTACATTACATTGTTTACGCCGAAGAATGGTGAATTGCATATGAAATGAAGAAAAGCCCAGTTTTAAACAGCTTTGTAAATCATTAATATTTATTTAATGTTTCACTTTTTTTTGTCTTGAGTTGACTCGAAATTCCCTTTTCAAAAAAAAGTACCCCTTTTTTAAAAGTGTTCCTGTGACGAAATTTGCTGTTTTTTTTTTTTTGGGGGGGGGGGGGGAGAAGGGTCGAAAGAAAGGACAGAAGGGAGAATATTTTGATGAAATTTGCTATATATATATTTTTTTTTCAATCTCTTGATCTCTCAACAATGTTTTTCCAAAAGTATGAAGATCATTATAATCAACGAAGAAAAATAAAATTATCACAAGAGATCCCTCTTTTTGCATAGCATTCATTCGTGATAATGCAGACCTTATGTACCATATTTACTGCTAGCTCTTTTTTTATGATTATTTGGCAAAATTTGCATTTTTTGTAGTACCTAGACAAATTTTGTGTGTTTTCGGGATCTTTTGACGAAGATCACTTTTTTATGATACCTGGAGAAAATCAGTCTTTTTCTCGAGGTCTTTTGATGAAATTTTTTATTTTCTCACGAACTTTCGATTTAATTTGCCGTTTTATCGAATTTATCATTTTTTTGTGAAATGTGTCGTTTTTTCGTTATCTTTTTGAAAAATTTGTCGTTTCTTTTGCTATTTTTTGCGATCTTTTGATGAAATATGCCTTTTTTTCCATCTTTTGACAAAATTTGTTGCTTTCTCACAATCTATTTACCAATATTTGCGTTTTTTGAAGTACCTAGACAAATTTTATGTATTTTCGCAATCTTTTGACGAAATGCACGTCTTTTATGATACCAGGAAAAAATTATTAGTTTTCTCAGGGATTTTCGGTAAAATTTGTCGTTTTTTTCTCGCTGTCTTTCGATGTAATTTGCCATTTTATCGAATTTATCCTTTTTTCGTAATTGTTTTTTGTGGAATTTGTCGGTTTTTTTTTTTTTTTTTTTTCAGAAATTTGTCATATTTTCGCTTTTTTTCTGCAAAAATTACCTCTTTTGTGATCTTTTGATGAAATGTACCTCTTTTTTCATCTTTTGACAAAATGTCTTGTTTTCTCACAATCTGTTTACCAATATTTGTATTTTTTGAAGTACCAAGACAAATTTAAAGTATTTTCATGATCTTTTGACAAAAATCACGTTTTTTATGATACCATGAAAAAATTATTTGTTTTCTCAGGGATTTTCGGTGAAATTTGTCGTTTTTTCTCGCTATCTTTCGATGTAATTTGCCCATTTTATTAAATTTATCCTTTTTCGTGACTTTTTGTGAAATTTTTCGTGTTTTTTTTTTTTTTGTTATCTTCAGAGATTTGTCATTTTTTTTTACATTTTATTTTGCAAAATTTACCTTTTTTTGTGATCTTTTGATGAAATGCGCCTCTATTTTTCATCTTTTGACAAAATGTGTTGTTTTCTCACAATCTGTTTACCAATATTTGCGTTTTTTGAAGTACCTAGATAAATTTTATGTATTTTCGCCATCTGTTGATGAAATTCATGTCTTTTATGATACCAGGATTTGTTTTCTCGGGGATTTTCGGTGAAATTTGTCATTTTTTCTCGCAATCTTTCGATGTTATTTGCTGTTTTATCAAATTCATCCTTTTTTCGTGATTTTTTTTTTGTTTTTTTTTTTTTTGCAAAATTGTCATTTTTTGTTATTTTTTTTGAGAAATTTGTCTTTTTTTTTTTTTTTTGCTATTTTTAGCTAAATTTATCTTTTTTTGCGATTACCTAGACAAATTTTATGTGCTTTTTGAGATCTTTGGACGAAATTCGCGTCTTTTATGATACCTGGACAAAATTTGTCATCTTGAGGTCTTTCGGTAAAGTTTATCGTTTTTCTCGAGTTCTTTCGATGTAATTTGCTGTTTTTTTAAAGATGTTTTTGAAAAATTTTTTGTTTTTTTGCAAAATTATCTTTTTTGTGATTATTTGATGAAATTTGCTTTTTTTCAATCCTTTGACGAAATTTGTTGCTTACTCGCAATCATTTGTTAAAATTTATTGTTTTCTCACAATATTTTGAATTTTTTTTCACAATATGTTTACAAATTTGCCATTTTTAGGAATTTTTTTGTCAAAATTTGCCTTTTTTTCGAAATTTTTTCATAAAAATTGCCTTTTTTTAGACGTTTTGGCAAAATTTTGACTTTCGCGAAATTTGTTTTATTTGGGATACCTAGACATTTTTTTTTTTTTTTTTACGTTTTTTTGAAAAATATTTTAGAGATCTTTTGATGAAATTTGTTTTTTTTTGCAATCTGTTGACGAAATCTGCTGTTTTTTTCCACATCTATTTACAAAATTTCCGGGTGATTTTTTTTTTTTTTTGGGGGGGGGGGGTATTTTGACGAAATTTGCTATTTTTTGTGATTATTTGAAAAATTTGCATTTTTTATGGTTCCTAGACAAATTTTTGTACATAGCAAATGATTTCTACCTTTTTTTTTTATAAAAAACTTAAACAGTTGAAAAATAATCTGCAAACATTTTCAAGAGTCTGTGATGTGTGTCGCAGCGTTGCACCGATTCTGTGCCCGGGATCATGTCATGTTGGTGTTACGTTGATAAATGGAAAAGCATATTGAAATTTTTAATAAATATTATATTAATCTTTAAAAAAAATTTTATAGCGGCAAAATACTTTTTTTTCTTTGGCTCTTTCATATTGTTGCCATCAAGTTTTGACGGATTTCACCTAGCCAGAATAAATATTATCATTAATTTTTTTAATATGTGAAATTTACATGTATTTTTGATTTTTGAAAAGGTAATAGAAAAGTTAGTTGAAAATGCAAATGTTTATTTGTTGAATGGGGTGGGTAATGTAACAACAAATTAACCACTGAGAGGATCATTGTTATAGTTGTTGCTAAATGGCAAACTATAAATTCAGTTTATTTTGCTGCGAAGTAAGTGAAGTATGTATATTTTGTATGAAATGAGTAATGACAGTAATTTATGATTTATTCATGTCATGTACAATTTATTGGTGTTGTGTTTGTAAATCAGGGATGCCACTTTTCCGCCGAACGGCGGATTTCCGCTTTTTTTAATTTTTTTAGAATCCGCGATTTTCGATAAGCGATCACAAAATAAAATAACGATTTTCGTCAAACGATAGCGAAATAAAACAGCGATTCTCGTCAAACGATCGCAAAATAAAACAGCGATTTTCGTCAAACAATTGCGAAGCGGCTATTGTCGCCAAATGATCGCTGTATAAAACGTCGATTTATGTTCAGACGATCACGCAGTAAAACGGCAATTTTCGCCAAACGATTGCAATGTAAAACGATGATTTTCGCAAAACGATCATGGTATAGAGTGGCGCTTTTTGTCAAACGATCGTGATATAAAACTGTGATTTTTTTGTCATAGATCGCGATGTAACACGGCAATTTTCGTCAAACATTCGCGAATTAAAAACAAAAGAAAAATGAAAATTTTTGCTATTTACTTGTGAAGTAATCATTGATTCTATTGCCTGGTTACCTAAATTAATTTAAAATGATGCAATACCAGGGGTGATTCTCATCCGAAATTTCCGAAAATTTTAAATTGGGTTATCAGTTCCGCATAGTTGCCAACTTGTACGGTTTTGCGCGCGGAAAAAAACAATCGCGGAGAAATGCAAATTTCATGAAAGGATCGCCGAAAAAACAAACATTTCATCAATATTTCGTGGAAAACGACGATTTTTTTCAATGTTTTTGTCAACGAACTTTGTCAAAAGATCGCTGAAAAAACGCTGATTTCGTCTGAAGATCGCCGAATACATCGATTTCGTCTAAAGATTGCGGATATAACGCCAATTTCATTAAACAATCGCGGAAAAAAATCCGTTTTCGATAAAAGATTGCTTAAAAATACTTTGTCAAAAGATCATTGAAAAAAAATTCCGATTTCATCAAAAGGTCACGGAAAAACGCCGATTTCGTAAAAAAGATCAAAGGGCTAAAACGCCGTTTTCGAGAAAAGATCGCGTAAAAATGCAAATTTTGTCTAAAGATCGTCGAAAAAAAACGGCGATTTCATTTTAAAAAATATAAGAAAACGCCGATTTTGTCAAAAGATCGCAGAAAAACCGCCGATTTCGACAAAAGCTCGCAATAAATCGCCAATTTTGTCAAAATATCACAGATAAATCGCCGATATCATCCGAAGATTGCGGATAACGCCTCCTCCCCTACTCGCCGATTTCCGAAAATTTTTTAAACCCAGAATCACCCCTGTGCAATACATAAAATTACTCACAAAATCTGTTTCTGGGTTACCTTAATTGATGTAAAATATTGTGAACTTAAGAAAAAATCATTTTCATTTACTCTTATAAGTTTTCATCTCAATGAATTAACAGCATATTTTATACTTTTTGACAAATGCACATTTAGAAAGACATTTCTTAAAGACTTACAAAAAAAAAGCTTTTTTTTATAAATAGTTTGTTATAAATTTAATTCTTTAGGGTCATTCCATGTCAATTCAACCAGACCTTGTAACCCGACCCACAGGGATTTTGATGAAACGTTGTGTACACACTAATTCTATCATGAAATGATTCCATCAGAAATATTTCCTTCCTAGACCTCATAGTTTGTGAGATATGGGGGGTCCAATTCTTGGGGTTTTCTCAAATCGCACATTTCTGAGTCTGTATTTTGAGATTGCAGTTCCATCTTCAAAAAATTGTCTCTCTGGATCTAAAACATGAAACATCTCAAAAATTTCACTGTAAGAATATAAATAGATGCAGATTTTAATAAAAAAATATTTAAAAAATTTACTTGTAATTTTTAGGATAAAAAAAATTAGCCAAAGTTGACAGTTATGGTTATTTTTCCAAATTTTTGTGACTTCACAAAAAAGGCTGTACACAAAAAGGCAAATTAAATTTCCAATTTCTTTTTGTTTTAAATAAAAGTTTACACTTTGGGCTTTATATGTATGAAATAAAAATGATGTGTTTCGCATGGCTTATGCAAAAATTTTGGGTACTTTCCAATTAGCCGGATGAGTGCTTTATTTTTATATATTACATATGCACACAAAAAAGCAAATGAAATTTCCCATTTCTTTTTGTTTTAAATAAAAGTTTACACTTTGGGCTTTCAATCTATGAAATAAAAATGATGTCTTTCGCATGGCTTATGCAAAAATTTTGGGTACTTTCCAATTAGCCGGATGCGTGTTTTATTTTTACATATGTACATATGTATATAAATACAGATGTATGATACATGTACATATGTATGTATATATACAGTATATTGATATATATATGTATAACACTGGTGCCCGTCTAACCGAAAAGTACCAAATTTTGCCTCGTTTTGAAAATCTGCACCAATTAAGGGGGGGGGGAAATCTGACTAAGTTTAGCTGTGGTACTTAAATAATTACTGGAGTTTCTATGAGTTACTGAATTTAATGTTATTGGATACAAAAACAAACTGGAAATTTCATTTGCCTTTTTGTGTAGAGACTTTTTCATAAACTCACAAAATTTCGTAAAAATATTCATAACTTTCAATTTTGGTTTACTTTTTCGGCCCTATATAAATCTCTATTAATTTCCCTAATTGCTTTTTTTCACTTGCTTTTAATGCCGCTTAAATGGTTCTCCACATTTATATAATTCATACTTCATTAAGGGCGAAATTCTGTGATGCTCACATATATTAATCAAACTGTTTTCACTTAATTTTTGTTTTATAAATGCAATAGTCCTAACTAATAAAAGTTCTTTTTCTGAATCACAGAGATTATCAATGTAGTCTATTTCTCTGTTATTTGTGTAGCTAGTTTTGTGACATTCTAAACCATTTAATATTACAATACTGCAAGCCTGAAGACTAGTAGAAGGTTTAATATCAGGCTCCATATTACAACAATAAAACCAAAAATTATTTATACATATCACAAACTATAAAATATGTAACAATCAGAACATATTTTTAGTAGCACAGTAAAAGTTAAATCATTCTTCTATGATAAGAAACAACAGAATGACAATAATTTGATTAACTTGATTTCAAAACATCTGCTTTCATACTAAGGAACATTACCCTGCCTTTATCAGAAGGTGTTTATACAAGGCAGGTGCAATTAAATCTTTCAGACTATAGAAACAAATTTAAGTTCTGTTAAATATTTGTGTATTTAAACTTGCCAATATAAATATTTAAACTGATTAAAATTAACCAAGGAAAGGAAATACAAGGTTTTGAACATTTTTTAAACACAAATAATTAATATATAAGCATTCGAAAGAAAGAATGGAAATGCGAGGAGAAAAAATTTTCTATTTTATACTGTACAAAAAAAAAAAAAAAAAAAAAAATCTGTTTTGAGTTAAATTATTGAAAATAAAAGTAAGAGATTCTTTAGATTATCAAAAAATGCCCATTATTAAATACCGAAATGAAATATATATGGACCATTCACTAAATTTAATGGGGAAACATATTACAGTCAGATTTTTTTTTAATCAGAAAAAACAAAGCCTAAACTTTACTTTGAGAATTAAAAAAAAAACATGCATCAAATAACATTAAATTCAATAACTCATAGTAATTCCAGTAATTATTTAAGTACCACAGCTAAACTTAGTCAGATTTTTTTTCCTCTTAATTGGTGCAGATTCTCAAAACAAGGCAAAATTTGGTACTTTTCGGTTAGACGGGCACCAGTGTTATACATATATATATATCAATATACTGTATATATACATACATATGTACATGTATAATATATCTGCATTTATATAGATCTATACATATGTACATATGTAAAAATAAAACACGCATCCGGCTAATTGGAAAGTACTCAAAATTTTTTCATAAGCCATGCGAAATACATCATTTTTATTTCATAGATAGAAAGCCCAAAATGTAAACTTTTATTTAAAACAAAAAGGAATTGGAAATTTCATTTGCTTTTTTGTGTGCATATGTAATATGTAAAAATAAATTACTTATCCGGCTAATTGGAAAGTACCCAAAATTTTTGCATAAGCCATGCGAAACACATCATTTTTATTTCATAGGTAGAAAGCCCAAAGTGTAAACTTTTATTTAAAACAAAAAGAAATGGTAAATTTCATTTGCTTTTTTGTGTGCATATGTAATATATATAAAAAAAAAGCACTCATCCGGCTAATTGGAAAGTACCCAAAATTTTTGCATAAGCCATGCGAAACACATCATTTTTATTTCATAGATAGAAAGCCCAAAGTGTAAACTTTTATTTAAAACAAAAAGAAATGGGAAATTTAATTTGCCTTTTTGTGTACAGCCTTTTTCGTGAAGTCACAAAAATTTGGAAAAATAACCATAACTCCCAACTTTGGCTGACTTTTTTTATCCTAAATATTACAAATAATTTTTTTAAATATTTTTTATTAAAATCTGCATCTTTTTATCTTCTTACAGTGATATTTTTAGGATGATTCATGTTTTAGATCGATAGAAACAATTTTTTGAAGATGGAACTGCAATCTCAGAATACAGACTCAGAAATGTGCGATTTGAGAAAAACCTAAGAATTGGACCCCCCATATCTCACAAACTATGAGGTCTGGGAAGGAAAATTTTCTGATGGAATCATTTCATGATAGAATTAATGTGCACACAAAGTTTCATCCATATCCCTGTGGGTCGGGTTACAAATGGGGGAAAAATTGGTTGAATTGACATGGAATGACCCTTTATTTAGTTTATTATAAACAATAAAATTTACAAAATTCCCGCCTTAATGTGAAAAATGTCATAAATTTTACCTTACGTGTAATTTCCTCTTTTTTGTTAATTTCTGAGTGGCATTCCTGGTAAATGGAAAATTATCAAATGAGAGAGATTCTAATTCTATGACAGCATGTTTGAATGTAACTCTGCCAGTGGGTCTTTTGCCTGGATGTAAAATGCAGGTTTTTCTTTCATTTATTGAAATTTTTGCTGAAGATTAGTCGTTAAAAAATCCTTTAATAGCTGGAAAATAACTTTTTCTTTGGTGCCGTCAAGTTTTGACGGGTTCCATCTAGTTGGTAATTAAATAAGTAACCCATTTACCTTCCAGGATTCCCTCCCCTAGGACTTGGCTCCCGAAAATTTCAAGTTGACCTAATCGACGCAGGGACTCAAGGGACCCTGTGCGGTCCGAAGAGATTCGGGAGCACCAATCAAGTCCACTGCACCAGAACCGTACAGGTAGACCTCATACACGCAGAGACTCAAGGGACTCTGGCCGGTCCGACACCGTTCTGGAATCCCCCTAGTGAACTAACGCCTCTCAGGCTTTCAAGTTGACCTCATTGACGCAGGGACCCACGGGACTCTGTGCGGTCCGAAGAGCAATGAGAAGCAAACTACTAGCCCACTTACCCCGAACCGCACACGTTGACCTCATCGACGCAGAGACTCAAGGGACTCTGTGCGGTCCGAAACGCTTTCGGGGTTTTCCTTTTTCGTTTTTTTCCCTTGTTTTTTCTAGTGACAGTACGCCTCTTTATTAGGTGCATTTGGACTCTGTCCGCACGAGCTACCGGACCCGCTCCAATGGGACAGCCCATGGAGCACTTTTTTTTCTTTTTCTTTTTTGGGTACGGTAGAAAGAAGGGATCTAGTCATCACCAGCAGCGATTCGACTGCCTTGCATTTTGGCCCAAAAAATTCTCCCTTCTCTGGCACTACTTAGCATTTCGGCTTTTTTAGTTTTGGTTATTTTTTTTTTCTAAATCTCCCTCAAAATTGTCCCCCCTGTTGTCTGCTAAGGACATGCCACCGTCTCGGCTCAAAAAAATTTTAGCTCCAGCCCCATTTTACCTGGCACGGCGAGTGGGAGTGATGTGCGGTGCCAAACTCAGTACATTCACAAAGGCAATAAACCACTCAGTCCAGTAACCGTTAGCCACAATCAGCCGACCTCGGCACTTGTCTGCGTAGATCGTCCCCACTTTACCGGCTAAAATTCCATCATGTACGCTAATGGCGCCTGGTGCATGTAAAATCCGTCGTGGGTGCAAAGTCCTCCAAGTTATCTGTGAATTATACCTCTGGAGGTGCCTTGCCAGGTGAAGGTCTCGTCATCTGACCAAGGCTCTAAATTACGAGACCATCTTGCGAAGCCAATTGCAGTTCAAACATCAGGATGTACCATTAATTAACAAGCGATACAAAGTATGCTCAACGACAAGCAATTACTGCAGAAATGATGGCATGCGAAGCAAAGTTTATTGCCACTACGTGGCAATTAGGCGGTCGTCCGCCCCGATACAAGGTATCTAACCCGTTAAGCTAAGAAAACTCGGCAGGTAGGGGCCTGGTCATCGGTTAGAAAGAAAGTAAGTAATGAAATAAATATAAATCGAAATGTGGTGAAACTCCAGGTGTGTAAACGAAATAGTACGCATCATATATTTTCACGAAGCGTTTTCCCCGAAATCGAACAGGGGAACGTCAACAAATTGAAAAAAACGAAGATCTTTTGGATAACCCTGTCAAAACTAATGTAGCAAAAGCGTTCAAACTGCACATTATGATTAAGTGGCTTATTGTAATGTACTGTGTTTATTTTTATAAGGATAGCATGTATACTCGTAGAGAAATTAAGGTTTTTATAAAAACAGTCCTAAATTTTTCCAAGTTTTTTGCTTATAATTTGCAGTGTTCTTAATATAAAATAATGTTCTTTTCTGAAAATATGACAAACATCATTGTACACAATACCCTGTCATTAGAATTTAAAAATAATAAAAATTGTATGAAAAATGAGTAGGTTTAGTAAATAATTTTTCATTGCGCATGCGTCAACGATATCAAAATTTCATTTGCATATTGTGTTAGCTAAATGTATAGAGCAACTTCTGTAAAAGTTTCAAAAACATAGCTTGAAAATTCTGAAAATGATTGTCTATAGGATCAACTCAAAATCCGTTATTCCTAAAAGGAAGCAAAAAAATCAGGGGTTTTATCCAAATATAGTTGTACGTGCAATATTGTGTAGGCACTAAACAATGGAATATGGATACAGCCCCTCATCTTTTTGCTTCATTTAGGGAATAAAGCATTTTGACCTCATTCTATCAACGATAATTTTCAGAATTTTTAAACTATGTTTTTGAGACTTTCACAAAAGTTGCTCTATACATTTAACTAACATAATATGCAAATGAAATTTTAATAGCGTTCACGCATGCGCAGTAAAAGATTATTTAGTAAACCTGCTCATTTGTCATACAATTTTTATTATTTTTTAATTCTGATGACAGAGTATTGTGTACAATGATGTTTGTCATATTTTCAGAAAAGAACATTATTTTATATTAAGAACTCTGCAAATTATAAGCAAAAAACTTGGAAAAATTTAGGACTGTTTTTATAAAAACCTTAATTTCTCTACGAGTATACATGCTATCCTTATAAAAATAAACACAGTACATTACAATAAGCCACTTAATGTGCAGTTTGAACGCTTTTGCTACATTAGTTTTGACATTGTACTCCAAAAGATCTTCGTTCTTTTTCAATTTGTTGACGGTCCCCTGTTCGATTTCGGGGGAAACTCTTCGCGAAAATATATGACGCTTACTATTTTGTTTACACACCTGGAGTTTCACCGCATTTAGATTTATATTTCTTTCATTACTTACTTAATTACCAATTATGCTGAACTTTTGGACAACAGTGTATATAATAAAACCTGTTAAAACGGAACTTCAGTAGACTCCTCGAATTTCCGTTTGAAATGAGTTTTTATCTTAGAAGGTAAATTGTGTGGTATTTTTTTTAAAAAGGGCCCAAACACAATTTTGTTTTTGTGAGGGGTATTAGAAGAGGTTCAAAACTAAATCTAATGGTAAAAATAAAGATTTATAGATTTTCTTACAGAAGTGATATACGACAGTAACTCTGTGGACACAAGTGTGAAACTTTTAGGCACCCTAACGTATAATAAAAATTAAACAAATTGGAAATTGCACGTGAAGCGTAGCAAATGAGGTGCGTTCGTACGATAACGTTGTTTTTAAAATATCACGCTCATATATCAATCTCATAAATTTGTAAATAGTTAATTACAATTAAAATGCGAACCGAACAATGTTCTTCCTATACCATTATGTAATGGAATACTTTTGTGCGGCCTTGTAAATCAATAACAAATGTTCTTTGCGATTTTCATAAAGTTTGAAATGACTTGACAAAATTATTTAATAATTATGTATTTTAAATTTCAAACGATTTAAATGCATTTGAAATTTTTTCCCCTTTGACCGTAACGTAACGGAATACTTTTGATTGTCCCTGTAATTGATCTATGCATCCGGTTTTCTTAAAATTTGAAATAATTCGACAAAATTATGTAATAATTATATATTTCAAATTTCAAACGATTCGGTTGGATAGTTTTTGCGTTGTTATATGCGGACGAACGGACTGAACGATAACTATAGGTGCTAAGTATTTACATAATTACGAACGCACATAAAAAGGATTTTTATAATGCTGGAAACCTCTATAGGTGTAAAAGAAAGCTGTATGAGATCTAAAATATTGTATTATTCAAAGTCTTGTAGATGAAATTTAGTCGGATGATAAATCTCAGATAATATCCGAGTTTTATCATCCGGCGAAATACACAAACATGGGTATTTATGCGCGTGTATGCATAAACCAGCCGCATAATTGTATTTACAGGGACACATATAAGATTCCGGCTACTATTCTGTATCCGAAGTACTGCATACTATTACACAAAGACCTAAATATATTTCTTCTTCGTTGTAGTATGAACGCACCTCATTTGTTACGCTTGGCATCCAATTTCCGACTTGTTTAACTGAAGATTGTTTTTGCTCAAACTATTTACGATTTGTTGTTATATATCTAATATTTTGAACCACAAATTTTGAACAAAAACAAGTTTCTGTAAAAAAGTTATGAACAATTAAATTCGGATCATATTGAACAAAGGAGAACATGAGGGTTAAGAAAATTTTATAGACAAGAACAATAATGTAAGAAAATAAGCATAACTAATAAAAATTGACTCACACGGTAGTTTTAGGGGCTCTGTTCATGGGTCGAAAAAACTTCAGTACCTCATTCTTTTAGTATTTAGTCAATTTAAACAACTTGAAAAGAATAAATTTTACTCCTCTCCCCCCCTCCAAAAAAAGTACATTTCAAAATTTAAGGGAGCAGTGGTCCTACCTCTCTTTGTCGCGTCCATAGTAACTTTATTCTAAAATATGACTAATAATAGAAACATCTGGAATATTTACTTCCCCTCCATGAAACGAAATAATTTTTACACTCTAGAATAAAATGACAAAATTTCTATAAAAAATGGAGTTATTAGACTTCATACAATTATTTTTAAATATTCATAAATCTTTTTTTTTTTTTAGAAAATTGTAAAAGTTGTCAGTAAAAATTATTTACAATAATTTCATTTCCTTGAAAAATTGCTAATTTTTCTCAAATGTGTTATATAAAAAAATATTTTTTTTATTTATAAATTCTAAATGAAAATTATTATTTATTCCTTTTTGTGTGAGTGTGTGTACTTACGAATGAATAAAAAAGAAAAAAACTTATTCTGTCAGAAGATATATTAATTTTAAATATTAAATTTTAAAATAAAAATTTTAAATATAGGTCAGCTAAAATTAGTTTTAAAACATTTTATTTTAATTGTTTAAATTTAGATTCAAAAAATATCTAAATTTAGAAAATAATAACAAAACATACTTATAAATAACATATACATGCATATAAATTTATCACAGACCACCTTAACTTACATTATTGAATTAAAAAATTTAATTTTTTTTTCGAAATTCTTTTTAACTCTTTATGTCCCAGAGCAGAGAAATTTTTATCTCCCTTAGAATCCCAGAAAAACGCCCGACATTTCACCCCCCAAGAAAGGTGAAGCGGCTCGCTTTAGCTATTCATACGAACGTGTATGGTTCAACCCTTTTCGTGTAGTACCTGCCCAAAGAAGAACCTATTGTTATATCTTTTGTCGATCTCCCCCTTAATCCCAATAACCATAAATCCAATAGCTTTGCTTTTTCGTTATCTTCGGCTAAGTGAAATGACATTTTATTTTTAGATTTAAGAGAATGTTTATGACATCTGTGCTGAATAATCATAAGATAAAGGATTTTTTTTTAGTTCTTTGTTTCAAAAACAAAACTTATACTTGTAAATGAAACATATATATTTGTATTAATACTTAAAAGTTATTTGTTTATTTAATGAAAAAAAGAAATATATATATATATTAAATTTAAAATTTATCCTTACTACATTTTTTGGAAAAATAAAAGTATTTAATGCATTATTAAATCATTTATACAACATATTCTTACAGAATATTTTTTTAAATAAATTTATATGCTGAATTTTTTTTAATAATGAAACATTTTTACATTAATTTAATTTGTGAGATAAATTATTGTATAAATATTCATACGTTTGAATTTTTTCCCTTTATTGATGCAATTATTTCTAGGTAACTTTCCTTCCTATAACAATGGATACACTAAATTTAATATTTTTTTCACTCAATTAAATAAGTAAATTTAAAAAAAAAAGCAATGTAAAAAAACAATCATTATTTTAAAATATTCGTCTGCTTGTTATTTTTATTAGTGGAGGTAATTTAAAAGGTCGTTCTTCAGTTGGGAACCGTTGAAGTATTATGTAGGGAATATGAAAAACGGGAGGGGGGGGGGGGTTCATGATCTGCTTGTTTCCGAAATGGGGGAGGGAGAGTTACAATAATTATTATTTAAGCTTTTGATAATGCAGCAACTATAATGCAACAATCGTAAACAAACAAATCTTGTTGGGGAAAACAGCGTTTTAATTACATTGATTAATCTTTATTTACCATACATTAAAACTTTATTTTAGTATCACAGTCTAAGATATGGCTATTCATAAAACTTTTTAGAATTAATAATGTAATTTATTGGTAATTGATATTTTCTTGGAAAAAATGTTATGTACAAATATTATAAAATCTTACATAATCAAAAGAAGAAAAAGGCAAAAATTTGTTTGTTTTTCTTTTCTTCTTTTAAGGAGGAGAGATACAAAATGAATAAAAAGGACAATGACTGAAAATGCTTATGCAATACTTGAAAAGCCGTTTGACTAATTCATAAATTTAAGAATTTAGATAATTTCTATTTCAAAATATAATAAGATATAATCATCAAAATATATAAAAATTAAAAGGGGTTTTCTAATGATTATAGATGGTTGTATTAAAACAGATTATCAAAGTTTTATGTGTCCATAACAACATTTATGATTTAATCGCTGCATTTAATAAATTTCTGTGGAAAAAAAAGGAATGTTAAAAATTTAAATAATAAAAAATTGTAAGAATTAAACTGCTAAATGTTTTTTTCCTTCCTGAGATTCGATGTTATTAATTGATTTGATAATAAGACTTTAATAATTTTACGCTTTCTTACTTGAATATTAAAAAGTGGGGGGGGGGATTATATAAGAAGCACAGCATGGAAGAAAATATTTTCACTACTTAGAAGTGAATACTTTAGTAATTAGAAATGAATACTTTCATATTTGGAGCCGATTAATAAAAATCGAACTATACTTTTACATAAAAAAAAAACATAATCATAATGATTATTAAAACTTTTATCTCTCAATAGCTAACACCTCCGAATAGCGGTCAAATTCACCGCTCCTGAGGTATCCGCTATTCAGAGATTTTACTGTACATGACTTACATCTTGATGATACTAATTAAATAAATTCTTGGAATTTAATCGCGATATTTAAAAATATCATTTTATCAAAGCAAAAAACATTATTTTTTTGTAAAATAAAAAACATTATTATGCTTTTTTATATTTTATTGTAAATTTTTCATTATTTAGTTTTTTATAAATAAATAAAATAAGGACAAAATAAAAGCTAATCACTAAAAACAAATGGGAAAGAATTGACAAATATCAAAGTAATGACTTTCGAAATCATGTTTTGACTACTCGTCTGACAGTCTTCCTACCTAAAGTAAACCTGTTGTATTTGTATATGTTGAGCGGCTCCTATTCCCATTGTGTTCTTATCTACTGTCCATTAAGCGGAATAAGCAGTCACGCCCAATCCATGTTCAACAACTTACTCTTCACAAAAGAGAGGGGAGAAATAGTCAGGCCGTTTCCCGGGCGTTATGGGATCTTAGCGACTCAGGCGTTGCCGGCCGTTATGGGATCTAAAGGGTTAAGGCTGTTCACAAATACAAAAAGGTTACTTTCTGACACATTTTTAAATAATTATTTTTTCATCGGAAAATGCATTGACATATTTTTTAAATTATGTTTTCTTAAAAAAAAGCGTGAAACCGCAGGTGTTGTTATTTTATTCAAAAACTTGTAATCGAAAGTCGTTTTCCATATTTTTGTAAGCGTAATTTTCATAAAATACTATCAAAATTAATGTTTTGAAAAAAAAAATAAAAATGAAATAAAATAAAAAATTCCGGGTGTGAAAACGAGGGAAAGGAGAAAAACCTTCCGCCATGTGCAAAAGTCACTTAAATTCGATAACTTTTTATTTATCAAGAAATGGAATACGCAATTCGATTCCAAATCGCTTCAATAGACATGTCTAATGAAATCCAATCTTGTACCTTAATTTAATGCCTTTACGTTTTTTAAAAAAAAGTCATAAAATATGTCAGAAAGTTTCGCGTTTGTTAAGCACGGATTTCAGAACCGCGTATATTCAGAGGGGGGCGCTGATTAAGGTCCCACTGATTAAGGTCCCGGTACGTCATTTTGACGTCACGAGAAAGGGGGATATAAATACAGTGCTTGAGCATTTCACTTTTCACGAAATCCTGATTAACGTCCCACTGATATGATATACATCCCGCTATCAGAACGGGACCTAAATCCAGTCACAGAGAATTTTACTTTCGTTGAGACCCTGATTAAGGTCCCACTGATTAAGATCCCGTATGCGTCATTTTGACGTCACAAGAAAGTGGGATATAAATCCAGTGCTTGTGCATTTCACTTTTCAAGAAATCCTGATTAACGTCCCACTGACATATATCCCGCTATCAGAACGGGACATAAATCCAGTCACAGAGAATTTTACTTTGGTTGAGACCCTGATTAAGGTCCCACTGATTAAGATCCCGTATACGTCATTTTGCTGAGGTGTTTTCCCGATGATATTTTCCAGATTCCCCGAACTATCAATCACTGTATAAAATTGAAGCTGGTGTTATACACAATTGAAGTGAAAAAAATTCTTTAAACACCATAAAATAAGTTAACTGTGCAAGGCCTTTCGAAAGAACTTAGTCTTTCTTCGTCAGGCGCAAAAAAGACGTGTGTCTACAATGAATGTAGCGGCACGACTAATGAGGGATATGATTTATCATATAAAAATTTTAAACAAAAATTGATAATTCTGCATGAAAAACCCATTTATATCTATTAAGGGGAGGGGCATGAGCTCCCCGTTCCCCCTCTTTATACTTATCCAATGAACACCTAATACTAATCACGAAAGTGCCTCATCAGAATGATCCCATATCTAACTTTTGAATGAAAACTGATAATTCTGCATGAAAACCCATTTATATAAATTAAGGGGAGGGTTATTAGCCCCCGTTCCCCCTGTTATACATTTCGAATGAACTCCAAAAACTAATAAGGGAAGCGCCTTATCAGAATATACATATATACAAAATTTTAAGTGAATCGGATATTTTTATCATGAGTTATCACGTTACGCACATACAGAACCGACGGGCACATAAGCTCCCAGACTTTGATAGCCTGTGAGTTAAAAAACTATAAAATGTAGGGTCTGGTATAGCTGTATATACACTATATGTCCAATGATGATCGGTCAGTTGGGATTTTAAACGTTTTGGTAAATATTTAAGGAAATACTTGAGGAATTATCCTGAAACTTCACGTTTGCAAACAGAATAGTATAGGTTATATATTTTAGTGGTCAAAAAATTGGAATATATAAATATATATATATATATATATATATATATATAAAGATATATATATATATATGTATATATATGGGTGATTCTCAAAATAGGGGACAATTTATGTTTTTCGGCATACAAAAAAAAAAAAATTAAGAGGTTTTCTGTCATGTTTTTATATCTAGATATGTTTTTCTTAATATTATTCATTATTTGCACTCAAGAATTACTCACTTTTTAGTTAAAAACACCTTAAAATAACAGAATAAAGATTCAAAATGTCATTAGCATGGATGTCCACAGCAGCTGTGCCTTGTGTATACTAGCATTTTTCACGAGTTAATATATTGTTTATAAAATAAATGTTATTCTTTCTTTATATTAATTAAGGAGAGGATTTATCCAATAAATTTCTTTTTAAAAATAAAATTATAGTATATAAAAAAAGAATTAAAGTTTGTCCTCCATATTCGATTTTCAAAACCAGGTCATATATAACAGTTGGTTATTAATCAAAATTTCATTTTTCACATATGACAATAGTTTTAAAATATAAAGTTTCTCCATGGCAACAAGTAGCCATTTTATCTCAGCCAGAAAATAGAAGCATGTATTGTATTTTAAGAATAGAAGTTGAATATTAGGGGCGTACATCAATTGTATGTCATTAGAATGGATAATAATTTTCATGTTTATTTTATAGTTAAAATTTTTATTTTATTTATTTGCATAGAACTTTTGTGTTTTAAAAAGCCCCAGAAAGGACTATTGCATTATGATTATATTATGGCTCATAATCTTATTTAAATTAAAATTTGTCATTAGCATGGACAGATATCAGTGTCATTAGCATGGTTTTTCTGTCCATGCTAAAGACTCCTGTGTGCATAAATGTAACCAGTGCTTACATCGTATCCTTTATAAACTTTAATTTTACGTATAAATTTAGGTATTACATTTATTATCTCTAAAATATGCATTAAATCTGTAGGAAAATCACTAAGACAGCTTCTTACATTGTTAGTATCAGAATGTTGTTCATGTAACAAAGTTTGCTCTTTGGTAATGTTTTTATTCTCCTTTTATGTATATATGTAAAAATGGAAACCATTTGCTGAAAAGGAAGGCTAATAAATATAGAAAGAAAATATTTAAACAGGAAGAAAATAAAAATTTCATAATATATTTATTCCATGCAATTGGTTTTGTCATTAGCATGGCTCAAAAAATACTAATTATTTTTTTAAAGTTAATTTTTAAATATTTAGCTCTGCTGACTACATGGAAAGTATACCTAATACTATATTAACAACACCTATTTTTTTCAGAAATTTTGCTAACAGTAATTTTTTTAAGATTTCATTTTTGAAATAGTCCCCTATTTTGAGAATCACCCATATACCGTAATTTCGGGTGTATAAGCCGCGGATCAAACAATTCTTTTTGGACCCAGAAATCTTATTTAGTGATTAAAGACAAACATTTACGGCGATCTAAGTAGTTACACTTATTTCTTAAAAAATTCTGGGTCGAAAAAGAATTGTCTGACCCGCGGCTTATACACCCGAAATTACGGTATATACATACATATATATGTGTATATATGTATCATATATATTATAAAGCAGAAGTTCTGAAACTTCCAAACGAGTGTTTTCAAAAACTACCCGATGGATCTTTTTGCAGATTATATCATTCGATAGGAAATATTTTTGCGGAGGTTTATGATACAAATATACAGGGATAACTTTGATTTTTCGTACTAAATTTCGTATTTTTCGGTTATTTTTGACGGAAGGGTTGCAACAAATAATTTTTTGGCGATAATTATATTTCAAAAAAGAAATGAAATGCTTTCTCTAATGGAAAATAATATAAACATTTCGAAAAAAACCCTGTTAATTCATTGATTTAAAATAAATAATGATAAAAAGAAAAAAATCCGTTTAATGCAAAAGAATATTATGAAAGAAAAAAAAATTATCTTTAACGAAAAAAAAAGAATTTTTATAATATTTAAAGTAACTCAATGTGAAAGAAAGTTTTGAAGTGACACAATATTTGGCTATTTATTTCTTTCGATCCAGATTAAAAGAAAACAACATCTCAAAAATTTCTTTAGGTAAAACATAAGTTTTTTTTTCTTTCTTTTTCTAAAAATACTTTTAAATCTAATTTTCTCGTTATGTGTTTTACAGAAGAACCTCGCAGAATTATTTTTTTAAAGGCTCTAATTGTTATTTGTATGTTGTTTCTTCAACTGGGTGTTTCAATCTACTTTTGTCGCCAATCAATACTATTCTAAACCAAAAAAAGCACAAGACGGAGCGATGTTCGCAAGAACTATTTTCTCTCTCTCTCTTTTAATGAGTGAGAGCATTTTTAGGAAAAAAATTTACATTTAACTTAAATACATATATAGCAGTTAATACCACAAAAATGAATAATATTTAAATTTTAGGGTAAATGTCTTTCCACATACATAGATACTGTAAAATAATTTAACTGCAACTTTTAAAATTTTTTTTTGGCACAGATATCTCATACGCACTACACTGGTGCGATTTGTCTCTTACGCCAATAACATATATACATCTGGGTAATTAACTGGCGCCAGAGTGTCATTATTTTGCTTGATATGGCAACCCGGATGTTATTGTCTATTTATTAATAAATTGTCTATTTACAATTTTTTTCTTTATTTTTCCAATTATATAAACTATTTTAATCTAGGCACATTTGTCATATATGCGCCACATTTGTGCGACTGCAATAAAATGGCGATTTTATGCCTCACTTGGTAACCTGGCTGTTGTTTATTTATTAATAAATTTTTATTTTATTTTCTTTTATTTTTTAAAGGATATAAATAGTTTTGTTTTATAATTATTAACTAAACTTTTTAAAATTTATTGTTATGTTCTATTTAAAATAACAGAAAATAATTGTAAACTATATATGTAACTGGTATTTGAAAACAAAATTTTCTCCGAATCGGAAATACGCGCCAATGTGGTGCGTATATGTCATGTATACATTTTTTTTCACTATACTACAGTATTTAAACATGCTGTATAAATAACGATTATTGTTTTTTCCAAACATGTTTGGCACAGATATTATATACACACTGAGGTATCTGACTATCGACAAAACGGTGTTATTTTGCCTGACATGGTAACCCAGCAATAGTTGTTTCTGTATTAATAAATTTTTTATTTACTTTCAATTTCTTTTTAGAAATTCTATAAATTGTTTTGTGCTATAGTAACTTTTTTTATTTATTATTATTTTCGTTTTAAAATAATGAAAATAATTTTTAAAAATGCACATTTCTCCGCTATTCTAAAACGAGGATTTTGCTGCATTGGTATTGGAAGGAAATCTTGCAAATCTGGGTTTGTGCCGGAGTTTTTTGTGAAATATGATATTTTCAAATGTAAATTGAGTGCTACTTGATTAACACGTCGGCCAGTTTCGCCAAACTATTCAAATTTACATAAATTCATTTTAAATAACGAAAAAACAATAAACATAAATAAAAAAATACAAATTAAAAGTCGAATTAAAAAGCACTTATGATGTAAACAAATACGTGTATCACGTGTAATATCAATTGTCATCATACTTACGATCATCGATTATTGACATTTATTCCTATAATCTGCTATTAATTTTTTTCTCGACAGAATAATCAAGTAGTACCGTACATTGTACAAACTCCAGTTAATATCACAAAAATAGAGCTAAATAACTAAATTTAGGTGCAAATGCACACACCTATGTTGTAAGAAAGAGGCACAAATATCATATATGCACCACGTTGGTGTGATACATTTCTGGCGCCACTTTAACGGAAACTTCGTTTTCAAATTACAGATACATTTCTATTTTCTATTTTACTTTTCTATGTATAGAGCATAACATTTTGTATCATTTTAAAATGCAAATAAAAGTAAATAAATAGTTCATTAATAAATTAAAAACAGAGCTGGATTACCATAAGAGGCATAAAATGTTCATTTTGTTTCAATCACGCCAACGTGATGCGTATATGACATCTGTATCAAAAAATGAATTTCACACATTCAAAAAACATTCACTTTATTTTTCTAAGGAAAACTTTATTTGACTTTATTTATTCTACAGCATTCCGAAAACGGAACACTGTAATAGATTTGTCAAGAGCAGATGTACGTTGCGAAATATAATATAATATTGATAGAGGATGTATTAAGGTTTCCACAGATACCCATATCCTCAAGTTGAGAGGTTTAGAGTTCAAAAACTATCAAATGAAAATGAATCACTTGAAAATTGTTGAAATTCAATGGTCAATCTCTGCGATCATAATGCTCGCTATTTTAGAAGTATGGTGAATAAACAATATTTAAATTGCTCTTTTCATAATTGCCTCATTTATCTATCAAACTCTACAATAAATGGTCAACTGAAATATTTTTTTCTTAAAAGCCCGAATTTTATCGAATGCATAAGCTGATACAACAACATAATATTTTATTATTATTTTAATATATTTTGGCGTCAACGGGCATTGATTCCATTGTTGTTGTTTTTATTTTTGGCTCAGTTTTGTTTTTTCTAGCTCGCTGAGTTTTGCACTGATGAAGAATCTCGACAGTAGATTCTAAACAGCTGTTTGCTAACTTTTAATGCATTTTTGGTGCATTTATAATCGTTGATTTTCTATCTTTAAATACAATGGCGTTTTGTATGATTTTCAGAAATGTGAAAGAGCATTCGAGGTGAAGTTGCTTTAAAAAACACAATCATATTCAATATTTTGTTTGATTCATGTTTTGTTTTAAAAAATAGACCCGCGCAGCGGGCCTAGCCTGCTAGTATATATATATATATATATATATCTTTTGGATAACCTTGCAAAAACTAATGTAGAAAAAGCATTCAAACTGTAGAGCATGATTACAAAGGTTATTGGAAGTAAACTCTTTTCATTTTTATGAGGATAGCATCATGTGCACTTGTAGAGAAATTAAGGTTTTTTATAAAACCAGTACCAAATTCCAGGGTATTACGTTCAATAATGCTTTTTCATAATTTCTAAAAAGAACATTTTATAATAAAAACTCTGCAAATTATAAGCAAAAAGCTTGGCAAAATTTAAGACAAAAAAAAAAAAAAAAAAAAAAAAAAACATTTCTTTATTAATATAATGCTATCCTCACAAAAATGAACACATTCCTGTTTTTGCAGTTTGAAAGCTTTTGCTACGTTAGTTTCTGCAGTGTTATCTTAAAGGTATTCGTTCTTTTTCTGTTGTTGACGGTCCCTTATAGGAGGGTTATTAAAAAAAAATTCGTGGAAATATATGACCTTTACTTGTCTGTTTACATACCTTGATTTTCAGACTAATTCCTTAAGTATTTTTTTCCATTAACAAAACGTCTAAAATCGCAAGTGACCGATCACCATTGGTCATATAGTGTACTGGAAAAGTATGAATGTGTATAACATAAATGAATACAAGTTCAACAAAATTTCTGTCGTGGCGACCTATAGGCACAGGTAGATTTCGAAGTTAAGTTGTCATTTCCCCAACAAAAAGTAAAATATGATTAGAGATAAACTCGTTCAACAACTTTATTTGGCCGCTTTTGAAGAGTTTTTAATTACATTTATCTGTAAGAACTGGTTTTATTACAATCACTTAAGGGGGATTCGGTTGGAAATGCACATTTTTACAGCATTTTTTGAAGTATATCTTGCTTTTACGAAAAAAATTGACCATAACGGAACATTATATAGTTCCTAAGTAATAGAAAGTACCAATTTAAAAAGTTTGAGAGCAAAACTAATTTAAAAATGAGTTAGAAAATAAGAAGTTTGTTATGAATATATTCTCAATACTTCAATCATAATCGCTTTGGGAAATTCTTTTCACAATGCCCACATTGAAAGCATATATATTTTTTAATATATTCTGTCTTTATGAAAAAATTAAACAAAACAGCACATTATATAGTTCCTAAAAAAGAGAAACTGTCAATTGCATATGAATTTGCGAGCTAAAATGAATTCAAAATAAGTAAGAAGATTCAGAGTTTGTTATTTGAATATATCCCTAATTCTTCAATCTCGATCGCTTCGAGAAGTTCTGTTCAAAAGGCCAACTTTGACAGCACTTTTAAAAGTATATTCTGCCATTATCAAAAAACTGACCAATACGGCGCATTATATAGTTCCTAAGTAAGCGAACCTGCCAGATGGATGCGTTTAAGGGTGTATTTCGATTCAAACTACGTATATCCCGATTTATTTTTGAATCCATTTTTGCTCTTAAATGCATCAAACTGGCAAAATGGCTTATTTAGAAAGTACATAGGGTGCCGTGATGGTCGATTCTTTGATAAATGTAGAAAACATTGCAAAAAAAGCAATCAAAACGGCATTTTGAACAAATTTTTCGGAAGCGGGAGATTTGGGAACGAAAAAAGGGCCAAACTGAGAAGGTAATTGAGTAGAGGAAAAATGTCTGTCCGGCCTCAGGAGGCGGTGCAGGTGC
Source organism: Maratus speculifer (assembly GCA_964019185.1). Classification (NCBI taxonomy): domain Eukaryota; kingdom Metazoa; phylum Arthropoda; class Arachnida; order Araneae; family Salticidae; genus Maratus; species Maratus speculifer. Next base: position 5,498,417 of record OZ025293.1, on the reverse strand, counting down.
AAAGTGCAGCACCTCCTCCCGTGCACCGCCTCACAAGCACTTACTCTGCACCACCTCCCGTGCACCTCCTCACGCGGTTCTACTCTAAGAGGAGGGGTCAAATAATTTTTTTTAATTTTAAGCGGGAATTTCAGGGAGTTAGAAATTTTTTAATCATACTATAGTATGAGGGTGATTTTTAATTTTAATGCGGGGACTTCAAAATTTTCCGCGTGTTACAGTACGTGGGGTATGTTTTTCAACTGTTGTTCATTTAAAAAGATAATTAAAAAGTAATTAAAAATAAAGAATGAAGCGACTTTTTTTTTTTTTCACTGGGTTTTAGATGAGGAGTTAAGCGGGTATTTGGGGACATAGAATGTTTTTTTCTGTACTGTTGTACGAGTGGTTTTTAATTTTAATGTGGCGACTTTAAAATTTTTCGGTGGACTTTAGTTTAAGAATTTATTTTTTTGATTTGAAGCAGAAATTTTGGTGATATTGATTTTTTTTTTCACCGTGTTTTAAATAAGGGGTTAAGCGGATATTTTGGGGGCACAGAATGTTTTTTTCTGTACTATTGTACGAGTGGTTTTTAATTTTAATGTGGGGACTTCAAAATTTTCAGTCTGGTGTAATTTAAGAGTTTATTTTTTGATTTTAAGCACAAATTTTGTGGAGTTTGATTTTTTTTCCCACTGTATTCTTACATGATGAGTTAAGCGGATATTTTGGGGGAAATTATTATTTTAGGCTAATCATACACGAAGGATATTTTTTTTTCGGGGGTTGATATTTTAATGAAGAAGAACTAATTAAGGAGGGAGCATTCATGGTGAATTAATGAATTATTTTTTTAGGAGTAATTTTGTTAAGATTGAATTATTTTTTCATTTTTTGGAGTTTTAAGCGGATATTAATGTTTAATAGGGGGACTTTAATTTTTTTGTAATGAAATTGACGTGCGCTCGTCGTTCTAACCGTTCGGAGTTTATAGTTTTCTTCAAATCATGTGTGAATATTGGTTTAGAATTTCTTAGAATGACTTCCACCACTTTTATATCTATCCATTATCATAAATAACACATGCTGGTAATGGGAATTTGAAAATAACAATTTTGAATATTTATTTAACGAAGGAACTTTAAAATTATTTCGAATACTATTTTTAGTCAACTATGTTATACACTTGATATTTTAGAATAGTTAAAAAATAACTTTAAAATTTGAATGATTTTTTTTTTCAAAATGGGATTTTACGTGCTAGCATTGAATCGCACTCGTCGCCCTAACGGTTTGGAATATGTGGTTTCCTTCGAACCTTGGTGTAAATTTAATTGAAATGATTATTATTATTTTGTGTGTGTTGTATGTATGTGTATGTATGTGTGTGTTGTATGCATGTATGTGTGTGAATGTATGTTTGTGTGTTGTATGCATGTGCGTGTGTTGTATGTATGTGTTGCAAGTATGTGTGTGTATGTATATATGTGTTGTATGTATGTGCGTGTATTGTATGTATGTATGTATGTGTGTGTGTGTGTTGTATGTATGTGTATGTTGTATGTATGTGTGTGTATGTATGTATGTGTGTGTTGCATGTTTAATGTATGTGTGTGTATTTATTTTTTTTTGTCGATAGGTGTGACCTTTAGCTGAAAGTGACCTAGGGTCAAAACTTTCACCCAGGAATCTCCACGAAGAGGCAGATCACATGATTCCCGTCTTGCACACATTCACATACATTATTTCGAGTGTCATTTTTAGTCACCATAGTATGCAGTTGAAATTTTAGAATAATTAAAAAATGACTTTAAAATTTAAATGAAAGAATGTTTCAAAATGGAATTTTACGTACTAACATTTAATCGCGCTCGTCGGTTTTTACTGTTTTGGAGTCTGTCATTTTCCTTTGACCTTGGAAAATCTTGCGTCAATAAGGATATTTCAGAAAGACCCCCCACTTTAGGTACTCTTTTAAAATAATATTTGTAATGAGATGTGTTCGCGCGCGTCGGCCTAACTGTTTGGAGTATCAACATAAAATCATCAAATTAATACAAAATATTTCAAATAGTTAGAAAAAGAATGGTTAAAACCGCCAAATAAGAACAAAATACTTCAAGCAATGAGAAAATAAATGTTTAAAATCAACAATTTAACATTTAAAGGTTTTATCTTCAGATCAAAATAATTTGTGAAAAATGCTTTTAAATATTTTTAAAACTGTATTGAAAATAATATTTTACATACCTGTACATCAATGAAATCCGAATCGATCTCGAGTTTAATAATTATTTTCTCAAAAAGTTCGTTCTAGTATGAGTGTAAACCTAGATGAATCATTCTTATCTGCTTATCTGATAGCCTTTTCTGGAAAAGGTTGAATCTCTGAATCATAGCTGATAGGAACTGGGGTTCATGTGTTATCTTAATTAATCTTAATGAGTTCTATGTCTAATTAAAATGATTTGACTTGAAATAAAATAAGGTCTTTTGAGTAATATCTTTTGAAAATTTAAGATATAATTATTTAAATTAAATTAGAGGCTTTTTTTTCCTCATCGATTTATTTTAAATAAAACTAAAATATTTTTTTCTGTACTTTGTTAGCAAAATAAAGAGTGTATCACATTCATTTCGGCTTTAACTGTTGGAAAATTTAAATTAACCTATAATTAAAATAATTACATAAGGTTGAGTATGTGATCTTTTAAATGAAATCTAGTTAAAAACGGAAAACGCATTCATATAAAACTTTAAATACTTATGGTTTTGTGTATAATGTAATGTATGTATTAAATATTAAATGAAAAATATGAATTAACAATAAATGAAAGACATTAACATTAATAAAATATAAATCAAACGTTGCATTGATTAAAAACTTAATGAAAAATATTAATTTGGGAATACGCATTCGTATAAAACTTTAAACATTTATATTTTTTGTGTATAATATTATATATTTATTAAATACTAGCGAGCTACGCCCGCTAGCTGGGCCAGTTTTTCCAAAAGAACCTCGATATTAAGCAATATATAATAAACAAAAAAATTCATTTAATAAGCAAGTCTTGGTGTTCGAATCCTCAAGCACAAAAAAAGTAAATTAAAGAGCTATGGTTGTTATGCGCCCATTATCCCGTTAAAAATATGTGATTTCGCACAGTGGGCTCTACGCTCCATGGTCGCCATCGTCCCATTAAAAATATTAGGTTTGTACGGTTGGCTCTGCGCGCCCATAAGACATTTTCTCATTTTTTGGTTCATCAGAAGCAGACTTTTACGCAGATTCTGAATATGTAATCAGTTTTTTTCTAATTTAAAAACTGTCTGCATGATGGTTTAAGAAAAAACGCGCAAAAAAGGGAGAAAAAAAGGTTTTCGACTGCTTCTTTTTTTAGCCAAAGGGGAAAAGTTCTTTTCCTTCACCGCAAGGTGGCGCAGTGTTCTGCCTCAGAGCTCCGTTTGAGCACCTTTTCGGATTTGAGACATTTTTCGTCCCGATTCCCAAGGGGTTTTTAATTCATAACTTTTTAATTTTGGTCCCACGGTCTCGAAAATGCCCGAAATGACTTCCCCGGAATTTTTCCAATCGAAAGACACCTCTCGCGACTTCCAACTCGCCCGCGTTGCGAACTGTAATCGGCTTCAAGCAGACAGACAGACAGAGGCGCACGGATTTTATTAGTATAGACTGGCGAGCTACGTCCGCTAGCTGGGCCACTTTTTCCAAACGAACCTCGATATTAAGCAGTATATAATAAGCAAAAAAATTCATTTAATAAGCAAGTCTTGGAGTTCGAATCCTCAAGCACAAAAAAAGTAAATTAAAGAGCTATGGTTGTTATGCGCCCATTATCCCGTTGAAAATATGTGATTTCGCACAGTGGGCGCTACGCGCCCACAGTGCAAAGGCGGCCCACCGGCCTACCACCCACCGGCGCTACGCGCCATGGTCGCCATCGTCCCGTTAAAAATATTTGGTTTTGCATGGTTGGCGCTGCGCGCCCATAAGACATTTTCTCGTATTTTTTGGTTCATCAGAAGCAGACTTTTACGCAGATTCTGAATATGTAATCAGTTTTATCTACTTTAAAAACTGTCTGTATGATGGTTTAAGAAAAAAAGCGCAAAAAAAGTTTCGGCATTAAAAACTGCAAAAGACTGCTATTAAAAAAAATAAGTAATTTCATTAATATCACAAACAACATAACTAACAAATAATTTTGGCAGCTCGTTTTCCGTTTGTACTAACAAAAATTAGTATTAATCGCGTAAATCTTAGGTTACACAATATTCGTGTATGCTTCCTAAAAGAAAAAGTATGAAAATAAACCGTGTTTAACATTTTTTACTAATTAGTTCTTTTTCAAAGAACCGAAACGAAAGAAAAAGTCGTTTTCCCAGGAGAAAAAAGAGGTTTTCGCCTGCTTCTTCTTTTAGCCAAAGGGGAAAAGTTCAGGTTCTTCACCGCAAGGTGGCGCAGTGTTCTGCCTCAGAGCTCCGTTTGGGATATTAGACGTTTTCCGTTCCGATTCCCGACCCGTTTTTAATTCATAACTTTTTTAATTTTGGTCCCACGGTCTCGAAAATGCCCGAAATGACTTTCCCGGAATTTTTCGAATCGAAAGACACCTCTCGCGACTACCAACTCGCCCGCGTTGCGAACTGTAATCGGCTTCAAGCAGACAGACAGAGGCGCACGGATTTTATTAGTATAGATTAAATGAAAAATATGAATTAACAATAAATGAAAAATATCAATTAACATTAATAAAATATTAATTAAACATTGTATTGATTAAAAACTTAATGAAAAAATTAATATGGGAATACGCAACCTTATAAAACTTTAAACATTTATGCTTTTGGGTATAATATTATGGATGTATTAAATATTAAATGAAAAATATGAATTAACAATAAATGAAAAATATCAATTAACATTAATAAAATATTAATTAAACATTGTATTGATTAAAAACTTAATGAAAAAATTAATATGGGAATACGCAACCTTATAAAACTTTAAACATTTATGCTTTTGGGTATAATATTATGGATGTATTAAATATTAAATGAAAAATATGAATTAACAATAAATGAAAAATATTAATTAACATTAATAAAATATTAATTAAACATTGTGTTGATTAAAATATAGATTAAAACTTAATGAAAAATATTAATTTCTCATGTAATTAAAATAACACTTTATAAATTAATGAATTAATAATAAATGAAACATGTTCATTCGAAACAACTTGAAAAATACTAATTTGTAATGAAATTAGAAAATAGCAATTAATTAAATATTAATTAAAAATTAAATGAAAACTATTTATGAGAGACACATTGAAAAATATTCTTACCTTAAACTTTCATTAACCAGTCCTTAAATCCAACCTTCATCGTTGCTTACCTGTTGGGAAATGTCTGATAACAACATATTCTTATCTTTAACGGTATTTCCCGAAAGCTGACTCACTAGATAAGTAACAATGACCGGTTCAAATCTGAGATTAAGAGTTTATTCATATTGAATATAATTAATATAATGTTTAATTAAAAAGGGACTTAATTTATTTAATACGTCATAATAAAGAAGTTAATTAAATCCTAATATATTATTTTTTACCTAATTAATAGAATAAAAAAGAAATTCTTTTCAAAATTTTCAAGAAACATCAAGTTATTAAGCAATATTTCGAATAACTACAAACTTTAATCATGATGAATCATCACTGAGAATATTACTAAATATTTTCATATTAACAAAGAAAATTGAATATTGAATACCAACTTTTAAACATATTCTTTTCTTCTCGTATGTTATAAAAACAAGTTTAGATAACCAAATTTATTGATATATTTCGTTGTGTGTTGGATCCTTCTTTACTAATTATCATTAAATTTATTCATTTACCAATGATTTAAACTTCCCACTTTTAAAGTTAATTATATAATATACTAACATTTAATTATAATAGGTATAATTTTATTAAAAATACTGAATAAAATAAAATTTATACTTAAAAAATTAAAACACCATTTAAAAATATTAAACAACAACAACAAACTTGTAATTAACAGATGAATAAATATTAATATATGAATCACACAATGATAAAAAGAAATACTTAATCATTCATAAAAATTCTTCCCTTGAACATTCCCATGTATGTTAGTAAAAATATTATACAATGATTTTTAAACATGTCTTCTTAAATTTTTTTCAATAAAAGACTATTAGATTTGAATAGTTAGCTTTCTCTTCATAGCATTATCGAGAAGTATGTAATGTATACTACACGATTTCATTAAATGAATCACAATACAATTCAAACTTCACATTTGTAATGTTTTATAAGTACTAGTATTTATCAATAAGTTGTTTAATCTGAACAATCATTACTTAGTATATCCCGGTCAAGATTGTGTTAAATGCTTTTTAAGTCAAAGTATGTGAGAGAAGGACAACTTGAAAGAAGTTTTAATGAAAATGCAACCGATGAAGCTTTCACCTCTTCAAGAAAAAGAATTTCAGCAGGCGACAGAATGTTGTATTTGTCATAAGGTGCTGGGAGAAAAAAAAGAGTCCGTGATCACGACCACATCTCTGGAGAATATAGAGGAGCAGCTCATGTGGGATGTAATTTGAACTATAAACAAGCACAGATCATTCCAGTTATCTTCCATAATTTGCGTAATTATGATGCTTATCACATCATGAGCAAATTAGGAAGATTCAAAGATCATGAAATTGACGTGATTACATTCATCCTGGAAAAGCTTATAATCTTCAAGATAAGAAATCGGTCAAGTCCTATACAGCTGATCTTTTTAGATTCCTTTCAATTTTTACCTATGTTATTAGAATTACTCGCAGGTTTCAAACCCACAAACATCTGATCATACTTCTCATTTTTAACACGCGACGCTAACCATTGGGTCATTAAGGCCTGTAATTTAGTAACTAAAAAGTAAGAAAGATCATCGAAAGTGATTACTTCATACATGCAAAAATAATTTTTATTGTGACTTATCAGTTAAAAATCACGAAGAAAAGAAAAAAATCACATATGTTTTGGATTACTATAAGATTTTATGAGTCACCTCATCAGTTAAATAGACATATTCACTTCTTATGAATCACTAATTATGCTTAAATTTTCAAACACTTGCTTATATGAAATGTATTATATTTTAGTTTATCAGTGATAGTGTGATTACTTGTTAATAATTTTAATGTTATTAAAAAAATTTTAAAAAATCAAATGTTAATATTTAATAAAAAAAATACAAGTCACTATTAAAGGTTTGAACAAATTATTAAAATAATTTTACAAAACTTTTCAAATTATTTAAAAATGTTTCACTAATATTTAGTGATCGACAAATTTTAATGTCGATAATCATTTATGTGACTTAAGTTTTCTGTTTCAACTGTTAAGTTATCAGATTCCCCCTTCAAGTACATCTCATTGATATGTTTTAATCAACCAACCAACCATTCAACTGTTTTCAAAATCAACTATTATGTGAGTTAGGTTTTCAGTTTTATTTGTTAAGTTATTTCATCCCTCCCCATCATTTACATCTCATTGATAAGTTTTCAACAACCAACCACCCAACTTTTTTTCGTAATCAACTATTAATTTTCCATAACAACCAGCTATTTGTTTATCCTAGTAACCAAAAAGGTTTTATCGACACATAATCAAAATTTTTAAGATGCAAGACTCTTTATTTTCATTCGAAAAAACAATGACTTATGTAATAAATTTTTCTTTACTTAAATGAAGCCTTTGCATGTGTATGGTAAAACTTGGAAAATTTCATTTAATGCACAAATTTAAAGTTAACAGGCAAGCTCTTTACACATCTTTTAGTATTTTACTAACACTTTACCAAATATCTTTACAAACCAACAGGATTTTAAATAATTATTTTAATAAAAATTCTCATTTATGAGTGACATTATTAAACTAACTTGAAAAAATTAACTTGTCAAAGCAGGTTTTGATTATTCCAGCTTAGTAATAATCATAAGTTTCATATGATAATCAACCTGTTTGGTTATTTCCCAGTATGGTTTTATAAAAAAAAGTCTCACATGCAAATAACATAACTTAACTAACTTGAAAAAATAACTTGTCAAAGCAGGTTTAAATTAAATTTTATTTCTAATAACAAAGAATTAATTATTTCTGATAAGATTAATTAATAAGACTAATTAATTTAATTAATGAATTAATAGATAATTATTTTAATACTTAATAATTAATTAATAAGATTAATTAATTAACAAAGTACTGGTCATATGATATACATCACGTGACCAGTTGATGTCATATGTTCTATGACGTCACATATCTTAAGATAAGATTTTCTGATAACATTTTCTGATAAGGACTTTGAATCTTTCATTTCTTCCCAAATCTTCGACTGAGTAGGACATACTTTTGTGGTGATGTTGGATTAGGTGAGTATGCAATGTTAAATGTGTCTTTATTGTTAAACTATTTCAGTTTAATTATGCATGAAAATTAAATATTTTTTTTTCAAATTTTAGTACACCTTGAAAACAATAATTTGAAATAATAAAATGTGAAAATTAGAATTAAAAGTTTTGCATGCACATTTCATAACACTGAGATAAACTGGTATCAGTAATAATTTTATTTAAAAATGTTTTTAAATAATAGAAGTGAAAATAATCATCTATAAAAGACTAACTGAATTATTCGCATATTTTTAAACATTGATATTAGAGGTTTTTTAGATAAATTTTATAAAGATATGCTGAGACATAACCAAATAGGTTGAATATCATATAAAACTTATGAAAATTACTAAGCTGAAACATTGAAAACCTGCTTTGACAAGTTATTTTTTCAAGTTAGTTAAGTTATGTTATTTGCATGTGAGACTTTTTTTATAAAACCATACTGGGAAATAACCAAACAGGTTGATTATCATATGAAACTTATGATTATTACTAAGCTGAAATAATCAAAACCTGCTTTGACAAGTTAATTTTTTCAAGTTAGTTTAATAATGTCACTTACAAATGAGAATTTTTATTAAAATAATTATTTAAAATCCTGTTGGTTTGTAAAGATATTTGGTAAAGTGTTAGTAAAATACTAAAAGATGTGTAAAGACCTTGCCTGTTAACTTTAAATTTGTGCATTAAATGAAATTTTCCAAGTTTTACCATACACATGCAAAGGCTTCATTTAAGTAAGGAAAAATTTATTACATAAGTCATTGTTTTTTCGAATGAAAATAAAGAGTCTTGCATCTTAAAAATTTTTATTATGTGTCGATAAAACCTTTTTGGTTACTAGGATAAACAAATAGCTGGTTGTTATAGAAAATTAATAGTTGATTACGAAAAAAAGTTGGGTGGTTGGTTGTTGAAAACTTATCAATGAGATGTAAATGAAGGGGAGGGATGAAATAACTTAACAAATAAAACTGAAAACCTAACTCACATAATAGTTGATTTTGAAAACAGTTGAATGGTTGGTTGGTTGATTAAAACATATCAATGAGATGTACTTGAAAGGGGAATCTGATAACTTAACAGTAAAAACAGAAAACCTAAGTCACATAAATGATTATCGACATTAAAATTTGACGATTACTAAATATTAGTGAAACATTTTTAAATAATTTGAAAAGTTTTGTAAAATTATTTTACTAATTCGTTCAAACCTTTAATAGTGACTTGTATTTTTTTAAAATTAAATATTAACATTTGATTTAAAAAATTTTTTTTAATAACATTAAAATTATTAACAAGTAATCACACTATCACTGATAAACTAAAATATAATACATTTCATAAAAGCAAGTGTTTGAAAATTTAAGCATAAGTAGGGATTCATAAGAAGTGAATATGTCTATTTAACTGATGAGGTGACTCATAAAATCTTATAGTAATCCAAAACATATGTGATTTTTTTCTTTTCTTCGTGATTTTTAACTGATAAGTCACAATAAAAATTATTTTTGCATGTGTGAAGTAATCACTTTCGATGATATTTCTTACTTTTTAGTTACTAAATTACGAGCCTTAATGGCCCAATGGTTAGCGTCGCGTGTTAAAAATGAGAAGTATGATCAGATGTTTGTGGGTTTGAAACCTGCGAGTAATTCTAATAACATAGGTAAAAATTGAAAGGAATCTAAAAAGATCAGCTGTATAGGACTTGACCGATTTCTTATCTTGAAGATTATAAGCTTTTCCAGGATGAATGTAATCACGTCAATTTCATGATCTTTGAATCTTCCTAATTTGCTCATGATGTGATGAGCATCATAATTACGCAAATTATGGAAGATAACTGGAATGATCTGTGCTTGTTTATAGTTCAAATTACATCCCACATGAGCTGCTCCTCTATATTCTCCAGAGATGTGGTCGTGATCACGGACTCTTTTTTTTCTCCCAGCACCCTATGACAAATACAAAATTCTGTCGCCTGCTGAAATTCTTTTTCTTGAAGAGGTGAAAGCTTCATCGGTTTCACTTTCATTAAAACTTCTTCCAAGTTGTCCTTCTCTCACATACTTTGACTTAAAAAGCATTCAACACAATCTTGACCGGGATATACTAAGTAATGATTGTTCAGAATAAACAACTTATTGATAAATACTAGTACATATAAAACATTACAAATGTGAAGTTTGAATTGTATTGTGATTCATTTAATGAAATCGTGTAGTATACATTACATACTTCTCGATAATGCTATGAAGAGAAAGCTAACTATTCAAATCTAATAGTCTTTTATTGAAAAAAATTTAAGAAGACATGTTTAAAAATCATTGTATAATATTTTTACTAACATACATGGGAATGTTCAAGGGAAGAATTTTTATGAATGATTAAGTATTTCTTTTTATTAATGTGTGATTCATATATTAATATTTATTCATCTGTTAATTACAAGTTTGTTGTTGTTGTTTAATATTTTTAAATGGTGTTTTAATTTTTTAAGTATAAATTTTATTTTATTAAGTATTTTTAATAAAATTATACCTATTACAATTAAATGTTAGTATATTATATAATTAACTTTAAAAATGGGAAGTTTAAATCATTGGTAAATGAATAAATTTAATGATAATTAGTAAAGAAGGATCCAACACACAACGAAATATATCAATAAATTTGGTTATCTAAACTTGTTTTTATAACATACGAGAAGAAAAGAATATGTTTAAAAGTTGGTATTCAATATTCAATTTTTTTGTTAATATGAAAATATTTAGTAATATTCTCAGTGATGATTCATCATGATTAAAGTTTGTAGTTATTCGAAATATTGCTTAATAACTTGATGTTTCTTGAAAATTTTGGAAAGAATTTCTTTTTTATTCTGTTAATTAGATAAAAAAATTATATTAGGATTTAATTAAATTCTTTATTATGACGTATTAAATAAATTAAGTCCCTTTTTAATTAAACATTATATTAATTATATTCAAAATGAATAAACTCTTAATTTCAGATTTGAACCTGTCATTGTTACTTATCTAGTGAGTCAGCTTTCGGGAAATACCGTTAAAGATAAGAATATGTTGTTATCAGACATTTCCCAACAGGTAAGCAACGATGAAGGTTGGATTTAAGGACTGGTGAATGAAAGTTTAAGCTAAGAATATTTTTCAATGTGTCTCTCATAAATAGTTTTCATTTAATTTTTAATTAATATTTAATTAATTGCTATTTTCTAATTTCATTACAAATTAGTATTTCTCAAGTTGTTTCGAATGAATATGTTTCATTTATTATTAATTCATTAATTTATAAAGTGTTATTTTAATTACATGAGAAATTAATATTTTTCATTAAGTTTTTATTCTATATTTTAATCAACACAATGTTTAATTAATATTTTATTAATGTTAATTAATATTTTTCATTTATTGTTAATTCATATTTTTCATTTAATATTTAATACATCCATAATATTATACCCAAAAGCATAAACGGTTAAAGTTTTATAAGGATGCGTATTCCCATATTAATTTTTTCATTAAGTTTTTAATCAATACAATGTTTAATTAATATTTTATTAATGTTAATTGATATTTTTCATTTATTGTTAATTCATATTTTTCATTTAATATTTAATAAATACATAATATTATACACAAAAAATATAAATGTTTAAAGTTTTATACGAATGCATATTCCCAAATTAATATTTTTCATTAAGTTTTTAATCAATGCGATGTTTAATTAATATTTTATTAATGTTAATGTCTTTCATTTATTGTTAATTCATATTTTTAATTTAATATTTAATACATACATTACATTATACACAAAACCATAAGTATTTAAAGTTTTATATGAATGCGTGTTCCGTTTTTAACTAGATTTCATTTAAAAGATCACATACTCAACCTTATGTAATCATTTTAATTATAGGTTAATTTAAATTTTCCAACAGTTAAAGCCGAAATGAATGTGATACACTCTTTATTTTGCTAACAAAGTACAGAAAAAAATATTTTAGTTTTATTTAAAATAAATCGATGAGGAAAAAAAAAAGCCTCTAATTTAATTTAAATAATTATATCTTAAATTTTCAAAAGATATTACTCAAAAGACCTTATTTTATTTCAAGTCAAATCATTTTAATTAGACATAGTACTCATTAAGATTAATTAAGATAACACATGAACCCCAGTTCCTATCAGCTATGATTCAGAGATTCAACCTTTTCCAGAAAAGGCTATCAGATAAGCAGATAAGAATGATTCATCTAGGTTTACACTCATACTAGAACGAACTTTTTGAGAAAATAATTATTAAACTCGAGATCGATTCGGATTTCATTGATGTACAGGTATGTAAAATATTATTTTCAATACAGTTTTAAAAATATTTAAAAGCATTTTTCACAAATTATTTTGATCTGAAGATAAAACCTTTAAATGTTAAATTGTTGATTTTAAACATTTATTTTCTCATTGCTTAACCCCCTGACTGCCCAGCCAAAGGGTAATATTGTAATGTTGTTTTCTCTGTAATTTATTAAAAATATAAAAAAAGATGTTTTTTCCAACCTGATGCAAAATACGTTATTAGTATCGGTGTATAATCTTTGATAGCATCAATCCTAACTTAATTTTTCAGAACTGGGTGTTATTTGTGAAATTATACTAATTTAAATATTGCTTATGTTGCAGTGAAACCTGCAGCTTAGTGTGTGAAAAAATCAGCCGGCGGCAGTCAGGAGGTTAAAGTATTTTGTTCTTATTTGGCGGTTTTAACCATTCATTTTCTAACTATTTGAAATATTTTGTATTAATTTGTAGATTTTATGTTGATACTCCAAACAGTTAGGCCGACGCGCGCGAACGCATCTCATTACAAATATTATTTTAAAAGAGTACCTAAAGTGGGGGGGTCTTTCTGAAATATCCTTATTGACGCAAGATTTTCCAAGGTCAAAGGAAAATGACAGACTCCAAAACAGTAAAAACCGACGAGCGCGATTAAATGTTAGTACGTAAAATTCCATTTTGAAACATTCTTTCATTTAAATTTTAAAGTTATTTTTTAATTATTCTAAAATTTCAACTGCATACTATGGTGACTAAAAATGACACTCGAAATAATGTATGTGAATGTGTGCAAGACGGGAATCATGTGATCTGCCTCCTCGTGGCGATTCCTGGGTGAAAGTTTTGACCCTAGGTCACTTTCAGCTAAAGGTCACACCTATCGACAAAAAAAAAATAAATAAATACACACACATACATTCAACATGCAACACACACATACATACATACACACACATACATACAACATACACATACATACAACACATACACACACATACATACATACATACAATACACGCACATACATACAACACATACATGCAACACATACATACAACACACGCTCATGCATACAACACACAAACATACATTCACACACATACATGCATACAACACACACAAAATAATAATAATAATCATTTCAATTAAATTTTCACCAAGGTTCGAAGGAAACCACATATTCCAAACCGTTAGGGCGACGAGTGCGATTCAATGCTAGCACGTAAAATCCCATTTTGAAAAAAAAAATTCATTCAAATTTTAAAGTTATTTTTTAACTATTCTAAAATATCAAGTGTATAACATAGTTGACTAAAAATAGAATTCGAAATAATTTTAAAGCTCCTTCGTTAAATAAATATTCAAAATTATTATTCCCAAATTCCCATTACCAGCATGTGTTATTTATGATAATGGATAGATATAAAAGTGGTGGAAGTCATTCTAAGAAATTCTAAACCAATATTCACACATGATTTGAAGAAAACTATAAACTCCGAACGGTTAGAACGACGAGCGCACGTCAATTTCATTACAAAAAAATTAAAGTCCCCCTATTAAACATTAATATCCGCTTAAAACTCCAAAAAATGAAAAAATAATTCAATCTTAACAAAATTACTCCTAAAAAAATAATTCATTAATTCACCATGAATGCTCCCTCCTTAATTAGTTCTTCTTCATTAAAATATCAACCCCCGAAAAAAAAAATATCCTTCGTGTATGATTAGCCTAAAATAATAATTTCCCCCAAAATATCCGCTTAACTCATCATGTAAGAATACAGTGGAAAAAAAAAATCAAACTCCACAAAATTTGTGCTTCAAATCAAAAAATAAACTCTTAAATTACACCAGACTGAAAATTTTGAAGTCCCCACATTAAAATTAAAAACCACTCGTACAATAGTACAGAAAAAAACATTCTGTGCCCCCAAAATATCCGCTTAACCCCTTATTTAAAACACGGTGAAAAAAAAAATCAATATCACCAAAATTTCTGCTTCAAATCAAAAAAATAAATTCTTAAACTAAAGTCCACCGAAAAATTTTAAAGTCGCCACATTAAAATTAAAAACCACTCGTACAACAGTACAGAAAAAAACATTCTATGTCCCCAAATACCCGCTTAACCCCTCATCTAAAACCCAGTGAAAAAAAAAAAAAAGTCGCTTCATTCTTTATTTTTAACTAGCTGACCCGCCCGGCGTTGCCCGGGTCCGTATTAACAATATTAAACGAACTTGAAATTTGTATGATTTTATCGTTAACTCGAAACATGCAGAAATGCATTGTCTGAAATACGTGGCCACTGACTGTGTGAAAAATCGGTTTAAAAAATAAGCTCTAAAAATACTCAAAATGAGTGATGAGAAACGCGGGAGGGAATATGTATCCATCGACTGCGTGATTTTCCTGTTAGAGTGTTGATAATTATCAAAAATCACTGTTAAGTCACGTAACTAATTATTTTTTTTTCACATAGAAATCCCAAGTGAAATATTTTGAATTTCAAACTAATTATATCACTCTTAAATCCGACTATACCATGAATGAAATCGATACTTGCTGGTAGCTAAAATGTTGGTATGTAGTATTATAATTTCAGAGCCATTTAACAAAAGTAAATATTATTTTTAATCAAATCATGCGTAATGTCCACTCTATGGATAAATTCCTAACCGTAAACTTTTGTACCGTAACCATAAACTGCATGTAACCTAACTTTGACTTAAGAATACCTTACCGTATATTAAATAATACATAAATGTAACCTAGCCTTCACTTTATTGTAAGATATCCTTATTCTAACCATAACATAAATGAAATTTAACTTTAACCTAACTTTAACTTAACCGTGACCTAACTGTAACCTAACGGGGAATTAAATATAATCAAAGACTTACCATAATGTAATTGCAACCTAAATGTTACCGAACCATATATTGGTTTCATGTCCATGGAAATTATTTTGTTTTGTTCGGATCTGGTTATGATTCATTAGAACATTTTTGTCAGGTTCAGATTTTGTTCGGTTCAGATTTTAGGTATTTTTTCATATTGAGTTTTAATGTTCGGGTCGTATTCATGTCCATGGAAATTATTTTGCCTTGCTCGGATACAGTTATGGTTCTTTGGAATATTTTTGTCGGGAACAGATTTGTTTCAATTCAGATTTCGGCTTTTTCTTCAAATAAAATATTTGGGTTCGGATTTTCTTGCGTGTTCACGGAAATTATGCTGCCTTGTTCGAATAAGAACATGCTTCACTGGAATATTTTTTTTCAAGTCCAGATTTGGTTCAGTTCAGATTTCGTGATTTTTTTCAAAGAACTTTTTTAGGTTCAGATTCGGTTCATGTGAATGGAAAATTTTTGTCTTATTCAGATCCGGTTACAATTCTTTGGAATAATTTTTATCAGGTTCCGATTTGGTTCGATTCAAATATCAGGTATTTTTTCAAATAGAATTTTTAGGTTCTGATCTCTTTCATGTCCACGGAAATTATTTTGTCATACTCGAATCCAGTTACGATTTTTTCGAATATTTTGGTGATTTGCGTGATTCAGATTTGGTTCGGGTCAGTTATCAAATCCATAGTTTTTTCCAAACAGAAATTTTATGTCAGGGTCGGGTTTATACTGACGGAAATTTTGTGTATCACGGATCGGAGTGTGGTCTGTTTTTTCTCTGGAATATTTTTATCGGTTTCAGATTTCGTTCGAGTCATATTTCAGGTTCTTTTAAAGAAAATATTTAGGTTCGGGTCAGGTTTCATGCCCACGAAAATTATTTTTCCTTGTTTGAATCGGGTTATGCTTCACCTGAACATTTTTGCGTGATTCATATTTGGTTCGGGTCAGTTATCAAATCCATAGTTTTTTCCAAACAGAATTTTTAGGTCAGGGTCGGGTTTATACTGACGGAAATTTTGTGTATCACGGATCGGAGTGTGGTCTGTTTTTTTTCTGGTTGGGATCGGGTTATGTTTAAATTAGTCTAAACATTAAGGTTATAATCAGTTTTGCTACTATTCTTTTTATGGCTATTTCTGATAGATAATTTACTTTGCTATTTGATAATTTATTATGGTGAATGAATCGTTTGCGGATACAAACAATTGTACAAACAGCTATTTTATTTTTGTTTTAAAAACAAATTAAAGCCATATTACAATTTTAAATTGAATAGAACACATTTAAATTTAATCAATGATTAAAAAAATAAACTCATAGAAAAGTGTTGTGTAATGTTTTTTTACTGCAACTCACCTATGA
Organism: Maratus speculifer; assembly: GCA_964019185.1. Lineage (NCBI taxonomy): Eukaryota > Metazoa > Arthropoda > Arachnida > Araneae > Salticidae > Maratus > Maratus speculifer. Next base: position 5,481,283 of record OZ025293.1, on the reverse strand, counting down.
CTCATGCCAAAAATATGCGTACAACCATATAATAAAAATAAATTAATAGAGTGGCAGTATAATGTCTTGGGGTGACGCAAAAAATTTAACTCTAAAATCCGCTACAATAAGTCCAAATAAGCACCAACAAAACCATGTCCTTTGAAACTCTGATCAATTCAAAGTGGTTTAAACCAGTATTTCTTTGTTTTTGTTTTTACCTTTTAAACGGTTATTGAATAGATGACTAAAATTTCGTTTAAAAAATTACGTTTTGTGCCATTATTGCCTGTAATACACGATCTGAATGCATGAAAGATACAATTAGATCAATCATAGGCAAGAATTATTTGATTATTTTTATCATATGACTTTGAAATATCAATATAGAAGCATCATTTAAGACTTTGCTTAAAAAATCAACATTCTTTCGTTAATGTCTTAAAATCGTCTGCACTCTGAAATCTAGGTTTTAGATTAATATTATTATTTAAGTGTTCATGCATGATTGTAAAAGAATCTTTTCATCACTATACTTTACATATTGACATGGAATTATTAATATATTGTTAAATCATAAATATTTTTCATCTACGTTATAAAGTATTAAAAAGATTTTTTTTTTAAAAAGAGAAAACTTTTAGTAATAAAATTTTTTACTTCAAATCATATGTTTTCAATATTTTATTTAATTTTGTTTTGCCATTTAATTATTTTTAATTTTCCAATTTCAATTATTTTAAATGCAAACATTTATTTTAATAAATAATATAATAGAAAAAAAACATTTAAAAAAAATTACTATTTCTTCGTAAAATATGCTTCAGCTGTAATTCATTTCTTCCAATCCGTCTTATTAATACAAAATTCCTTCCTTGTGCTTTATTTTGAGACATTAAAATTTCAGCGATAAATGGTTTCATATTGCAACCCTTTTTTTTTCGGTTTACTTCACCACCACCTATCTTTTTCCTCCATGGCGTACAGCAGATGTGATTGAAAAAAAAAATCTTCATTTAAACTGACAGTTTGCCAGTCTATGAATTTTAAAGGACAGTCCCAGTTTTTTAAATTATTTCTGTGAAAATTTTATGCAACCAATCAACCATAAGAGAATGAAAGAGGAAAAAGCTAAAAAAAAGCGATTTTTTATGAGAGTGGGGTTTGAAATTTAATTAATTACTCAGTTAATAATTAGAATTTTGAAATTCTGAGCATCAGGTGCATCAGGAGAGATATGGGGCTACTCTCAGAAAAATTTTGAGCTTTGTACGTACCGTAGTTTTCGTTAACTATCGCAGACACACACACACACACACAGACAGAGCGATTTGTTATTTTATTAATATAGATTACTTTTTAATTATCTTTTTAAATGAACAACAGTAAAATTCAATTGAAAAACATACCCCACGTACTGTAACACGCGGAAAATTTTGAAGTCCCCGCATTAAAATTAAAAATCACCCTCATACTATAGTATGATTAAAAAATTTCTAACTCCCTGAAATTCCCGCTTAAAATTAAAAAAATTTATTTGACCCCTCCTCTTAGAGTAGAACCGCGTGAGGAGATGCACGGGAGGTGGTGCATTTGAGTAAGTGCTTGTGAGGCGGTGCACGGGAGGAGGTGCTGCACTTTGCACCTGCACCTGCACCGCTGCACCGCCTCCTGAGGCCGGACAGACATTTTTCCTCTACTCAATTACCTTCTCAGTTTGGCCCTTTTTTTCGTTCCCAAATCTCCCGCTTCCGAAAAATTTGTTCAAAATGCCGTTTTGATTGCTTTTTTTGCAATGTTTTCTACATTTATCAAAGAATCGACCATCACGGCACCCTATGTACTTTCTAAATAAGCCATTTTGCCAGTTTGATGCATTTAAGAGCAAAAATGGATTCAAAAATAAATCTGGAAATACGTAGTTTGAATCGAAATACACCCTTAAACGCATCCATCTGGCAGGTTCTCTTACTTAGGAACTATATAATGCGCCGTATTGGTCAGTTTTTTGATAATGGCAGAATATACTTTTAAAAGTGCTGTCAAAGTTGGCCTTTTGAACAGAACTTCTCGAAGCGATCGAGATTGAAGAATTAGGGATATATTCAAATAACAAACTCTGAATCTTCTTACTTATTTTGAATTCATTTTAGCTCGCAAATTCATATGCAATTGACAGTTTCTCTTTTTTAGGAACTATATAATGTGCTGTTTTGTTTAATTTTTTCATAAAGACAGAATATATTAAAAAATATATATGCTTTCAATGTGGGCATTGTGAAAAGAATTTCCCAAAGCGATTATGATTGAAGTATTGAGAATATATTCATAACAAACTTCTTATTTTCTAACTCATTTTTAAATTAGTTTTGCTCTCAAACTATTTAAATTGGTACTTTCTCTTACTTAGGAACTATATAATGTTCCGTTATGGTCAATTTTTTTCGTAAAAGCAAGATATACTTCAAAAAATGCTGTAAAAATGTGCATTTTGAACCGAATCCCCCTTAAGTGATTGTAATAAAACCAGTTCTTACAGATAAATGTAATTAAAAACTCTTCAAAAGCGGCCAAATAAAGTTGTTGAACGAGTTTATCTCTAATCATATTTTACTTTTTGTTGGGGAAATGACAACTTAACTTCGAAATCTACCTGTGCCTATAGGTCGCCACGACAGAAATTTTGTTGAACTTGTATTCATTTATGTTATACACATTCATACTTTTCCAGTACACTATATGACCAATGGTGATCGGTCACTTGCGATTTTAGACGTTTTGTTAATGGAAAAAAATACTTAAGGAATTAGTCTGAAAATCAAGGTATGTAAACAGACAAGTAAAGGTCATATATTTCCACGAAATTTTTTTTTTAATAACCCTCCTATAAGGGACCGTCAACAACAGAAAAAGAACGAATACCTTTAAGATAACACTGCAGAAACTAACGTAGCAAAAGCTTTCAAACTGCAAAAACAGGAATGTGTTCATTTTTGTGAGGATAGCATTATATTAATAAAGAAATGTTTTTTTTTTTTTTTTTTTTTTTTTTTTTTTTTTTTTTTTTTTTTGTCTTAAATTTTGCCAAGCTTTTTGCTTATAATTTGCAGAGTTTTTATTATAAAATGTTCTTTTTAGAAATTATGAAAAAGCATTATTGAACGTAATACCCTGGAATTTGGTACTGGTTTTATAAAAAACCTTAATTTCTCTACAAGTGCACATGATGCTATCCTCATAAAAATGAAAAGAGTTTACTTCCAATAACCTTTGTAATCATGCTCTACAGTTTGAATGCTTTTTCTACATTAGTTACTACATTAGTTTCTACATTAGCGCACGTCAATTTCATTACAAAAAAATTAAAGTCCCCCTATTAAACATTAATATCCGCTTAAAACTCCAAAAAATGAAAAAAAAAAAAATATGTGTGGCACTCGGGGACTGCCGCGGTAAAGCTATTGCATAGCATTTTTCATCAACTTATGCAAAAATACCGCGTCAATGGAAGGTTAAGAAAGTCTATCGAAAAAGTCTATCGAATGATACCGTGCCGAAGTCTGCCAAACTGAAACGTCGTTAGCCGGACTGTTAGGATTTTTTCTCGTCACGGAATTCCTAGATTCGGTCGCCGCGCTCAAAGCCCTTAACACTGTCTCATAATAAATTACCAAACAAAATTTGGCCGGGGTACGAAAATTAGATCGTGAGTTATAAGCATTTTAAATTTTTCGATCCTCACCGTGTGGGGTCTCCTGTCACCAAAAAGTAACACTGTCTCATAATAATTTACCAAACAAGTTTGGCCCCGCTACGAAAATTAGTATGCGAGTTTAAGCCTTTTAAATTTTCCGACCCTCACCGTGGGGGGTCTCCTGTCACCAAAAATTAACAGTCTCATATTAAATTACCAAACAAAATTTGGCCGCGCTACGAAAATTAGATCGTGAGTTATAAGCACTTTAAATTTTTCGACCCTCACCGTGGGGGGTCCAATGGCCCCAAAAATTAACACTGTCTCATATTAAATTACCAAACAAAATTTTCCCGCGCTACGAAAATTAGATCGTGAGTTATAAGCATTTTAAATTTTTCGACTCTCACCGTGTGGGGTCTCCTTTCACCAAAAATTAACAGTCTCATATTAAATTTCCAAACAAAATTTGGCCACGCTACGAAAATTAGATCGTGACTTATAAGCATTTTAAATTCTTCGACCCTCACCGTGGGGATCTAATGTCCCCAAAAATTAACACTGCCTCATAATAAATTACCAAACAAAATTTGGCCGCGGTACGAAAATTAGATCGCGAGTTATAAGCATTTTAAATTTTTCGACCCTCACCGTAGGGGGTCTAATGGCCCCAAAAATTAACACTGTCTCATATTAAATTACCAAACAAAATTTGCCCGCGCTACGAAAATTAGATCGTGAGTTATAAGCATTTTAAATTTTTCGACCCTCAACGTGTGGGGTCTCCTGTCACCAAAAATTAATAGTCTCATATTAAATTACCAAACAAAATTTGGCCGCACTACGAAAATTAGATCGCGAGTTATAAACATTTTTAATTTTTCGACCCTCACCGTGGGGTGTCTTCTGTCACCAACAATTAACACTGTCTCATAATAAATTATCAAACAAAATTTGGCCGCGCTACGAAAATTAGATCGCGAGTTTTAAGCATTTTAAATTTTTCGACCCTCACCGTGGGGGGTTTAATGTCCCCAAAAATTAACACTGCCTCATAATAAATTACTAAACAAAATTTGGCCGCGCTACGAAAATTAGATCGCGAGTTATAAGCATTTTAAATTTTTCGACCCTCACCATGGGGGCGTCTCCTGTCACCAAAAATTAACACTGTCTTATAAAAAATTACCAAACAATATTTTGCCAAGCTACCAAAATTAGATCGCGAGTTATGAGCATTTTAAATTTTTCGATCCTCACCGTGTGGGGTCTCCTGTCATCAAAAATTAACACTGTCTCATAATAAATTACTAAACAAAATTTGGCCGCACTACGAAAATTAGATCGCGAGTTATAAGCATTTTAAATTCTTCGACCCTCACCGTGGGGGGGGGGGGTCTCCTGTCACCAAAAATTAACACTGACTCATAATAAATTACCAAACAAAATTTGGCCACTCTATGAAAATTAGATCGCGAGTTATAAGCATTTAATTTTTTCTACCCTCACCGTGGGGGGTCTCCTGTCACCAAAAATTAACACTGTCTCATAATAAATTACCAAACAAAATTTGGCCGCACTACGAAAATTAGATCGTGAGTTATAAGCATTTTAAATTTTTCGATCCTCACCGTGTGGGGTCTCCTGTCACCAAAAAGTAACACTGTCTCATAATAATTTACCAAACAAGTTTGGCCCCGCTACGAAAATTAGTATGCGAGTTATAAGCATTTTAAAATTTTCTACCCTCACCGTGGGGTGTCTCCTGTCACCAGAAATTAACTATGTCTCATAATAAATTACCAAACAAAGTTTGGCCGCGCTACGAAAGTTAGATCGCGAGTTATAAGCATTTTAAATTTTTCGACCCTCACGGTGGGGGGTCTCCTGACACCAAAATAAATAAGACCACCAAAATAAACACTGTCTCATAATAAATTACCAAACAAAATTTCGCCGCGCTATGAAAATTAGATCATAAGAAGCATAAGTTTGAGACTTGATATCCTAATATCTGAAAGATACCGCGTCAATGTCTGCCGGATTCTACCGAAGAATACCGTCCCGAAGATTTCCGAACGGAAACGACGTTAGCCGAGTGTTAGGTTTTTTCGTTACCGATGTGTTAGGATTTTTCGCGTTACGGTATTTTTGGATTCGGTCACCGCGCTCAAAGCCCGCGATAAAAGCTATGCAATAGCTTAATAATTCAATCTTAACAAAATTACTCCTAAAAAAATAATTCATTAATTCATCATGAATGCTCCCTCCTTAATTAGTTCTTCTTCATTAAAATATCAACCCCCGAAAAAAAAATATCCTTCGTGTATGCTTAGCCTAAAATAATAATTTCCCCCAAAATATCCGCTTAACTCATCATGTAAGAGTACAGTGGAAAAAAAAAAAAAATCAAACTCCACAAAATTTCTGCTTAAAATCAAAAAATAAACTCTTAAATTTCACCAGACTGAAAATTTTGAAGTCCCCACATTAAAATTAAAAACCACTCGTACAATAGTACAGAAAAAAACATTCTGTGCCCCCAAAATATCCGCTTAACCCCTTATTTAAAACACGGTGAAAAAAAAAATCAATATCCCCAAAATTTCTGCTTCAAATCAAAAAAATAAATCCTTAAACTAAAGTTCACCGAAAAATTTTAAAGTCGCCACATTAAAATTAAAAACCACTCGTACAACAGTACAGAAAAAACATTCTATGTCCCCAAAATATCCGCTTAACCCCTTATTTAAAACACGGTGAAAAAAAAAAAAAAAAAAATCAATCTCCCCAAAATTTCTCCTTCAAGTCAAAAAATAAATCCTTAGTACAGAAAAAAACATTCTATGTCCCCAAATACCCGCTTAACCCCTCATCTAAAACCCAGTGAGAAAAAAAAAAAAAAAAAAAAGTCGCTTCTTTCTTTATTTTTAATTTCTTTTTAACTACCTTTTTAAATGAACAACAGTAAAATTCAATTGAAAAACATACCCCACGTACTGTAACACGCAGAAAATTTTGAAGTCCCCGCATTAAAATTAAAAATCACCCTCATACTATAGTATGATTAAAAATTTTCTAACTCCCTGAAATTCCCGCTTAAAATTAAAAAAAAAATCATTTGACCCCTTCTCTTAGAATAGAACCGCGTGAGGAGGTGCGCGGGAGGTGGTGCATTTGAGTAAGTGCTTGGGAGGCGGTGCACGGGAGGAGGTGCTGCACTTTGCACCTGCACCTGCACCGCTGCACCGCCTCCTGAGGCCGGACAGACATTTTTCCTCTACTTAATTGTTTATAAATCAAATTCTAATGAATTGATCCTAAAAAAAATCACATGGCACCTTATACGTCTCTTCAAAAATCACCTCTGCAAGTTTCATGTTTCTACTTTTAAAAATGTGTCTGAAATTGTATCGGAAATTTTCGAACTGTTGAAGGAGGAAAAGCGTTTTTTTCGAATACACCTTTATCGGCAAAAATGATTTAAAAAATGAGTCAGAATATAAGCAATTTGGAAGTGAGTACACTCTTGATACGATTTTTTCTTCAACTTGTACTTATGTTTCATTTGTTTTTCTATAAGCATTGATCCTATCAAAAACTTGTCAATATAAAAGTTGTAGATATTATTAAGAAGATGTACAATAAATTTAATCGGATTTGATATCATAAGAATTGAAAAATTTATGGATTTTTTTCTTCTTCTTCTTCTCTCCCCCCCCCCCCGTTTTTGCGGCAAGAGTCGCTCTTATCAAAAGCTCTTCAGTACAAAAGTTTCAGATAATATTAAGTAAAATAAATTTAATTGGACTTGATACCATAATAACTGACGAAGTTATGAATTTTTTTCTCCTAATAATCCTATTTTTTCGCCCTTTGAGCCTATTTTTAATTTTATCAAATATTTGTCATGCATAAATTTTTGATCCATTTTTTAGAAGTAATACAAATTTCAAACTGATTCGATATCTATTTTAAATAAGATGTTATGGGGATTTTTCGGTTTTCATAGCCCCCCCCCCCCTATTTCTACCCCTTGGTCCGATTTTGCCCGTTAATAAACTTAACCGAGATTTTATGTTGCTTGATTTTATGTATCAGTTTGGAAGAGATAATGAGCAGAATTGTAGAAGTTACCGTATCTATAAAAAAATTGATATAGATGTATGAAGTTTTTTACTGATGGTAGTTTTGGTGTCTAAGATTCATAATCAGTGTAGATCTGCAAAAATTTTAAAGAAATTCCAGCATAGTTTAGACCGCAATAGATAGTATTCTGTTGCGGTCCATACGAATCCATACGAAATCTACCTAAAAATACATGAAGGCTACAAAAAGGATACAAAATATTGCTATTCTGTGAAACTATTTTTATGGTTTCTTTCATCTGACGAAATCTAATTTGTCTCAGTCCAGTGTCTGTCTGTCCGTCAGAGTCCGCACAGAAAAACTGCGTAAGTCAGAGACTTCAAATTTTGTGCATTTACAGCTGAATATCTCGTGTCACTCGACAAATTATAAGATTTCGAAAACATCTATTATTACTTACCCATCATACGTAGTATAGGATAAGTCTTGCAATCGTTTTGAAAATCGAAAAAAATTTTTTTTGACGGATTTACACGTTTCAGATAGTGTAGATTCCGAAAAGCATATTTTTAGAAAAAAAAAATTTGCCGTCCGTCTGTCTGTCTGTAAACGCTCTATCTCCCGAACAAATTGAGATATAGACTTGAAATTTTGTATGTACTTAGTATGTAAGGATGGGACGAAGCCTATTTAATATCAAAAACTTCGATTATCCGGAACTATTTTTTACGACTCTCGAAAAATTCGTTCTGATGAAAGGTACATAAAAACTTTCTAATTTTTTTTTATTTTAAGGATCGGACATAAAAGGCAATAAAATGACACAAATTTTGCATAAAGAACGAAATCGATCGGATTATTAGTTGCCGAGATATTTGTAATCCTGTTTTCCACATTCTTCGATTTTTCATGACCCTGTATTTCATTCAAATTTCAATTCAAAGGTATATTTTAAATGGAAATGAGACGCTTAATCCGACGCAGCAAATTGTTAGTTAATAGAATTATTATTTTTGGAGTTATAAGGATGTTTCTTTTACGCAGTTCGGTACTACTTGAGTAGTTTGCCGTTTTATATAATTTGTCGAAATTGGTACATCAGCAATTCTTTAATATAGCATTGCTATGTATATTAACAATATTTAAATTTTGTTTATGAATTGCAATGCATTGTATAAATAGTTTTCACATGTTTTATTTTCATATACATGTCCTTGTTGGGTAAGTATTACGGTGGCCCCTAACGACTAGTTTTAATAAAATTAAATTTTTCAATGCCATAAATTTATTTTTGCGATTTTGATTTTTAATAAAATATTAATTTCAACGTTTTGCATGCAGACATTATACTTTGTAATAAAGCATCTTACTACAAACTGAAGATTCCCAGTTCGAGCCCTGGTGCTAGAAGTTGAAGTAGTTTCATATTATGATGGATTTAATTAAATGAAATTTCGTACTTTTTGCAAGTTTAAGGGTTTGTACTATTAGGGTTTCATGCATCTAACATTCATAATATCTTTTGATATTCAATTTTCTTTCTATTTTAAAAAACTGTTGATTCATTAATGATTCAGCGTTTTAAATTTCGCTTAAATATTTTTTTCGTTTTTAGAAATTTAAAATTTTATTTATATTTCCGCTAATTTTTTTCCGGATTTTTCAAAAAATTGGAATTTTGGAATTTTATTTGAACAAATTTTATTCGATTAAAATAAATAACTTCCTTTTATAAATATTTTATAATTAAATTTACTTGAGCTACCATATTTGTGATAATTTAATAATTGTGAGTCAAAAGTTTGTAATTATTAAATAAAAAATAAAGTTTTTTTTTTTGAAAGAATTATTAAACGAAACCCTCTGTATGATCTCCGATCACACTTACCTACTTTTTTAAATTGTATCATCATCTTTTTTTTTTCTCTTTAAGAATTTAATTCGATATTGACAATAAAAATATTGCATATTTAAATTTCATTTGACATTTCAAAAAACTAAATTCAGCGTAATGATAAGCTTTCCTACTACAATGTAACAAAAACAAAACTATTGTTCAAAGTTTAAAATTGGCATTGTGCTAAGCGCGCTTCGAAAGGAGGTCATTAATTTATTAATGAGTTACGAAAGCTTTCACACTCTACCCCATACGATATACAGAGAAATTTTTTTTTTCAAGTAACTTATTATCCCTTCTATATTTTTCCTAAATATACTTCTGAATGTTTAATAATGTGTAAATATACGAGTCAATAGTCTTTATTACTTTCTCCAATTGGAACTTTTTACATTCCATAGCTTACAAGTAAAATGGCTGTAACAGACACAGGAGTAATCTGATAATAGTTCCGTTTTACTTCCGTTTTGAATCAGAATCATGAATTAGGACTGTTTACTCACTGTTTCTTACCTGCGACCGACCCATTCCCGTGGGTTCTGATCGGGTTGACCTTTTTTTCTTTTGTGGATCGGGTTGACTGATTTCTTTTTGCTGTTGATCGGGTTGACTTTTATTGGGTCAAATCTAATTCGGTCAAATCGATCTAATTCGAATCAAATCTGATTCGGCTTCAAATTTTGAATCTTGCAGGTCGACTTCGGTTTGACGTGATTTTGATTTTTCAGAATGGTATTCGACAATTTTTCCGATTAAAATCTATATTACAATAAAACCTCCAAAGGAATTCTCGGAAAGCGGACTGCTATGTTTACAATTACTTTTTTCAATTACTAACGAATATTCCTAAACTTACACATTTGAATGGCATGGCACTTCACAATGTACACTCATGTAATATTGGTACGTGTGCATAAATATCACGAGACATGTATTTTTGTTAGTATCAAAGCCGAAATTTTAATTATCTATGATCACATTTCTTTTAAATACATTTTTGTTTCCCATGCAGTACATTGAATATATACTTATTCATATTTAAATAGGCATTTATTTTCATCTGAAGCATAGTTCTGCTGAAACACTTTTTTTGTGGAGATTCTAGCAACCTGACTCGCTCATGGCACCAGTACTGAAGGAAAATAAAATAAGTCTTATTGAATTAGAGCATTTTTGATACTGTGTTCTTGAAGAAATATTCTTTTAAAAAGGTTGTGTCAAATTTTTGTAATGAACGTCCGAGTCAAACAGGGTTAATGTATTTAAAATAACTTACAGTAATGTGCCGTTTATACAAATTACTGTTTAAAAAAACAAATACACCTCAAATAAAACATATGAATAACTTTCGTTATTTTCGGTTTCTGTAGTAAAATTACACACTTAAGAGAACGAAATTGATTTTTTACATTATTTATTTATAAACTATAAACATAGGGTATGAAATGAATAAATAAATTTCAATTGAGTGCTTTATTTTTTTATTTTTTATTTTTTTTTCAGACTAACACAGAATGCTGTAACAAAGGAAGAAAAATTTTGCGGCGCATCCCGTGTCGATTTTTATTTCCGTTGAAAAAAGTATTTTAATTATTACTACTCAATATGTAAACATTTGTTTCAACTGTAACACTGATAGCATAACTAAAATCGCATTTACACCAATCACCATTCATAAACGGCAGTATACCCACTTTTTTTTAGAGAAGACTTCAATATGAATTTATTATGTTCTACAAAAATTCCTTTGAATATAATCTAATACATTTCAGTAAGGAAAATAAATACCACACTTTGAAATGTATTTTTAAGCCCTTCACAACCATAGACAGCTATTTAAACTACGTAATATAATAAAATTTTGTTAAGCTTCAAAGGGTCATCTTCGAAAATCGAAAATAATTTTTTCTTAATGTTTTATGGTAGAAAATTAATTTCAGTAAGAATATTTTTATTATTATTTTCATTAGAAATAAAAATTTTAAATTAAAATTTCGAACTTTGATTTAGTGTTGTTTAAACAATATTTTAAAGCCCCCCCCCCCTCCTTCCCTCCTCTTCATATCACACGTTAGCATTCGTCGAACACTGCTCCACCCCAACCACCTGATGAAACAGTCAACATTAAAATGTTATTTTTATCTTCTTTCTTTTTTTCCCCCTATGTCTGCAATAATATACAGATATCGCAATTCAGATATGAATTCAGTCCTTTACGGTTTCAATTCATATGAAGAGATGGAGTTAATTAAATATCAATATTACAAATGAAATAAATTTATTTCAAATAACATACAAATCAATTGAGCAATATTGCCAGAAAGTAGCCTCTTTGGTGGGTGGGTAATGCTGTAGATACATAACTTTATCAACATTTTACTAATTTTGATTTCCCCCTCCCCCTCCTTTTCATATCATACGTCAGAATTTGTCGAGCACTGCCCGACCCCAACCTCTTGATGAAATAGTTGACAGTGTTAAAATATTATTTTTGTTTTCTTTCTTCCTTTTTTTCAGTGTTTGCAATAATAGACAGATATGGCACTTCAAAAATTAGTTCCTTCCACTGTACATTTAATTCAAATGGAGAGATGGAGTCAATTAAATATAAATATCATAAATTAAATAAATTTATTTTAATAAAATTAAAAAATATATAGTTACTATTTGAAAATATTAAATTATAGCTTATTGTTACATAATTTATTCAACATTATTGTTATCTTCTTGCACTTGTTTCCTGCCTGGGAATAGTACACTGTTAAAACTAATGGTGACACATTGCACCTTTCAAAGGTGAAAGGCTTGTCTCACTGGTGACACCCCTAAAGGAGCCAAAATGGCACCTTTAATTAGGGTGAAAAGATGGCACCCTTAATCCAGAGTGCCCAATAATAAAAAATTAAAAAATACACAAACTGACTTTTCTCCCTCGCTGGATTCGAACTTACAACGCCTGATTACAAGCTCAGCGTTCTAACCACTCAGCCATCAACTTCACATTCAAAGTCTCCCTGAAATGTTCAAATGTTTTTAAATTCTAGGGGTGCTTTAAATAATAAAGCTCGCCAAAAGTTAGCCAAGTGAAGGTATAAGCGAAATTGGGATAGCGTATATCAGTGATAGTCAACGTAAGAAAGAATTGCTTTGTTGATCCACCAGTGATAGCGTGTTGAAGGGCAAGGATACGTGTCACAGAGCATGCGCAAATGACTAAGGGGTGAAAATTTTCCAACTGTATGCATTGCGCGGCACCCTAATTAGCGTGAAACACCCAACGGCCCCCCAAATGCATTTTCAAGCCCGTGGGTGTCAAATGGTAACACCTTTTCACCCCTGGGCGCCAAATGCAACCGGTTTGTCACCTTTATTTTTAACAGTGTAAGAGCTGAACCATGGACAGCTAAGAAGGTATACCTTCTTAGCTCCATGAGCTAAGCGACCATTTTATCGATAAAACAGTGGACAACATTCTTTCACTTTCTTTACTGGTAAACGAAAGTATCAATTCAAATTTTAATGTATGTTTCAATAAATCTTAAATCAAAAAGGCAACAGTTTGACATAAGTTTTAATTTATTTTAATCCGGAAATATATGATACTAGCAAATATTGTTCGTACTTAATTATCGCACTCAGTTTTTTTTTTCCAAGTGCAATAGAACAAGCCGTCAAAGTTGAGATTTTGAGCAGCATTTCCGACGAAAGCAGAAAAACAGTCCAATGAAGAGAGAATAAATCGTGATCATGTGATCAAAATCGCTTATAACTTGATAGGTAATTGAATTATCATAAAATGAAAAACTGAGGACGATTCCAAATCTCTTCCATAGACAGTTCTTCCAATTTTATATCTTTCCGTTAAAAATTTAGTTTGTAAACGTGTCAAAACATTTAGCACTTGTTGAGCAGAGCAACAGCCTAAAATTATGATTTCAAAAATCTACGCTCGCCAACCTGCGTTTAGATTATGCACTCCATAATGTGTCTTGTTTTTAAAATATTGTCTGATTATGCAAGATTGAATGATATATATCGCGAACGGGGATTACTTTCTGTAATCAGGTTGCCATGCTTTTCCGCTTGAATGGAGCATTTTTGTTATCATAGCCTCATCCAGCTGTCGGGATAGTTCATGGCTGTTTTTGAGATTGAGAAGTAAAATAACTTATAAATTACACATTTGAAAATCAACTTGAATAAAATGGCTAGGTTAAAAATGTCGGTGCCTCTGAAACTTTCTTAACGACACTATGGATAACATTCTTCCTTTGGGTTCGAAGTCTAAAAACTCCCATCTGCTTAGGAATAACATTCCGAATCATGGTATTGAAAACACAGTATTTTGAAATTTTACTCTTATATTTCATCTTTTGATAAAATTTTAAGTATTTTCGGAACCAAGCATAGCTTATGCATGAATTCTTTTCTTTATTTCATTTACCATCATTCATATTTCCATGTTATAATTAAATTGTAAATTGTTTATTTTAATTAATAACTATATGCCATTTTCTAACATGTATTTATCGAATAGTAATTTGTATTTTAAAAAAATCAAAAATATTTTGCACATGCATTTACTTCTATTTTTCGTTGCATCAAGTGATAAAATCGCTAAACAGATTTGCTTGCTACACTATGAAAATCTAAAAGTATGATGTAATTTTCACCACTAAAAACATTTAAAGTACAAAAATTTAATTACAGTTTTTATTTACCCTACACTGTAAAAAAAAAGGGTCGATCTACTAAAAAAACTTTAGTGATCCTTGTAATTACTAAAAAATTTTTAGTATAATGTTAGTCGGTTACTAGAAAATCTGTAACAATTACTAGAGAAAAGTTAGCAACGAATAGAGTTAATAGTTTTATATTTTTAATAGCTCTTACTAAAACGCAGTTGGTGTGGTCTTGATAGCATAGTGGTTATAGTAACGGACACCAGGCTAAAAGGTCCCGGGTTCGAAACTTGCCTCCGCCAAATACGCCCCGAGTGTATGTAGTGTCTCGTTAATTAAGGGATTATGAAAATCCTATCGGAGCAGGTAGGAATATTTGGTGCTGCCATCTATTGCAGTTTTGCCGAAAATCGTCCGCTTCAGAAGTCTTGATGCAGCTCGAAGAAAGCTCCTGCCCTTCGGGCGCACGTAATGGTTATTAAAAATAATTTTAGAGCTATTACTAAAATTTGCTTGGTGGCTCATACTAAAAATTTTTAAGTTAGTTATACAAAAAATTCTTTTGTTGAGTTTGCAAAAGAAATGCTTGTTTCACTTGCAAAATAAAACTTTGTAATGGTTACTAAAAAGTTTTGTGGAATACAAATTTACTAAGAAATTTTTAGTAACCTCTTGAATTTTTTTTTACAGTGTACACCCCACACTCTTAATATTCACATGTAAATATATTATTCAAGTTAAATGTGTTTGAGAATATCAGTATTTGAAAAATTTAAATACTTATGACCTAATTTTAACCATTAACAGTTTTAATGTATGATAATTTAATCACTTTAGGCATTCTTAATGTAAACGGAATTTAATATTTCATAATTTTACTTATGATGTAATTGTTCCCGCTAAATGCGCTTCGTGCTCAACAATTTAATAATTTTAACAATAACTTGCTTTTATAATATTCACATGTAAATACAATTTGTAAACAAAACTTCCCATATTTTCAGCTATATTTAACGATTGATCATTTTATTTTTTTAAGTTTTAATTCTGTTTTTATCAGTCATGTGTAAATATATTTTTGAGAGAGAGAGAGAGAGGAAATATAATTAATACTTTGCACTGTTTTACAAATTCGCATCAATGTAAAAAATTACCTTTATTAAAAAAGAAAAAAAATTGTCTTGAAATAATGAAAATTAGAATAAAAAATTGAAACAAAAGCCTTCAAAAACCAATCAAAAAAGAGAGAAAAAAAATTGTTTGCACTCGACTTGCCTGAAAAGTATACCCCAAGGAAAAATTCTTAAATTCGCATTAAAATAGTTTTATGCCTAACTTTTTTTTTTTTTTTGAACGGCCTTGGTTTACGTTAAGATTAAAAATCACATTAAACAATTCTCCGATATAAAAGTTGGCTACTTAGCGTAAAAATTTGTCTATAACACTACCAATGTAGAATTTTTTTTCAATATTTACTTAATCTGTAGACAATTCTACTACTACTAATAATAATAACAATAGCAATAACGTAAATAATAATACTAATACCAATTACATTATTATTATTATGTCATTGCAAGTAGAAAAGAAATTTACATGTTTAAAAGACAGAAATTGACTGAATGTATAAAAAAATAAGAAAAATAATTACAATAATTAATCAATTTTATATTGGCTAACCTTAAATCTTAAAACAAATATTATTTTTAACTCAAGTATAATTTAAATTTCTCCAATTATTGAGAAACTAAACTTTATTAAATACATAATCAGTAATATGGAATTAAGATAATGAAATCAATGAAGTTATTAATTATTAATATAGTTATTATTATTGTTATTATCATTCACGTGTTAAATATGCGTGATAAAGACATTTCTTAATTATTTAAGCAAAAATTTTTATAAATTCCTTTTAAATTGTCACAAAACTACACAAATTTCTAACTTGTATTTCAGACAAAGCATATAAAATACAAGCATTAACATTTAAATATAATATATGTAGTACATAAAGAAAATGATCATATTTGAAATACAAACGAAACACTTTCTTTCTTGCTGAAAAAATAAAATGTCATGGAATTTTCCAGGAACTGTTAAGAAAGAGAGTCTTTCAGAAGTATCATTTTGAGATAAATGGTTACCGGGAACATCTGCGACTGAGTGTGTAATTATCGGCCACCAGAGGGGTGAAACTTTTACTGAAAAAGGATCATAATGTCGGATTTCTAAAGCTCAGTATTTGCGTTGAATTTTTACCTACTTTTTTTCGGTCATACCTATCATAGCCATCAGTTCGTAATAGCTGTCAACGAACAGCAGGAGATTTAATTGATCGTTCGGCTTGAGTCCCCAACTACTCTGACGTCAGCAAAATGACGTATACGGGATCTTAATCAGTGGGACCTTAATCAGGGTCTCAACCAAAGTAAAATTCTCTGTGACTGGATTTAGGTCCCGTTCTGATAGCGGTATGTATATCAGTGGGACGTTAATCAGGATTTCGTGAAAAGTGAAATGCATAAGCACTGGATTTATATCCCACTTTCTTGTGACGTCAAAATGACGTAGTGGGACCTTAATCAGGCGCCTCATTCAGAGAGTATAATAAACTTTCTTACTTTCTTTGGTTACTGTGGCTTCTGAAGATTTGACATCATATTGTACAGTTACTTTTTAAATTAAAAATAACCTAAATTGTCTTGCATTTTTTTTCAGATTTTTCTAAAGCTTGTTTCCTCTTTTCTGGCTGTCCCATATTTTTTAAATACACGTGAATCGTGTACGTGATACGTGCGAAGTATATTTACAAATTAAGCATAATTTCTTTGGTTCATTTCGGAATGATACAAGCAAAGATCTTTGCTTATATCATCATCAAAAATCTGTTTTATTCAGTTTGCATTCTCGAGAATGCAAACTGAATAAAACAGATTTTTGTCTTCTCAAAAATCCTATAACGTGATTGGCAGGGTTTTTTTTTTTAATTATTATTATTTAAAAGATAAAAATTACTAAGCATAACTTCTATATCGAAGATGCAAATGTTTTTGTTTTTCTGAAATACCCTCAGTGGGGGGAAAAAGTCTATTGTTAGTGTGAACATATAATATAATGGCGCCTTGCAAATGTTGGATTAACGGCGCGCCAGTAGTGTCTCGCGCCTGCTTACCGAACATTTGGAAACCTAAAATACTCTATTTTATAAAATATTGATAAATGAGTACAAATGTAATGTGAAAATATTAATTATCAGTCATTGCATCATGATACTTGAGAAATTGTTGTGCTCTACAGAAGTGATATCTATATTAATAAAATAACAAATCGCTCTGTGTGTGTGTGTGTGTGTGTCTGCGATCGCTAGCAAAATCTACGGGACTGACGAGGCTCAAAACTTTTATGAGAATGGCCCAATATCTCTCCTGATGCACCTGAAGCTCAGAATTTTAATATTTTGATTAATTTCAGATATATTAATTACGAAGTGGAACTCACTATCATCAAAACTATGCCTTTTTATTCCTTTCTTCTCTACGCTGATTTACGGTTGGTTGGTTCATGCAGAGTCGCTTATAAAAAACACGTTTCTTTTTTTGCGCTTGCTTTCGTTTGGTCGGTTGTATAAAACATTCACAAAAATAATTTAAAAAACCAAGACAGAAAAAATAAACGAATTTGAGTACTTAATCTTTCAAAAGTGATTGTTTTTTCACCTAAACTTTAAATTTTAGCACGGAGTTGAAATACTTGCTTTGAAAACTATTTAATAATTTAATAATAATGAAAGTTTAAGAGAATGAATTAGTTCAAATGACGTCAGAACCTAGCAACGAACTTCACAACCTGGAATTCATGTTGTTCGTCTTTCTGTTTTTCTTTAACTTTGATTGATTGAGCAATAATACATGCGTAATTGAAACTGATCTATTTAAATAGCAACACATATGGTTTTTAAATATTAAGTAAAAGATCAGAAAAGATCTTACTGGCTCTTTTACCACTAAAAATTAGAAATTGGGCAAAAATAATTCCTTACATTCGAATGCTTTCTGTTGCTGTTGCGAGTAGTAATATTTTAAATATAATTTACATTCTCATTTTCGATAATATTAATGATATAATTTCTTTTAATATCAGAAGTGTTTTTTAGCACTTTTCAACAAAGTTTAAAAGTACTTATGCATTCGGTTTGTCTGTCCGTCTGTCCACACTCTAATTCCTGTAAATATACTCGGATTTTTATGCAATTGACAAATCTTATTTAGGGTCATGAAATTGCATATGAAGTACGTACGAATATTGGTTCATTTACAGAGACACTCAAAAGAAATAGATTACATTATGGTATATGCGGAAAAAATGTTTGGAAGTATTTTAATGAGTATTTTAACGCTATTTCAAATGTACTGAAACGGATATAAATTCCCTGCTTTCACTATTATTAAATTAAATAGACAAATCATAGCATTTTTTAATAATTTACAGGGACACACAAAAGAAATCAGCTACAATACTGTCTTTGCGTAATAATTGCTGGAGAGTATGTTTAAAATTCGATATGCACTTTTAAATTTACTTATTTTTTAGCATACTACTCTTTATATATAATTTCTACACCTCATATATA
The DNA here is from genome assembly GCA_964019185.1 of Maratus speculifer. Lineage (NCBI taxonomy): Eukaryota > Metazoa > Arthropoda > Arachnida > Araneae > Salticidae > Maratus > Maratus speculifer. Next base: position 5,462,309 of record OZ025293.1, on the reverse strand, counting down.
GGGCTGCACAAAATTATTCGCATACTATTCTTCTTATTGGATGAAATTGCTGAAGGGAAATTTTCTGCAATATATGTACTACTTAAATGAATTAATTTTTGAAATACATGTTGTTAATATGTACAAATCTCTTCTATATCATATACAGAGTTGCTAAAAAATTCGGATAATTTTCCGAAAGTAAATGGAAACAGCTGACATTCGGTTTTGAAATGCTTTGTGTATTAAATAAATTGTAAACGGAAAATAATTTTTTTTCTGATGTTTTTAAAGATAAAGAAATATTGGGTGACTTAGAAGCGGTAATCAAAGATTTTTACTTTGTGATTATAATAAATTTTCGTAGTTTAAGAAACATCTGTCTTTTTAGCACTTGCCAAGAAAGTTGAAAAGTACTTATGCATTCGGTTTGTCTCTCTGTCTGTCCTTGCTCTAACTCCTGTAAATATACTCGGATTTTCATGCAATTGATAAAGCTTATTTAGGGTCACCAAAGCTTGCTTGGTATTCCATATGAAGCATGTATGACAAATGATTCATTTACAGGGATATTCAAAAGAGTTCGATTAGGGTATATGGAGAAAAATCGTTTGGGGAGTATTTTAATGACATTACGTTATTTCTAATGTGTTCAAACTAATATAAATCAATGAATTTAACCACGGTTACGTTAAATCAGAGCATTTATCGCATTTTTATTAATTTAAAAGGACACAAGAAAGAAATGTTTACAGTATTCTTTTTCCTTAATAATTGATGGAGAGTGCGCTTTAAAATTCGGTATGCGCCTCTAAATGTAATTAGTTTTTTCCATATTATCCTTTACATATAAATTCTATACATCATATACAGAGCAGCACAAAAATATTTGAATATCATTCTCCTTATTAGAGGACATTGCTGAAGGGGAATTTTCAATTGAAATATGTGTATCTCTTAAATAAATTAAATTTTTGAATGCATGTTATTAATAGATGTCAATCTATGTGTCATATACAGTGCTGCTAAAAATTTCGGATCATTTTCCGAATGTAGATGGTAACAGCTGAAATTCTGTTTTGAAATGCTTAGTATATTTTCATATGGTGAAATGAGATGTAATATTTTAATTTTTTAAGCCTTGCAGTTTTTTAGATTATTCTGAATGTGTTGGATAGTGTTTCATAATCTGTGCTTGATGCATTATTTTTTATTTTTAAAGATATTTTTAAACACATTTTATCATTGCTCTATTTTTTTTTCTTTTTAAATACTAAAAATTGCTCCGAGTTTAACGCACACCTGCCATACATTGCTACAGGTAGTGGGAATTTGTGTAGGATATTCGTACAGAACATATTTCATCCTTAATTTATAAGTAGTTATTTCGAAACAATAATTTTACTAAATTTCTTAAATTCTTATTGGATTTTCTCACCCTCTCGACCAATATATCTTTACGAATAAGTTTAATACTGGAGTTTCCTTCGCATATATGTTTGTTAAGGTATTAATGAGCTACTGGAGGTGAAAAGTAGAACTAACATATTTTACAGAGCATATTTCACAGCTTACCTTCTACTTGATAAATTATGCTACAACTAGCCGTGTAGGAGGTTGTTATAGATTAATATTGGTATCTTAATTGAGTGGTGGTTATCATTATTTCCGCATAGAAATTTCAATAAATTTCTTAAATTGCTGTTTGTATCCCCACCCAGTTCGGTAATATATCTATGGAAAGAATGATAATCGGAGTATCGTTCGGATTTAGGTTTGCTTACGAAAAAATGCTCATTCTGGTGATGTAAAGTGAAACTTTAACATTCTGCAAATCGTGCATTGCACGCCTATTCTATCCAACCGCAAGTGGCGGTGATCCGTGTCGGATTTTCGTACAAAACATACTGTGCCCGTAGCGGCGAAAAGTGGATCTGGAGTACTTTGTAGCACGCACGCAATTAGAATTGTTAGTTTATAGTTATTATTAATTTTAGAATTCGGCTACGATAAGATAACGGTTAGGTTACATTTGGGTTACAGTTAGGTTGCATTTAGGTTGCAATTATATTATGGTTAGTCTGAGTTTAGATTTAAATTCCGGTTACATTATAGTTAGGTTATAATTAAGTTACAGTTAGGTTAAGGTAAATTGCAGTTAGGTTACTATCAGATTACGGATATGTTACGATAAGGTGACGATTAGGTTACATTTATGATATATTTAAGTTACTGTTAGGTTCAGGTTAAGTTGCAGTAAGGTTAGAGATAGGTTACGATTAAAGTAAAATTAAGTTACGGTTAGGATTTTATCTACAGGGTGAACATTACACATGTTTTGATTTAAAGTATACTTAATTTTGTACTATGGTTCTGAAACTACATTACTATATACTAACCTTTTACCTAATCATTGCTTATCGATTTTAATCATGGTATAGTCGGATCTAGGAGTGTATAATTTTTTTCAAATCAAAATATTTCACTTAGGATTTCGATGTGAAAAAAATAAAAAGTTACGCGACTGAACAGTGATATTTACGGATAAAAATCAACGTTTTAACACGAAACTGAAGCAATTGTTGGACACATATTTCCTCCCCCGTCTCACATTGAAGTCATTTTGAATATTTGTTACTCTAAAAATTAGTTGTTTATTTTTTTGACAGATTTTTCTCACAGTCAGTAGTCACGTATTTCGAGTTACACATAAAATCATATATTTCAGGTTCGTTTAATATTATTACCTCGGACCCGGGCAACGCCGGGCGGGTTAGCTAGTATATATATAAAATATACGAACAGGATATGACATGATATATGAAAAATAAAAATAGTTAATTGTTTTTTCTTACACTATTTTGAATTATTCTTTTTTTAGGTATGCTGATTATTTTACTTCGGTTTTAGAATTCTTCTTGTGTCTGCGTGAGCGAGGAGTGCCCGGGCACCAAGCCCCCCCCTCCCCTGGTTACGCGCATGGAGTATAAGAAATCTTGATTTAGTTTTAAATATCACTATGGACGTTTTACTGTTAATTTATATTTTCAAAATTGTCTTTGTTTTAAATCTGTAGGATGTTTATTACCATTTTTTCATCAAACGATACTTCCTCTGTGAACATAACCAAAGATTTTTTTAAACTAATGAGGTCTATTCAATGTTTGGTTCAAGTATTTAATTTTTTCAGGAGAACGTTGCATGAGTACCGTAAGAACGAGTTTAATTTTTGCCTTTTAATATAAAAAATTCAATGTATACAATAGCCTACAATTTTGTCAGCTAAACATCACCTCTATAGTTAAAAATTTTGAAAAAAAAAATAATAAACATTGCTATTAGATAACACTAGTGTCCTGATAAATCTCAAGTACGTTTATACTTAAAGTATGAAAATGGTATATGTGGGTATACACCATAGGTGACTGAAAAAAGTACATCTATACGAATATACTCCTGAAAAGGTTTCATTCAAAATCTGTTGTTCCCAAAATGAAGCAAAAAATGAGGGGTTGCATCCTAATATAATAGTACGTACCATATTGTGCACTCTATATTGACACTAATCAATGTATAAATGGATACAGACCATCGTCTTTTTGCTTCATTTTGGATATAACGGATTTTGAGCTTATTCTATCGACGCTTACTTAAGGAATTTTCAAGCTATGTTTTCGAAACTTTCATAAAAGTTGCTCTATACATTTTGCTAACACAATATTCAAATGGAATTCACGCATGCGCAATGAAAAATTATTTAGTAAACTTATTCATTTTTTCATACAATTTTTAATATTCTTAAATTCTGATTACAGGTTATTATGTACAATGTTGTTTGTCATATTTTTGGAAGAGTACATTATTTTACATTAAGAACTCTGCAAATTATAAGCAAAAATCTTGGAAAAATTTGGGACTGTGTTTATAAAAACCTTAATTTTGCTACGAACGAGTATACATACTAAATGAACACAGTTTACTATAATAAGCCACTTAATTATAATCTACAGTTTTAACGCTTTTGCTACATTAGTTTTGACATGGTTATCCAAAAGATATTCCTTCTTTTTCAATTTGTTGACGGTCCCCTATGGAGTTCTGGGAAAAAAAATCTTCACGGATATGTATGATCTGTACTATTATGTTTATACTTTTAGAGTTTCAGGACAATTCCTCATGTATGTTTCTAGATATTTAACAAAATGTCTAAAATCGCAAGTTGCCGGTCACCTTTGGCCATATAGTGTATAATTTTTTCCAGATATGACTAACTTTAGATGATGGCAAGCCGTAACTATATTCTTCTTATCAGTCCTTCATATTGCGCTGCAATTTGTCTACCTTCTGGATTTTCACAACGGTAGCAGCATCTACAAAATTATAAGTATGATTAATGGTATAATAGTAAAATCCAACTTCTTCCGATTCTTTGGTTTTATATTCATTCCACCAACCTAGTGAAAAGTAAATGATCGATTCTTGATGTACATGATCTTTAATATTTTACATGAAGGCTTTTGCATTTTTTTTGAGAATTTGTACTTAGAGACATCCGTTGTCATTGCGGCAAAGAAAATACCACCTAAAATCCACTGTAGTGATGGAATTTTCCCAACATTGTTTCTTCGATTTCTGCGATTTTACTAGGCTCTGTTAATTTTTTATGCTAAATGCTTTGTCGCAAATTCAGAACAAATTACATGAATGTAACTATTATAGCCTAGGACTGATGTTTTGCACATATTTAACTGCTCTCTCACGATCGAATTGAAGTCCGTTCCTCTCTCAAACAATTCATAAATCGAAATGCTATGCAGGGAGAAACTATATTTCTTCTTATTGTAACTGATTATACATTCTCAGATATTTTGTCCCTCAACATGTAGCTGCATATTATGACTATTTTCACAAATTATTTCAGAAGGTATTTTACCGTTTGCTTTTTATTTTAGAAAAAATAAACTATAGCATCATATTTTATATATAGTAAATTTAAAGTAGTAAATGTGTTGGAAAATTTAGAAACAAACAGATTTTAATCTATCAAAGAGAAATTTCATGTGCTGGAGAAAAGAAGGCCACGTGCTGGTTAGAATTTGTTATGATGGTCGCTGTTTCATTTTCTCGATTTTTTATCATATTTGGTGAGAAACTGCACTTTCTTAAAATTGAGCTATGCCATCGACACTATGAAAAAGAAATATTGAAATTTTAATCATCACTGTCACATTTACAGATATTTCTTCAATTGGGACAGAATTTATTCCCCCTTGTGATTCTTTTTTGCTAAATATGCTTTAACTGATTTGGAAGTATGACTAAAGATTTTTGTCGATATGAAGCCTGGTTTTATTAGTGTCTTTTCCATGCAAAATTGGAACCCCCCCCCCTTCTTCCTGAAAAGGAAATCTAAACTATTTTTCTTATAATAGAGTGACTTCATTTTAGCTTTACTCGATATTTTTTTAGCTTTAATTTACCTTCATAATAAAATCCACTAGACATAATTAATCTTGTCAGAAACTCAATGAATTCACAATTAAGCATACTTTTTGATAGATTCAGACGGAATTGTGAGATTCTGATCTAGAGATTATGCAGGCCCACTATAACGAAAATAGCAAATGATGAAGTGTTATTCTGAACATTGCTCCCAGAGCATCCTTTTTTAATGGAAGTGCCTAATTTTTAGCATAAGTCTAACCTGTTTGAGCATTGATCTATAAAAATACTGGTGTGATTGAAGGGACAAGATAATGATATTGATTTCTAACGATCATATTTCTATTCATCTATGTAGTAAGTCACCTGATCACTGAGTCTTACTTCCTTAAAATAGTGAAGACCGAGCTTAAATGATGCACTAAGTCTACACGATACCTTGCTGCATCCTTCCGAGAATACAACTTTTTTAATCAGAATTGAATGGAAGTTTTTTTTTTTAACCATGATGCCGCATTAATGAATATTGACGGAGCTATCCAGCTGAAAATACCTTTTGCAGGTCCGTATAGGAATATTCAAAAGTCAATACATATCGACCTCACAGTGGGCAAATACATCCAATTAAAATTTTAGCCAACAGTTGGTTATCAATTGGTTGTAACTGTTGAGCAGGTAAATTTTAAAGGCTTAAAACTCAAATTTTTCATAAGAATTCAGTCTTATGAACAGTAGCAATGTGTTGCCCATGAAATTTAAAATCCTTTTTTCTTCCGTCTGTCATGGGAGCAACAATTTCAATTATTTATGCTAATATTGGACTTTTTCCTGTATCATAAAGGATATACAGGGATTCTGTTTTCTTGAATTCTTTGATCGCCGTTCGAAATCTGTTTGAAGTCACCGGAAATGTACGAATCTTTTCGAAAAAATCTACAAAAAGTCTCACGTGGAAGTGAAATTGTAATAGATAAGTTACGCTAACTTAACGTAATTTTCATAGAAAAACCATGAGAATAAAAATTAAAATAGTTTCACTGTGCGCAAGCAGATTGTTAAAAATTACATAAACGCCACGTTCTGCCGTAAACAGTCTATAGTAGAAACAATTGTATTTATTTATTTTGGCGAAGTCTTTTCCCATTCCCTTTATTAAGACACACAAGTTTTTAAAAAATTTAGTGAATAATTAAGACTATATGCAACTCTGAATAAGTAAACATTAATTACGCTATAGTTTTTAAATCTGTAGTTTTGTAAAAATAAATTAATGAAATAAAATAAAACAAAATAAACAGTAAAACTAATATAAGAATTTTATACAAAACTCCATTGGAAACATTTATTGTTTGCTATACAAAAAACTAATTAACAATAAATAGAACTTACTTTGGTGGTGCTTTCTTTTGCCTCCATTGTTTTATTCTATGCTTTGCTCCAGAAAACATAACAATCAAACTCCCTTTTATTCAGGATATCAGATTATCTGAAAAATAAAAGTGTAGTTTAATTTTTCAGTAATAAAAATTCAGCTTCATTAAAAGTGATGTTGACCAATCTATTAACGTAAATAACGACATTTGAATGTATATATATATATATTCTTTTAACCCCTTCGTGACGAGCAATCGGTATACGTGCCGCATAAGGTTGCTCAGAATCCTTGATTATTCTTACCAGTTATTTTTATTGTAAATTTTGCCTTATTTAATCAGGACATTTTTCTCGATTCAATTAGGCCGAAATTTCTGTTATAAAAAACTGGTGATAGAGATAAAAAAATTCTGTAAAAAACTCCCATCCAAAAAGAGTTAATAAAATAGATTATTTTAATTCGCAGATAAATTATTTAAACTTTTATTAAAATGTATATTAAAATATACTCTATGAACATATGTATGTGTACAGGTTGATTCAAAAAATATTGTTCAAATTTCTTAATTCACTTATTTTTCAATCTTCTATTGAGTCCCTTTTGACTTTCCTAAAGCTGGTATTATTTCTTCTCATATTTCCAATCCTCACTTGGACATCCACGAAGACTTTTACATCTTTAAAAACTCCAAAAATCCCGTGATGACCTTCATCAAAAGCCTTCATTATCTGACGCCTGAAAACTTCTTGTTTAACCTTTCGTCTACCAGACAAAACACCCATTTATCTACGGCAACACATAATTTTAATTCCAAACTTGCAAACGGCACCAGTAATATTTTAATATAATTTTGCTTTTACAATGAAAGCTTAAATTATGGAATTAGTAATATCTAGACAAGTCCTTTATAAATTCCGGTGTCAATCGACAATTTCTCATTTTACCATTGACACCAGAAATATTGCTGTCGGGTCCAATGGACCCGTCTGGTAGACGGAAGGTTAATGTTTTTTTTTTCAATTCTTTTAACCTCTATTTTTTTTAATTGGTTTGTTTGTTACTTTTTGTTTTCATTATTATTTTATTTGTTTTTGTCAGTTTATTTTATTCTTTGTTTTTAACTTTCTTCTTTCAAGAATTTTTTTATTTTGATTTCACACCAAAATTCTTTACAAATCCTTTCAATGGATATTTTTTATGCAATTGTCAACGTTTTGCAGCATTTACTGCACTCGTGCTTATCAGTTTTATTCATTATTTCGACCCGAAACAATTGTTTTGAGTTTTTGCATTTGACGGTGTTTGTTTATAAAGTTCTTATTCAAAATATAGAAAAACAACGATTAAAAATGCGCAAATAATGCATGGAAAGGTAGCAAACAGCTGTTTCGAGTCTACTATCGAGATTCTTCATCAGTGCAAAACTCAGCGAACCACAAAAAGCAAAACTGAGCAAAGAGATAGAGAAATGCAAGCTTATATACTCGTTACGGGAACGATAACGCCAAAAGAAAAGCAACCAATGAGAAGAAAGCAGTCTGAACAACTGGATGGATAAGTAGAGACATTTACTGAAGAACGAACAAAACAAAAACTAAAAAACGAGGGAAAAAAGCAGTTTTAAATTAAATATTTCCAAATGCTTGGAAAATAAGGAGTGCTTGATAAATCATTGACTAAGGAGTGAGAATTTTTAATGATGTGGTAAGCTTCCCAAATATTAAGATCAAGAATATAAGGACACTAATGGATAATGGTGGCTGAAGAAAAGTTGAACTTATATTGTGAAGACCAAAAATGTTGAGCATTAGAAGAGCATTTAAGCTCTTGATTTTTGAGATACTTCTTATGCTCCTTTAAACGAAATCTGAGAGCACGTTTAGTCTGACCAATATAAGAAAGACTACATTGGCATGAAATTTGTTAAATACACCAGTTATCTAAGCGATCAATGGGATGCTTAAGATTTGAAAAAAGCAATTTTATAAACAGGAGAAGAAATTACTTTGAAACCGAACCTTTTTAAAGTTTTAGCAACTTACTGACTGGTTTTGGGAAATAATGGCAAAACAACCTAAGTATTGGAGTCCGAATTAAAAATTTTTCCAGAATGGGTGGATTTCGTCAATTTTCTATGAATTGATTCTATAATATTAGGGGAATAACCACGATCAACAGCAATAGCTTTTAGATAATTAAGTTCATCACTGAGTAATGAGTAGTTGAACAAGTTTTGGAACCCCGGAAAATAAAAGTTTTAAAAGCCGCAAATTTCTGGTTAGGAGGATGAGAAGAATATCTGTGAGGGAGTAAATAGATTAATACTGGTGGCATGTGCTGTCCATCTGGTTTGCAATATGCGTCCGACATTTATTGAACACATACATCTGACTTGTGTGATCGACATGAAAGCCTGCTTATAAGTCATTGTCAATATACAGGGACGAGATGGCACAAGGAAATTTTACAACACAAAGGAAATATAGCCGGGAGCTCTACACCAAGAATGTGTGCAATGAAGCCAGCGGAATTCGAACCCACAACCTCTTACGCTTGCAAGTGATTAGCGGCGTGGTGTCTTGACCACTCGGCCACGGAGGTTCCGTTCAAATTTAAATGTCCTCATTCGACTCAAACAATACAAGAACGACGGACTAATGCTGAATTCGTACGTCGGGAGCTGCATGGTTATTTTTCAGCTTGCTGCTCCTTCATTTTTATTTCAAAGTTAATAAAATGCTTACATAATAATTAATCTATTTGATTATAAATAAAATTGGGTTAATTTTGTTAAAATATTGTGTTATAACATTTTTCATTCATGCTGCTTAAAGCCGTTAAAATTTGAAAAAAAATATGGTTTATTACTTTGAGCTTTATACAGAGAGTTTCATAAAAGAAGGGCAACATTTTAAGAAGTAGTAGTATGCACCCAAATAAACAATTTTCATCAAAGAATGGCTAGTCAGAATTAAAATGCAACTTTGCTGGTGGATGTCGAAAATGTGTGTAAATTAAAATAAAATATAGATGTCGCTCCAAGTTTTGGCACTTCCCATTTCTGAAGTGAAGTGAAATCACTTAGATATAATTTGTGTGGGAACCACCGTATGTTGAAAATGTGAGCTTAAAAAATGAAGCTTAAAAATATCGTGTTCTATCCTTAAAATGTAGGAGAGATCCTTAAAATATCTTGAAATATGTTGTCAAAAAGAAGAATAAAAAGTGTTCATCATTTGATTGCAGCTTACTTAAAATAAAATTGCATCAGAATATTTAATGTATCGGGCATGGCGCTAATCCAGAAGGAATTGCGAAATGGTGCTAATCGGTCGGAAAGAAGTAAGCTATTTGACTATTTTCAGTAAAAAACATTTATTCCTAAAGTAATGAAAAAAAAAACTATTTGATGATTCTTGAAAAAAGAAAATGTTTATTTTAATTCGAACAACTTGTTTAAACTGTTAATTTTGAACAATTTTGATTATTTATTTTAAAAGTGAAAGTTGGTGATAAGAAAGAAATTTGTATGATTTAATGTTTAAATTGATTTTGAATAGTTCTTATTCTGATATTATTGATAATTAAACATGAATGATTTAGCAAAGCTCAAAAAGGAAAGAGCTATTTTAAGAACAGCGGTAACTAAAAATATAAATAAAATCGAAAGTGAAAATTTGGAAAATTCTTCAGAAACCTCATTAGAGGAAATTATTTTATATTTAGATCAGATGAGTAAAGAATTAAAACCTCTTGATAATGAGATAAAAAATACAATTAATGAAGAAAAAGACTTTGAAAATGAGGTTCAAAGCGTATTGAATATAATCAGAAAATAACAAGCTGGATTAGTAAAATTAATGCGATAATAAAAGTTAATAATTATTCTAAACAAAATACTCTTTCCAGTCCCGATAGTACACCTCAGAGGGTTATATCTAATAGTTCAAATGAATCATTTGCAAATACGGGAAATAATAATTTAAAATTTAATAATGTAACAGTAAAATTGCCTAAGATCGCGATTGCAAAATATTACGGTGATCCGTGTTTGTGGATGGAGTTTTGGGATCAGTTTCAAAGCTCGATTGATAAAAACGAAACTTTGTCTAAAATAGATAAATTTTCATATTTAAAGACTCTTTTGGGAGGGGTCGCGTTCAATGTTGTGAATGGTTTCGCTTTGTCAGAGAAAAATTGTGAAAAAGCAATAAAGTTATTAGAACAAAGGTTTGGGAGACAAGAATTAGTGGTTAATGGGCATATGTCAAAGTTGTTAAATCCTAATCCCGTCAAGGACTCAAAAAATATTTTTGAGTTGAGAAAATTGTATGACATTGTAGAAATTCAAATTCGAAGTTTAGAATCGTTAAATGTAACGACGGAAATGTACGGTCATCTTTTATATCCCATTCTGATTAGATTAATTCCAGATGATTTCGCTCTCAATTTTAATAGAAAACGTTTGGAGAAATCAGATGAAAATGAATTTAATGTTTTGGAACTTTTGCGATATTTAAAAATTGAAATTGAGTGTCGGGAATCTTCCCTTATGCTAAGTCATTTTAAAGAAACTAAACGAAAGTATACAGGTCCTCCCGAGAAGCAAAGTAATAAAAATTATTTCAAAGGTTCAAATTCTGCGAGCGCTTTGAATGCACAAATTTTATCCTGTATATTTTGTTCTGCTCCCCATGACTCATTCAAATGTAGTCTGCCGCCGCAAGAAAAATTCAAAATATTGAAAAATTCTAATCGTTGTTTTAAATGCTTTAAATTTTTTCACGTCAGCAAAAAGTGTAGAAGTAAATTATCTTGCTTTAAGTGTAAAAATCAATATCACCATGGTTCTATTTGTACGAAAGACAGCAGAGGGTTAAATACTTCTCGAGATGATAGAATAAGCAACACGCAACAAAATTCTGAGTCTCCTAATTCTGGATTTGAGGCGACAGTAAATGTAAACAATTCTAGTTCCGAAATTGTTAGTTCTGTTTCACATTGTAATAATAACATGATGTATTCTAAAAATGTTTATTTACAAACATGTAAGGTTATTGCAAGTTCTAATCAAAATTCAAAATTAACTAGAATACCTTTAGATAATGGAAGTCAGCGAACATTCGTTACTGTGGATTTGGTGGAAGCTTTGAATTTAAAACCAATAGGTGAGGAGATTTTATCAGTGTATTCTTTCGGAATGCCGAGCGCGGTAGAAAAGGTATATCCAATAATAGAAGTCGAAATTGAAAGCTTAGATAAATCTTTCAGAACTAAAGTGCGAGCGCTTGTTGTTCCTAAAATATCAGGTGCCGAGATGTACGAACCATCTGCACAAATTAGAGAATTTATGAGGGATAATAAAATGGAAATGGCGGATGCTTGTGTAGGAAAAGAATTAATAAATGTTGAAATATTAATTGGATCAGACCTATTTTGGGAATTTATCTTAAATGAACGAGTATCCATTAGTAAAGATTCAGGAGCTGTAAAAACAGTTTTTGGATGGTAATTACGGGACAGGAATTAAGAAATGAAAACAGTTGTTCTCAAAATATTGCGGTAATGAAAAATGCAGTTGAAATAAATGATTTAAGAATATTTTGGGAAATTGATTCTATTGGTATTTCGGACGAAAGTGACGAATTATCCCAAAGGGACAAACTGTTAATAGAAAATTTTGAGAGGAAATTGCAATACAAAAATAACAGGTACATAACTAATCTGATTTGGGATTCGAGTCCACGTGAAATTAATAATAATTTTTGCATTGCTAAAAAGCGGTTCGATAGTTTGAAAGAAAAATTAAATAAAAATAAAGCAATATGTGCTGAATATAAGAAAGTTATCGATGAGCAGCTCCGTGAAGGAATTGTAGAAGAATGTAAAAATGATGCGTTATTGTCTGGATACTATATGCCACATAAGGCTGTTTTAAGACCAGATAAAGAAACTACGCGCGTAAGGATAGTTTTTGATGCGTCCTCAAGCGAAAATCATTCGAAATCTTTAAATGATCTTTTAGTAGCAGGTCCAAATTTAAATCCTAATTTATTAGATATGATATTTAAATTCCGAACATATGAAGTTGCTTTTTCTTCCGACATTGAGAAAGCATACTTAATGATAGAAATAGCGAAGGAAGATAGAAAATACTTAACATTTCTTTGGTTTAATAATGATGACTCTAAATATTTTAAGATAATAAATATGACACGGTTACCATTTGGAATTCGGTGTAGCGCTTTTTTCTTAGCAGCCACAATTAAAGCACATGTTAAAAAATATAAAGAATTTTATCCTGAGGTTTTTGAGATGTTAAATAACTCTATGTATGTTGATGATTTGTATTCCGGAGTAGATACAGCGGAAAATGCTTATAAACTTTCTTCCAATGCTAGTATTATACTTAAGGACGCTAGTATGAACTTGCGCAAATTTAATTCAAATTCTAAAGAATTAGAAGATATGTGGAAACAAAACGGTATGTTAGATAACCTATCTGAGCGGTCTATGTTATTGGGACTGGAATGGGATACAAATAAAGACATTATAAAAATTGATTCATCAGAATTACAAGATATTTCAAACAACACTAATTTGGCCACTAAAAGATCAGTCCTGCGTACTGCTGCCAAAATCTATGATCCCGCTGGATATGTAGCCCCCTTTATGATCAGAATTAAGTTGTTAATGCAGAAATATGGCTTAACGGGCTGGAATGGGACGAAAAACTTCCTGCAGATCTAGATAGTGAATTTCGAAATTGGTTAGTGGAAGTTCAAGATTTAAAAAACATATCAATAGATGGAAGATATTTTCTGGGAGGTGCAAATCCAACAGATGTAACTGTGCATATATTTTGCGATGCTAGTGATAAAGCATATGGAGCTGTTGCATACTTTAAATATATGAACAAAAACGGCGAAGCGAAAACTTCTCTTATAATGTCAAAATCACGTGTTGCTCCTCTTAAAAGTCTAACATTACCTCGTCTGGAGTTAATGGGAGCAGTTGTAGCAGTGAAGATCTATAAGTGTTTGAATGAAATATTTCATAACTATTGTGATAATGCATTTTTTTGGACAGACTCGAAGATTGTTTTAAGCTGGATCAAAAGTTCAGCAAAAGACTGGAAACCATTCGTATGTAACAGAGTCATAGAAATACAAAAATTATCTGATCCGAAAAATTGGAATTATTGCGCAGGTAAAGATAACCCAGCCGACTTATTAACCAGGGGTTTTAAATTGAAATTTTTGAAAGATAATCCATTATGGTGGTTTGGACCACCTTGGTTGCCAAATTCCTCAGAATGGCCTGTACAATCGAAAAGTGTTTCAGATAATGACAACGTATTAGAACGTAGGAAAAATATCCTTATTAATAACTGCATTACTGAAAATAATGAGTTGGTGAAACTTTCAGAAAATGTCAGTAGTATGCTAAAATTACTTCGAATAATTGCATGGGTTAAACGCTTTATAAGGAAAATAAGAAAATTACCTGTGGACGATGGTCCCTTATCTGCTGATGAAATCCAAGAAGCAGAAATAGTCTGCATTAAGGCAATCCAGAAACAGTTTTATAAATCAGACATAGACTCACTTAAATCAAAGAGTGAGCTTCAAAAACAGTCTAGCATACTATCGTTAGCACCGTTCCTGGATGAGAATGATTTATTAAGAATAAAGGGAAGAATAAACGAGAATAATTATACTTACGGAGAAAAGCATCCAATCCTTTTTCCAAAGGAATCGCGATTTACAGAATTGCTAATATTACACGAGCACAACAAAATGCTTCATGGTGGGGTTGCTGCTACACTATGTAAATTGCGGCAAAATTATTGGATTCCCAAGGGGAGGCAAACTGTAAAAAAGCCCATCAACAAATGCCTCGTGTGTAGAAAATATGCAGTGAAGCCAGCAAAACAAATGACGGCGCACTTCCTAGAGATCGGATCATAGAAACACCTGCATTTTTCGTTTCTGGCGTGGATTTCACCGGTCTTGTTTATGTAAAAAATGGGGACAACACCGACAAGGCTTACATAGCCCTCTTCACTTGCGCCGTCACTCGTGCTGTCCACCTGGAACTAGTTTCAGATTTGTCAACTAACAAATTTATTTTGGCACTTAGGCGTTTTCTTAGCCGAAGAGGGAACTGTCGTATATTCTACTCTGATAATGCCAAAACGTTTAAATGTGCTAATAAAGAAATTCAATATTTCTTTGACATAATTAAGCTCCAAGATTTTCAAGATTTTATATCTTCTGAAAAAATATCATGGAAGTTCATAGTTGAGCTTGCCCCATGGTGGGGAGGCTTTTATGAGAGGCTCATGAAAAGCATTAAGGATTTTTAAGAAAAATCTTAGGAAAAGCTTTACTAACTTTCGAAGAGCTTATGACTGTGCTTGTTGAGGTAGAAAATGTACTCAACCATAGGCCTCTGACGTACGTTTATGACGACTCCGCTGAACCTGAACCAGTAACACCTGCCCATTTCTTGCTCGCTGGACACAAAGTAGAATATCCTTTTAACTTTAACGAACTGTTCAATATCTCTGTAACTAGGACTAGTTTAATTAAAAGGAAAGTGTATCAAACAAAACTTTTGAGCCAAATTTGGGAGAAATGGAAGACTGAGTATTTACTTGCAACAAAAAGTCTGCATTCCTTCGGAACTCCCAATGCCCAGAAAGACTTAGAAATTAATGACATTGTTTTAATTGAAGGTGTAAGTAAGTCAAAATTCTTATGGAACTTAGGACGAATTATTGAGGTCAACAGAGGTCGTGATGGACTAGTCAGATCTTTTGTCGTCAAGACTAAAAACGGAAATTTAAAACGACCCTTTCAACTTATATATCCTTTTGAAATTGCTGATTAATTATATAATTTGTAAATGAAATTTTCTGTGCATATAACATTTCAATTTAGTATTAGGTTTATGTAAATATGTTTATGTAAATATGTAATTACCATTAATATTTTTTTATTGCATTACATTTTTATTATAAATTTAATATTTATTTTATACTGTAAATACTGATTTATTTATTATTACATTATTATTATTGCATCTATTATGTTATTCTATAAAAGTTCTTGCAAAAATCCTGGCCAGGTATGTTATGTTGTACATATTGGTAAGAAACATATATTTTCAACTTATATTAAGAATGTTTATTTAATGATTTTCTCATATTTTCTTAAAGGTAAGAAATTGTATATGTAACATAAGGTGATAATTGTGAAAATTATCAGGTGGGGAGTGTCGAAAATGTGTGTAAATTAAAATAAAATATAGATGTCGCTCCAGGTTTTGGCACTTCCCATTTCTGAAGTGAAGTGAAATCACTTAGATATAATTTGTGTGTGAACCACCGTATGTTGAAAATGTGAGCTTAAAAATGAAGCTTAAAAACATCGTGTTCTATCCTTAAAATGTAGGAGAGATCCTTAAAATATCTTGAAATATGTTGTCAAAAAGAAGAATAAAAAGTGTTCATCATTTGATTACAGCTTACTTAAAATAAAATAGCATCAGAATGTTTAATGTATCGGGCATGGCGCTAATCCAGAAGGAATTGCGAAAGTGGATGCTGAAGGAGATGCTGTTATAGGAGACAAAAACACACAAAGAACGATTAAGTGACAAAAGCAAGATGGAAAAGAGCTTTTTGTACAATCGAAACTCTGAGACATTTATATTTGCATTTTTGTACATAAAATCAATATAAACTCTTTCCCTATTAGTGATGGGGAACATATTCCGATACTTTTTACTGCGATTGACAGTTGCACACTCGGATCAGCGGTTTTTATGTATTAATTGAGACAAAATTTTTCATAACACACCTGTATCACTTTTCCATGCTATTAGTGTCATTCTTCTTACAAGGGACACACTTTTGGTGTTGCTCGTACCTAGCACTGAGACTTGGTGCATTTTATGACCGATATTACGAAGTTTGAGAAGGGAAAATTTTTTTGTTAAAGTCATATTTTTTGATTTTGCAGTAGCATAACTTTCTGAAAATGATATTTTCGAGGCCAGTTAAATTGATTATTAACAGTATTTTTTTTTCAAAAAAGTATTTAATTGTAAACTAATCAATAGTAAATATAAAATATTGAAAAAAGTTTAAAAAAATTCCTTTAAAAGCTTACAAATTTGATTTTGAAAAATTACGGCATTATATTCACATATTTGGCAGTGATAAAAATGGCATATGTTCAAAAGTAGAGTTTTCCAGCAACCCTGGCCATATGTCATAGCCCTCCCCCCAAAAAAGCAAACGAAAAATACGCGACGCTATATTTGGAGACTTAGTTCACTTTTGGCGTGAAACAAACAAATAAAAATCCAATAATAAAAATTTTAAAATATAAAAAAATATATAAAAAAACATGATTTTAACAGAGAAATTTTATCGGTTCTCTATCTTTTATGTATAGGCCTATAAAATATATCAGATCTCGATACTTATGTACGATCAACACCAAAAGTTAGATATACCATCAACCCTTGTTAGATTAGCTCGCAACAGGAATGGACTTTTGATTTTCGCATGGACCAAGATTCCAAATACGTTGGTCCGTTTGCTTTTTATTTCCTAACATGCATTCTTTGAGGACGCTTATTTGTTTGGATGGGGACCTCTTAAAGTTTTGCCCATCTTTTATGAGCTACCCTGTATAGTTTACATTCTTAATGTCAACTGATTCTACCCCACTAAAAATATTCTTAAGATTATCTGAAGAAATCTCCACTTTTCTTCAGATATATACTACAGAAATCTGAAGAAATATTGGAGATTTAGCTTTACCTTAATAATATCTGCATAAGTTTTTCAGACATCTTTAAAATTATCTGCAGATTTTTTAAAAAAATGGGTCAATTGCCTACAAATTTTCTACAGATTATTTTAAAAATTTGCTTCAGATTATTTTAGCGGGGTATTCTGTGTTCTATTTATTAATGACAATAAAAAAATTTCAAGTACAATTAAAACATCTGTTTGGAAAGAAATAAAGCACTTTTTATAGTGAGAAAAAACGGGGAATCAATGACCGCTTTTAAATTAGTCGAAAGAACGGAAGAATTACATCTTTCCCGGGCCTCATGGTAAGAATCTTAAGATTTTCGAAATCCTGTCTCTGACCTTGAGAGACAGCTCAAATATTGGTTTTCCGTATCAGCCTGCCGCGAATTACGATTGCTATGATTATTTTCTGCTTTTCGATTCTATTTTTCCGATTCTCAAAAGCACTCAAGGTTGAATTCCGGTAATGCTTTCGTTTTTTATTCTTTTTCAAGCTTCAAAATATTGATTTTTTCTTTTTTCTTTTACGAACTCATGAGTAAATGAAACGATGCATACCGTGAATTTAATCATACGAGAATTACGTATAATTTTACTTTGCTTCTTACTTGTATCTCTTTCACTCTAAATCTGCATGTTAATGTTCTGTAAAAAATTCCCAGGCTGCAAAAGTCCGCTTTGGTAGTGGAACCTGTTCCCCAATGTGAGTCTTACACGAACGCCACCCGAACCCGAATATTTCATTTGAAATTAATCTAAATTTGACAAAAAATATTTTTTTTTATCCCACATCGGAACACACCAAAGTATTTTTCATCAAACCGAAAAACGACCCTATCCCAATATACATCAATGTGACATTAAAGAAAATTTATTCACGTTTTAATGAATTTATCAAAAAGTAAGCTTGTCGTGGAAAAAAGTAAACATTCCTTACAATAACTTTGCAACAAATCATCGTAGAAGAAAGTTTCTGGTACCAAATGGCTTGAAATTAAGTCTACTTTTAAATGATGTATATGAAATTTGCTTACTGTTACATCTACAAATCGAAAAAAGACGAAACTTTGTTTTTTCCAATAACAATACCCAATTTTAACAAGATATTTTAAATCTTTGGTTCAAACTATTTCTGATTTATAAACATTTAAATTTTAATGCTTCTAATGTTAATTTACATTTTCATATTTTTAATAATATCGGCTGAAATTATAATTCTAATGTAAAAAAAATTTTATGTGGTTATTAGCATTAAAAAGCCCTAGCATAAATGCACTGAATTAAAAAATATATAATATATATTATGAATTATGAAATTAATATTGAAAAAAAAAATTTAATTGCAACTTACAATTTTTTTTGATGGATTTATATTTATTATGTCCTTACTATTACCTTATTATGCTTTATACAAATAAAAAATTTCAAATTTTTCTTCGACGAAATTTCAAGTTATGCTTCAGAAACTTCGAAATGCTAGTTTAAGAGGCCGTCTGTGAAGTGCAGAAGAACATAATTTGGCATATATGTATATATACCCTATATATATAAAATCATAATGAAACGAATTTATGAAACAACTGATTTAGTTTTACGGCGATTTCTCCAAAAATATTCAATATTATGGGGTAAAATTAACACCAAAATTCCGTATTTATCCGCAGATCTCAGAACCTTTATTAAAATTTTAATTAGTTTTTGAGATATTAATTTTTTTCTAATTTAAATTAAATTTCAGGAATTATTAGATTTTTTTTTTCCAAATTGAAATCGAAAATAATTTTTATTGTATAGATAATATTTAATTGAGTGTAATTATTGTATTAGAATGAAAAAAGCATTATTAAAGGTTTTCTTCTTTTTTGCGAAAGCACATGTTTGTGTTTGGGCGGAATGAGCGGATTTTAGGGTTACTTTTTTGGCGCCACCACACTACATTTCTTTTCCTTCTCCTTATTCTAATCATAAAAAATAGTAATTCACCGTAACTTTCTTTAATTTTTTTTTTTCAGTTGACAGTAGCGCATAAACTCGAAAGGTTTTAAAGAGAAAATATACAATTTTCTCTCAAACCATTTTTTATGCCTATACTGGAAATATTTTCAGTCATCTTCGAAATAACGTCTTTTATGTCTTTTAAAAGTTAAAAAAAGAGTAAAAGGAAAGCAATAGGGATTATTACGTATAGATATCCTTTAATCATTTTTTAAAAAACTTACGCCCGTATACGAAAACAATTTGCGGCATATTGTAACGTTAAGTGAAATCACTCTTTCGTATCCTATGCATTTTCGCATTTGGCGAAAAGTGCTATTTTGATTAAATTAAAAGCACTATTACACGAAGGGTCAAAGTCGCTTCAAATTCCAGGCGTCTCTATGTTATCCTACGGCTCCAAGGTAGTCGTTCGGAAAGCAAGAAACTATTTTGTGTCGGACTGTCATTGACGCATAAAACCAAGGGAGTCGCCTGTAACAGCCAATCAAATGCTTGGAAATCCGAATGATGAAAAAACCTTTTGTCGAACAACCAATGAAATGCCCAGAAAACGAAAAAACGCAGGCGATTTTTGTCGCTTGCAATTTTTACGTGTAATACCTCTTTAATTTATAAAAGCGGATATGTGAAGGAATGTATGGAATAATAATAGATAGTATTTCTGTGACGTCACAGTTGGTAAAATGACGATTTTTATATGTCGAACCAAAATGAAAGTATAGTGTCCATTTCTTTATTAGGAGTTATAAGCGGGAAATAAATGCTAAACGACTGATATTGTTTTAAGTGTAAACGAATTTTTCTCTAACCGTCTGTATGCGGTAAGTTCAATAAGCAATAGTCGTGTGCCGTCGCAATTGCTAAAATGGCAATTTTTTTTATAGTTTCGATCAAAATGGGAGGATACGAGCCATTGCTACACTGAATTTAAGGAGGATAAAATTTCCTTCTTTGTTTTCTTTTCAATTTTAAAGAGAAAGTGACATTAATAATGCGAAGATGACATAATTTGAAAAAAAAAAAAAAAAAAAATGGAGCTATAAGAGAAATGACATCAAAACTTGGAACAAATCATTCAATAATATTACATATTTAAATTTTGCATTTTGAAAATTTAAAACTTATTAAATTTCCTATGAAACTGTTCTTATATCTGAAACGAATATATGAAATAATAATCACCCAAATAACTGTCAAGAAAAAAATATAGTTCTTCAATTTTCTTTTCAATTTTAATAAGAAAATGACACCAATTCTGATTGACAAATCTAATGACATCGATTCATCAATCTAAAGGAGAAAAAAACTTAAAAATAATAAAATCATTTCACGATAATCAAATCTGAAGTAAAAAAGTAAGCCATAAATTAAAACTATGGATTCAAAATGATTTATTTAAGGACAATATTCATTTGACGTCAAATTGGGAATCACATAGTGTAAAAGTATCACGGCTAACAATTTTTTTTTCAATGTTTGTCATAAAACAAATGAAGCACATACGTGTCATAAAGGAATATACGCCTGCATTGCAGGCAGAATAAATGAAGATTGCCTACTCGAAATAATTTCGATGGATTTTTCTGTGGAAATTATTATTCGATACTTCTTAGAAAATTTGTAAATAGCTTAATAAATAAAGCAAACAATTTAAATTAAAAAAAATGAATATATGCATGATGGTGCATTAAAATAGAGAAAATAATTGAAACACCTGTTGCTGACAATATCTAAAAGTCGATCAAAGCATAAAACTTCAATATGCGGTACATTTAGTGGTTTTAAATATTAATGGAGCTTTTTAATCCTTGAATCAAGCAAAAGAATATTGTCTATACTGTTGTTATAAAAGACTGATTGGCAGCGATATTTTAACCTTTACGTGGGGACTTAGACAACATCTGCCCGAGCCTCTGGGTAAAGGTTAAACACAACCATTATTTTTAAGCGGATTTTCAAATGTGTAACTGATCCAAAGCAACCGTCAGCTGTCCCGACAGTGGCGGATGAAACCATGGTAACCAAAAAATGCTCTATTCTAGCCTGAATGATGACTCGATTACAAAAAGTTACCGTTTTTAGTGACAATCTTCGGCAATTTGGTAATTTTTTTTTTAAAAAAGATAAATTACCATGTTTTTAAACTCTGACAGGGGCTGGCGGGCGTAGCTCGCAGGGAACAGAGTCCCGTAGTATATGTATGTATATACATTAAAGAGTTGCCCAAATGACAGTGGTATTGCTGTAATAGCTGCTTCATCATAAGAGAAAGATCACTGCGCATGATGCTCCTTTAGAGGGCACAAAGAGCTGGGAATGCATACGATATTGTCAGATTTCCCCAGGTGCCTGTGTGATAGCGTGAGAGCATGTTAAAAGGCATAGGTCCCATAATGGTTGCCTCCAAACTAGGGATGGGCATTATTCAACATATTTGGATAAATAACAGTGTTACTACGCTGGAACCTATTATTGCACTAATATGTTACCGAAAAGTCCCTATTAAATAAATAACGCAAGGTTTTTAATGACAGCCTCTTCCTTCACTTGCCTTAATCAAGATTTCATTTTTGTACCTCTAAAATAAAAATAATATTCATTAAAAACGTCCTCAATCGTTTCCTTTGAGACGTTTGACCAGGAATGTTGAATTCAGATACTTTTCTCGCGAGGGATTTCTGTGGCTCTGGAAGAGGAACATTATAGAGTTTGGGGAGGTGGGGGAGAGGCATTGCTTTTTCTGACCGTTGAAAACCCAAAATCTCAAATCTTCCGAGGGGACTTCTCATTGATCAGCAGCGGTTTTACTCCCGGACAAACCCTTGAATTTAACACAAGCGCTCAGCATGGCCCTATCTTCACCCTTAGTTATAACCTGCTCTCTTAGGTGTATGATGCTAATTTTTTTGCATTTCATCAATCACTATGAATAGTTAGTGAATATATGCTTGGCTAGTAATAAATTATAGCACTAATTAAACACTTTTTTTGCTTAGTGCCTGGTGCTAGGTCACCATCATCAGACACATAGAGTACAAAACACTGAAATTTTAGTATATCAGGAAAATATCTCAAAATTTATAAGAAAAAACTCATGCTTGAAATGTTTTCTTCGTTTGTTAACATATTATATTGTTTTCATTCAATATTCTCTAGAGGTCTGCACGGGCCGGAATTTCCAGGCCCGGTTTCGGCCCGGCCATAGGAAAGTTATTTAGGCTCGGCCCGTTTTAAAACTCAAAAGTTCGGCCCGGGCCCGGCCCGTCACAATTTCTGCTATTTCTAAAAAAATCAGTTATTGCCCCACCAGTGGCAGAGAGGTTCTGCCCTCGAAAATGGTAAACAACAGGTGCTGGGTTCGAACCCAATGGTGGCCGTCAGCCTAATCATTCGGAGTTTTCTGTGGTTTTCTTCGAACCTCGATTTCCTTGCGTAAATACGCATTGGGTTCCCTTAGAAAGACTCCCCACGGAGGGCACCCATCCTTAGGGCATATATCCCACGTTTCGATAATTGGCCGTCATAAACACAACCAACTAACCAAACTTAAATGTTGCTTATTAACATTTTTTTTTTTTTAGTTTGCCTGGTAAACAGTCTAATAAAATTTTAAGGTTATTCGTTTATTCTAATAAAATTTCTTTGTCATTTTTCTCATTGAAATATCGTATAACGGATCATTGTTCATTACACAATACTTGTTCCAATATCTTTTAACTACGTTATGTTAATATATTTAAATTGGAAGGCTTTTTTTAAACATAAATCTATGTTGAAATTATTTTAAAGTTTTATTTTTGAACATTATATTAAAACGTCGTTCGGCAGCATATTTACCAATTGTTTATAATTTGTTTATTGTATCCTGTTACAAAAATAACAGGATGTTGGAACCTGTTACCAGTGCTACTGTGGAATGATGTAACCTGTTAACCAAAAATAACCATATTTCCCATCTCTACTCCAAACAGTGTCAACACGCGGTCATGCAATTTTTAACTGAGGAAAATGTAAGTGCAAGTTAAATTTGTCGTCGAATGCAAATTGTGTATGGCATGGAATTTATGTCATGCAGATCGGTATTCTGATGGTGTAGGGGATTTTCGTAGTGGAAGATTCAGTACTGACGCCAGGTCATAACCTGGTCAAGCGCATGCGGTCTTCTTCCACTACGAAAATCCCCTACACCATCAAAAATCACCTACATCTTCCGTTGCCACCTCCTTTTTGTACTATTTTGATGTCCGTCAGTTACTTAAATCAATGCTTTTTTCTAAAATGCTGATTAGAAGATTCTCATAAGTTTAGCCCTCACAACTTCAGGCTTTTTATCGTCCCGGCGAGGCCATTAAAAAAAAGTCTGTATTCTGGGGCTGGTCCGGGCCCGGCCCTCGCTTTGTTTCTTAAGACTCGACCAGCCCTAATGTATCTTTTCATACCAAACTGGGATTGGCTTCCTTCTTCCTAGATTTGCACAGGGCTAAATATTCAATTCCGGTCTTAACACACCCGGTATTAAAATTATTTTGTCTAACTGACTTAATCCGTGCAAAAATAAGTAAAATTTGGTTCAGCTCAAAACATTTTACAAAAAAATACATATATTTTTCAATTTTCATTAATTTACAATAAAAGCTTTAAAATTCTTTTTTATAGCGTACAGTAGATTTAAAGGGAAAAAATTAAATACATTAAAAACAGTGAAAGGAACCTGCGCAGGACTGGGTATTTTTGGTCAGAACTTACCCATTCGAAACAATTTTTAACCATATTGATATAAAAATTTGTGTAAAAATTCTGTTAGGCCGGGGAGGGCTATGATTTTAACTTTTTTCAGGCCGAACCGAACTTTTTTTCAATGGACCAGTTTGGGACCGGAGCTAGATATTTCGAGCCGTGCAGACCTCTAGTGCCGAACACCAGCATATTTTCAAGGTTGGTTTAACATAGAATACATACGCTGCTATTTTATGTCCAAAGGATGAGACGCTGTTTTAAATCTGCATTTAAAAACAAACAATTTGTAGATTATCCCTATCTTGCATTCGAAATAAATCAAAAACTGGTAGCCCAGAGGCATAGTTAAGTGGTATAAGTCATGAATTTCGAAAAATTTGGAATTTTAATATCTCTGTGAGATGTCAGATGTCGAGATGAAAAAAATTTTGTTTTATTCAGGAATGGATAAAGAAAATTTTTTAATTAGAAATTTTATCCCAAGGAGACCGTATAAAAATTTAATTTTTGTATTTTCTCTAATAGACCTCCATGTAGTTGCAACTTATCTCATGAAATTTTGCACCTTTTTTTAAAACTTTGTAATTGAAAGTGTGTGTTTAGGAGCAACATTTAAGGAGATAGCCCCTATTGATTTGATATTTATGAATCACCCTGTCATACACACGCACACATGTATACATACATATATATATATATATATTGTGTATATATATATATATATATATATATATATATATACATATATATATATATATATATATATATATATATATATATATATATATATATATATATATATATATATATTTAGTTTTAGATATTAAAATAAAATATTGAAAATTTCTGTCTGCAAGAATGTACCTAATTGAGCTCAATTACAAAGGTTCATATTTTAATTCAAGTGAACTCTGGCTTTTGGAAGCTGAATTGGAAAAATCTCCAGAGTCACATTCTAAAATCGTGCCCCAGTTGCCCCACGTAACCGTAATAGTATTGTCAGTGGAGAGTTACTTCTTCTAAAGCAGATTATACATAATTCATCAGTTATTTTTATGTTTAGTTGCTTAGATCAGCAAATTACAATATCCCATTTGTTGATTGATGTATTGATTAATAACTGATAATCTATATTAATCCCTTTGACTGTTCTATTTTCCCGTTCTTTTCCTAGAATTTTATTACTTATTGCAATGGTAACGATAAGAAATCAGGATCAGGGTGGCGAGTTGTCAAGAAAAAAAAAAAAAAAAAAAAAAACAGTAAAAAAAGGTGTTAAATACCAGTATTTTGATAAAGAGAAAGTCCCCTTTTTTTAACCCTTTAACGTTCATTGGTTTCGCCACGAAACCACAAAATTTTAATTCCGATACGCAACACTGACACCGGTATTTTTATCTAAAAATATCTCTTTTATTTTGTATGTGAAAAATCACGTTTTCTTATTTAGAAATATATTTGTTCTTAATTACCGGTGTCATTCATTTATTTCGACATCTTAGCAATGAAAATGCTATGATCGTTAAAGGGTTTATCTTTTATATTATTGAAAGAATTTTCTATAAGATAATACTGGTAGTTTTCCTAATTTTGACTGTTTTTCCCTAACCACTCGCCAACCTAGAAATGTTATCGTACTTCATTGTCTAGGCCTGTCTAGGATTTTCTTACAGATTCCTGTTTTTATGAAATTGCGGTGTTTTTTACATTTTTGAAGAATCTAATCACAATTTTGTGAATTTGAATTTATCATTATATATTTTTATTTGTCCTATGTATATTTTTAAAAAGATAGATTATACATAAAAAGAAAGTTATTTAACAGGTACTTTGTTGACTTCAGCTGTTTTGTAACAAATCAAATTTTATTAATCATTTAGAATTAAATTTGTGAAAGTTTAAATTTGGAGACGAAAAAGTTTAGAAAAAGGTATATTTTTAAGATAAAGAATCTTGTGAAGGGTCCTGTTTTCAGATTTAAAAATATGAAAGGTTCTATAAGGGATCCATATTTTCCTAAACAGATTACTGTTATTAGTGATTATTCCTATTGTCAAGAATGCATGATTGATTGCTGAAATTGTGAAAGGCTGTGAAGTAGATAACATTGATAATGGACAACTTTACAACTTTTAGTTATATCTTGCAACTGATAATTGTCTTGAGAATATTTAGCATAGTATAATATGAATCACTAGCTGGGACAATAATACCAGGGTACAGTACTGAGAGCTTTTGGATTTGTTGATATTTAAGAAATATGTCTGTCAAATATAGTTTTATTTTGCAGAAGGAAATCATTGTTTCTAGAAAAGGCGTGAAAGCAATATTCAAATCATATAGTGTAGAAATGGATGGAATTGTGGCAAGAAAGAAAAAAAAGTTGCAGTCTAAGTGACGAAAAATAATATCAATAAATCTGAATAAGTTTAAATAACTAGTTACATTTAGTAGCCCTTGCTACATTTATCTGACTATCTATTTATATAATAGGCTAAGTTGACGATTCCTGGTCTTCTCATCTTCCAGATAAATGAACTTATCGTGGCCATATTAAGAGTAAATAAATATTCCTATTAAGAACCCATGGAAATGTACGCATAATCTGCTTTTTATCACATCTATTATCCTTCATATTCTCTAAAACATTTAAAAATTATCCAATTATAATATTTTAAGTTCTAAATTAAAAATAATGGATTAACCAGCTATCAAGAGCTTCCGTGCATTGATTTACTTCGTTGATAAATATTTGTTTTGGGCCACCTATCAACAGTTAGGTTAATCAAAGAAACTCTCTGTTGAAATTATGCTTTTTTATGCATTTTATCAGCCTTGAAAGTTTAATAAAATGAATATTTCTTTTCTGACCTTATTGTAATTAAAATATAAGGAATGTGATACAACATTTTAAATTGTATCAATACAGATAAAATTTTGAATTTTAACATAGTAAGTTTGTAGCAAAACAAAATTGTCATATTAATGAAATTAATAGTTGTAATTTTCTTTGAGAAATGAAGCAGATTAAAATCATTAGAAAAATGTTGTTTAGTTTATTAGGGGATAATTCAAAATTCATTTTCGAGTAGTAAAAATATTTATAGGTCTCAAAATTAATATCTGGTAAAGAATAATATATATGAATAGCCGTCTATTCAGTAACATGCATATGTAAAATACTTTGCAGTACGTTTTGTAGAATTAAACGTAATTTTTCGTATAATACATACATATATGTTAGTTTCAAATGTATTGCAACTTTTACCTTTTGCTGTTTTATGATGTAACATTTTAAATTTGATTTTAAATTACAGTTTGCATAATATGTTTGTTACTGTCATCAAAAATCAAAGGATAGTACTTTTTGATTAACAAAATGCAAAAATTATAAAATGATACATATGTATATATATTTTTTTTAGTGAGAAAAATATTTTTAGTGTAAATTTCTATGATTAAATGTTGTCAAAAAATGTACATCTGTTTTTTGATAGACGTTTATAAGTTTTGCTGTAAACTTAAATTAAAAAAAAAAAAAAAGGTTTATATCTTTATCAACCAGCAATTTTCAGGGTTCCGTACTTATAAAGTGAAAACGGAAGAATTTTAAGATCCCCCCCGTGTCTGTCTGTCCGTCTGTCACCGCCATTTTAATCATAAACTATGAAACGTGGAAGCTCAAATTGGGCGTTGTAATAAAGACTATTGACCCACATATTTACAGATTATTAATCATTTATAAATTCATTTAGGAGGGGGATAGGGGGGCTAATTAGGTTACTTGAAGAAAAAAATATCTTTATGCTGTCATCTATAATCGAAAATCGACACTAAATACAAATTATCACATGGTTCTTAGGTTGGGAGCAGCAGGGCCACGGAATACTATTTTTGAATATAATTCCTGTGATAGAAAGCCTATCTTCATTCCTTTCCCTTCTATATTCTCTCTTCACGATTTAAACATTGTTTGAAAATTTATCGTTCACATTCCGTTATTTTTGAAAATTAATATCTGGTAAAGAATACTATATATAAATAGCCATCTATTTAGTAACATGCAAATATAAAAATACTTTATAGCAAGTTTTGTAGAATTAAAGGCAATTTTTCGTATAATACACATATATATTACTTTAAAATGTATTGCAACTTTAACCTTTTACTGTTTTATGATATAACATTTTAAATTTGATTTTAAATTACAGTTTGCATAATATTTTTGTTATAGTCATGAAAAATCAAAGGATAGTACTTTTTGATTAACAAAATGCAATGATTATAAAATGGTATGTATATATATTTCCGTTATTTTTGACGGGGTTATATACTAGTATGTTATATATAATATTACTGGAGTAATACATTAATGAAAAATTGAATTACTTTAAATTGACTAGAAATTTATATATACAACACACATGATAGGCACATATATAACAATTTAAATTCAATAGTAGAAAAATATAAATTTAAGTTTTAAGTGAATCATCTGAATTTGTTTGCAACAATTTTTAATTTTAATTTAAAATATCTTAAATTCTTATCTAGGAATTGTAATAAAATAAACAAAAAAAATTGTAAATCTGTGCAAATAAAATAAAATAAAATAAAATAAACATATGAAAATAAAATAAAATAAAAAAATATGAAAATAAAATAAAATAAAAAATATGAAAATAAAATTAAATAAAAATTAAAATAAAAATAAATAAATAAATGCATACATACACTGTTAAAAATTTGAAATTTTTGCTGCATTGTCACTCCCTCGCTTTTATAGAAAATTTCTATTTTGGCCAATGAGAATGCTCTATATGACAGCGAAATAATCGTTTTCTATAAAAGCAGTGGAGTGACGAGGCAGCAAGAGTTTAATATTTTTAACAGTGTACACAATACATAAATAATATTAATAAGCAAAACCTGAATTAAATAGAAAAAAATCAGATTTTTTTAAATTTAAAAAACAAATTCGCAATTTTTAACAGCCCTGCTTTTGAAATTGATTTTTTTTTTCGTTATCATTATAATTTTTGAAACACAACTGATAACTTCCGAAATTTGTTAATAGTACTACTGCTGTCACTCTCATATGATAAAGCATAGTCGTTTTACTGTAGGTCCTTTTATTATAGGTTACTTACTTGTTTCATAAATCTATATTTTTGCTTTCAGTAGTTTTTTGAGTGGATCTGCACTTTACATTGCGCATGGAGATAAGAATGTAAATGCAAAAGTATAGGCAAAATTAGAGATAAAAAGACAAATTGTTTCCATAGATGATTATATGAAATTCTTCATCTTTTCTATACAATTTCAAAGCAAAGTCTCAAAATTAAAAGAATGAAAAATATGACAACCATGAAGCATATTGTTTTTCCATATATTAGTTTGAGATTGACATCTGCTTTTTCCTGCAAGATGTAATGACCCCCTGCACATCTAGATTTTCTGTTCAATGCCCTCATTAGTTATTCTTCCTGCATTCTAAATATCATTTTATATATTTTTTTAGAAACTGATACTTTAGCTTTTCAACATACATACCTCGCAATGTTAATTATCTCCATTAATTTCCGTGGGATGGGTATTTTTTCTCATCGAAATTCATTTTCGTCAGGAATTGTTTTTGTTTTTAATTTTTAATTTTTTGGTTCAAAATAGAAATTTTCATGAAATTTTAATGATAAATTAATTAGTTGACATAAAACAGAGATATTACTGCTAAAAAACATTTCACCGATGATTTTTAATAACTTATTTATAACTTTATGCTTCATATGTTCTGGGATATACACTGTAAAAAAAATCTGTAAACTTACAAAACTAGTTTTTGTAAAGCTTCAGAAATCTGCAAGTTTACTAAAATTTTATCTGTAACTGGGGTATTTTATTTACCAGCGCATAGTACAAATACATGAAATATCTTAGTTTCACCTGTCAGCCAATCAGAAAGGGCTTCAGTAGTGACGTGATCATTGTTTACGCGACCATAGGAGCGTAAAAGACTTCCATCTTGAATCCCTTATTGAAAAGGATTTCTAGTTTGGAAGTAAGTAAATATTTATTCTTAATGTGTTAAATTTTGTTTTAACCTCTTTAGTCCTGATTTCGCCCCCAGGAGACACTAATGAACACTCTTTAAATTAATTAAAATGCTTCTAGAATTGTTAAGATTACTTTTAGACTTCTTTTAATGAATGCGTGCACATTATAAGCATCGATATATTGACTGATATATCTTTGGAGATTTTTATAAAAAATTTAAAATGGTTTTTGTAGTCCTTCGTAATATTAGTCTCAGGACTGAGGAGAATATTTCCGTTCTACTTGATTCATAATAACTAAAAATAGAAAACTCGGATAAGATTGTTTGATTTTTTGTTATAATGTAGCATGATCTAGCAAGTAAACCTTTCTATTATTTTCTGTTAATTTCATATATATCACTGTCAGATTACTATTCTATATGTGGGCATTTATTACAAGTGCGAAATTTCTAATGTTTAATGTAACAAATCAAACTTCCCTTCTCTTTTTCTGAAATTTCCCTTACCCTTTTGCCTCCTTCTCCAAAATACACGAGATTAAATTGTTTAAAATTTGTTTTCTACGCTATTTGTTACTTTATAGTGAATAATCAATCCTAAATTTCATTAGCAATTGATTACATCACTTTAATTTCATTAAAAATTTCATCTGAATTTCACCCTCAAAATTTTGTTTTTCAATTTTCTCCATCCCATACAGTAACAGAACTTGAAGTTTAAAAACTCTGTAAAACTTTTTAATTTAAAATAAATAAAATCTGCTCTATGTGTTATTTTATTTTCACAATAAATTGCCAAATAAGATTTTTCTTACCACTCGAAATTTCCATTTCCCCATTCCTCCCTCACTTCTTCATATTGCGCTCTATGCTATATAGTCTAAGCGCTCCTCATAAAAAAAAACGCAAAGAATTTTAAAATGTATAAAACTCTTTAGAGCCCAGTGGTGGAGGGGTGGGAGGTCGAAATTTGAATCAATTAGAGGAAAGTTGAAAATTGTTTATATCCCTGTAGGTCTAGAATGAATATGCTAAGTTTTTCCCTTCCTTATTAGGTTAGCGTTAGAAAAATGTGTATAGATTTATAATAAAAAAAAACCGCTTTTATTAATTATCATAAAAAATATCTAAAAAAACAATTTTCATCAAAAGCATTCTCAATTCAAATGTTATAGAGATTAAAATTCTGAATAAAATGAGTACCGATAGTCAATATTTTTGTTGAATATTTACAATTCTACTTCAAAGTTTTAGCTAAATTACTAAGCGAGAGCTTTAAACCCCAGCAGACGAGGTTATCAGTTCAAAGTGCTTCTGTTTTTTATGTACAAGTATTTTTTAAAGATATTGAGTTGTTATTTAGGGTGGATGTATTAAGAATTTTTTATGTGTTAACCTCATAATTACGGGTTATTAGCCCAATAGTGGACTGTGAAAAAAAAGTCCAATGTCGCAACTAATTATGAAAAAGCTAGAATATGTTTTAATCTATTCGAGATAAATTTGCAATGAAATAAGTTTCCTGCTACTGCCAGAAAAGCTTTTGCTTCAACAAACTTATCAATATCTTAAAATTTGCATTTTTCATTATTTTTAAAATATTTCAAAAATGATTCGTAAGTGAGGGTAAACATTGTTTATTATATCCGATATTTGAAATATGGGTATACAGAGTGAATAACAGTGCATATCTATTATAAGTAAGGAAAATTAAAAAAAGTAAAAAAGTGCGAGTTTTTTTTTTTTTTTTTTTGGGGGGGGGGGGAGTGAAGCAAACAAATGAGCGTGTAAAAGCCTTTTCGCTAGAGGAAATTCAAAGTCAATTAGTAGCACGATTCTAACCTTCGATATTTTTCTTAAAGGACAGAGATGGTTTAAAAAAAAGATTTTCGATTACTATACGACCACATTTTAAGTTAACCTTTAACTGAAGTTACTTATCTCACACACCGATGACCCCCCCCCCCTCCCCCAATTTTCACAGTCTAATTACAAAAACTACCGAAGTTTTCTTTCATTTGAAACTTTTATACTATCATCAGAGACTTTTGAACATGTGGATTTTTATTATAAGGGCGCAAGATGTTTAGTAAAAAAATTCCATCCTATTAGTTTATCGCGCCTTTTTGTCATCTTTCGATAGAGACCGTTTTACAGTAGTTATATGACAATTTCTGTCAGGTTAAATTTATAAAATTGTAAAATCTTCGGAATATTGAAATAAAGTATTGTAGTATTAACGTAAAATTAAAACGATGATTTAAGATTGTTGATATCAGTTGGACATGTAAAACAGCTATCATTCATACACCTCTTTATCGATAATTACTAAATTATAATCCTTAAAATATACAAAATAAAGCCCTAGCATAATTACAACAACATCGTAAAAGCTTTAACAACTTAAAGCATGTAAAACAAATAGAGGCTGTGCGGATTGATAATTTGGTCTTTCCTTGCATCAATATTTTGTTAGCAATTAAGGCAAAATTTTGAAATAGAATTCGACAAAAATATGAATATGGGTACTCGTATTATTTTTAATTTCAAATTCTAAGACATTTGTCTTGACAATGTTTGTTTTTGATAGAATCAGTTCTTTTGGGATATTCCTAAGACATTTTTTTAAGTGGTTTTTCGTCTATAAATGTGTACCTATTTTCTATAACGTTGACCTCGAAGGAGGAGGGGTAATCAGTACGTTCATTCTAGACTTAAACTGAATGGAACAAAACAACTTAGTTTTCTCCTAATTAATTTTGAGTTTTACCTCTGACTACTACGTTACAATTTTTAAACAGAACAGTGAGATTTAATGTCCAACAAAAATTTTAATTGTAGACGCTAATTTTAATCAGAACTTTAACCCTTAACTGTGACAAAACTACTGTGAGTAGTCTGTCAGGCAGATTAATCTGAAGATGAATAAAATATTAAAGTAACTCTCAGAATACCATTTTTTTAATAAAACTTTTTATACAGGACTATTATAAATAAAATTCAGCCATTTAAAACTCTCTAGCATAGTAATAGGATTCCAAACGAAACAAAATTTGATCAGTATGTATAGTTACGCTGAAAATTACGAATTAAACTCTGAAACTTGAAAAACTCAGCAGTCTGTGAGACCGCTAATAGCAGTTAAGGAAAAAGCTCAACAACATTTGTTTTAATTTTTTTGATAGTTAGTTGTTTTTGAGGTATTATTATGCTATTAAAAAAGTTTTATTTTTATTATTTTTATTTTAAATCTATATGTATTTTCTAACGCTCGCCTAGCAAGAGAAAAAAAATTATTATATTCATTGTAGACATAAACTGAAATGAGCTAATATTAAGGAGGAGTAAACACCCCACATCACGCGCCAGCGCGTGATGTGGGGTGTTGTCCAATAGCCAGTCACGGGCTTGCGCGGGAAAATTTTTCACTGATTCTTTGTTATAAAAAGTAAATACGCTTCTGGGAAAACCCCACTTTTACAGCACGGCATTAACTATCATCCCATCTTCATGTAAGCGGCAGCGAACGTGTTAATAACGAATTCTACCAACTAACCACTGGGCTATTAGTATTTTACGTATATTTGTAAATTTTTAGTAATGTAAATAAGTCATCTAATAAATCTCCCCTCTTCTATTTAAAAAAAAAAAAAAAAAAAAAAAAAAAAAAAAAAAAATGCTTATCTTTTTGGCCCTTTAATATCTAAAGTTTAAAATCTTAATAAACTATTGCTTTTCAAAAATCTTTTCTTGTTTTATCTGTTACTTTATTGTAACAAAAAATAATCGATGAAGGACTCTTAACTTGTTTACTTTTCATTTTTGTGCACTATTTGTAAATCTTTAATATTGTAGATTATCAGTCGTTTGGTAACCCCCTCCCCTCCCTTTCAATAGTAAATAAAATATGGTTATCTTTGTCTCCTATTTGTACTCGCAAAATTTATTTTTTTAAAATGTCTTCATCTTTTTACTCCTTTATTTAATACTTTATTATAACAGCAGTTAACCACTTGAAATCTTCCCTCTACCCAAGATTTTTATACTTGGTGTTGAATTCAGGGGCTGGCCCGGGGGAGACATTCCCCCAACCCTGAAAATTTGAGATTTTGGATTTTCATTGGTCAAAAAGTGCAATCCCCCCCTGGAACTCTATAATGTCCCCCTCCCCAGAGCCGCAGAAGTCCCTCTCGGAGAAAAGTGTCCGAATTCAACACTGCTTGGTACATCTTTTATATTCTGATAATTTCATAGATTTAAACGCGTAGCTCAATTATATGTCTGTTAAATTTTGATTTATTTATATTTTTTAATTAATTTTAGAGGAAGTTTTATCTTTTTTTAGCGAATATTAGCCGTAAGAAAATGATGATGAAACCTTAGTTTTAAGAGCAAGAGATAGCATGGAATATATTTTTTCAATTTATCTTTTCAAGTTTGTTTTAAAACCATGTATAATCAGTGAACTCAAATGAACTTTTCAAACAAATTCCATTTGATTTTTTTTTCTATTTTGCTGCCTAAAATAATTAAATTGTTCAGTTACAAATGTGTTAAATTTGTGTGTTTTTTATATTATTAATTGAATTATTCATACAGGAAATATTAATTTCGTTATGGAAAATTAGTCAGAAATAAATATTGAAGAAATTTTGTTGTTTTATGTACAAAATGTTTATATACTGAAGCCGGCACGTGATTAATTAAATTACAAAGAATCGTACTTGAAAATTATTTAAAAAAAAAACATAATATACCGGCCATTTAAAATAGTTTATAAACAAATATAATTTAAAAATGGATTGTTTCCACATGACGTTCTAAAAGTTGAAGGTGTGCGATGTTTAGACATTTAAAAATTATCAGTAGCAAAAATTGTAAATCGAGTATTTCATTTCAAATTGTTACCATTCGCAAGAGGATGTGAGTGTTATGCATAGATGTTTGTCCTTGATAATATAGATTTGTTTTTACATTAATTAACGGCGGAATCACAGTAGAAAGTATGTAAAAAAAGAAGATATTTTTGAATATTTGGAGTGAAAAGACGATAGATTTACGAGATTTGGCGAGCAACCTTTTTCCTCGCCAAAAGCAAACTATTATAATGCAACTCAAAACTGTTGGACATTTAGAATGCGTGTAAATGGTTAATGAATTTAAACATAAACAATGAGAGACTTTAATATATTATATACATATATATGCATATTGTATTATATTACTTGTTGAAGTAGTTATTTAATTAATCACTGGAAAAAATGTTTTCATCGATAAAAAAAATCATATTGTTAAAAATTATCTTCATACATTTAAGCGTATTCAAAAATAAAAGACAGATGTTTCCATAGCAACAAAATCTAATCGACAATTCTCAATTGGACTTTGAGCTTGAAACAAATTTAATTAATTTAAATTATGAATTTCGTTTTAAATCTCAAATTCTGATGATTAAATTTAAATATAAATACATATAAATATCGATATAACAAAATTGTACTTAAAACAAACTAAAACTTACAAAACTAAAGTTATTTAAAATAAATTTATCAAAACAAGTTCAACATGAACCTTTTTTTTAATCTTGAGGTGTATTTGACATAAAGTACTTTATGAAATTACATTCCATCGCCAACTGGCGATAAATCGCCAAATAACGAAATTTTCATTATTTTTTTTACGGATACTGAATGGAGGTTCCGCCAAAAATTATTTTATAAACGTATATATCTTCATGAGAAGAACATTCTGTAATTTTTTCAGATTTTTCGGGGTATGCCCGTATGGAGACCTTCTTTGTTAGTTCAGTGCGTCCCTTATGTCTCATTCATTGCAACCCTAATGTCTCATTGAACATTGTATTGGTACCAGGCTATAGGTTTCAGTAATTACTTTAGCTAAAATATGACCTGACGAGTGAGCTTAAATTTAAACCATTAATAAGAAAGAAAGAAAAACTCTAAAAACCGTATTACGTTAATATATTTTTATTACTATCTTTTAAAATATAAAACTCACTTTTAACTTCATTACATACGAGATTCAGTATGCGTAAAATTTTAACTAATATTCAAAATCCACCACCTTTCCTCAAAATTGCTGGTCCCTAGTGCAGCGCCGTAGTGACCGCCTCCCAAAATCAGGGGCCCAGTAGAAATCTATTGTTCCTTTGAGCCAAATAATATATATTTTTAATTTTTAAAATTATTTTTTTAAATATTTTTTTTAAAAACATTTTATTTTATTTTATTGAAATTCTTTTTTTTATCCTAAGATTTTGGTCTGATTTTAGAAACAGATATTTGCTTTCTTTTTATATCTCATAAGATTTTCTAAAAATAATCTATAAAATATTCAAATTCTGTTAATTTGAAATTCTGTTTTTATTTCTTCAAGCAAATGCGCTCATTGTAGTTTGTCGTTGTTCCACTCTACTTGTTGAAGCTTTTCTACATGACTCAGTATGGTTCAATATCCCTTCTTATTATTAACCTAGAAGCAAGAAAGGGTGACTTTTACATCTACTATAAAAAGGTTAAGGTGGAGTGACAATGACTCATATTATATTACACCATTGTTGTTTAATCATATGATGGAGAAAACTCATTTATGCGTCACATGAAGAAGGTAATGGAAAAATAATGAATGAAAAACGAGTAAAAACAGGTTTGAAAAATATATTTACAGAGAGCTTCAATCTGAGTCTTACATTTATTTATTTATTTATTTCAATAAAAAAGAGTTTATTTTATCTGTTCTATATACATCCATCTATAATGTTTGAAACTGGAGAAGCAAGTGAGTAGTTTGGAAAACTTAATAATCGTGTAGCTGCAATTTGGACAATAAAATTGCACACAATTTTACTAATCTTCACATTTAAAACTTTTATGATCCCTAAATCTGTAGAGTATTAATTTTTAAGTAAATAAAGAAACTTTCATTGTAAAGCTTTAATGTAAAGTTTAGATTTTATGTTTATATATTTCTCAATAGGATAGCTTTATTAAAAATACATCCTTAGGACAGAACCATGGCACAAAATAAAATTGACTTACTATTTCGTTTATGATATTACAGATGTTTTCTATTTATGACGGGTATATAGATGGACATTTCGTGTTTAAAAGAATTCTGCGAACGCATATGTTTGAGCCAAAAATCGAATCTGATTGCTACGTCCTTCGTGCATAGCAGAAAAATTGCCAGTCCGCGTAAGGCAGAGGTTTAGAGATTAATTCTCTTCTTTAGGAATTATGAGAATAATTAAAGAAAAAAATAGATCATTGATCTGACACCATTTCAGTACAATTCTAGATTCGAAGAAAAAGACAAGAAATTTATGCAATATATATTTTGGAGACTGGTTAAGAGGTGTTACTTAAAATATAAGTTAACCGAAAACCGATTTAAAATTATCGTTTATTGTCATTCAAGTTATGAGATTTATATCAGTCTCTGGTGAGTGATAATATTCAATGTTCTCGTAACCGATTAGTGTTAACCTCGATGCCTTAGCGGGGTGGTGCGTGGTTTGATTCCTACAGCTCCTTTATAAAAATTCATTATTGTACTTTCTCGTTCTTTGTGCTGCATACTGTCCAACAACTCGTTTGCTGATAATAATTGTCAATTGTCATTGAAATAAATGAAATATAGGATTATTTTGGACAACAACCTTTGTGATGAATATCTTAAAACATATAACAGATGAAATTCGATTGAAGTTAACAAAATATTTTAAGACTTATAACACCAGATACTAATCTTTTGTGTTACGCCAAAAAATATATTTAAAAAATCGATGTTTGTCGAGTTCGCCAAACAATATCCGCAATATCTCATATAATAATGCGTCTAGATTTGATCAGAGTCTCCAGGATTAAAGATTATTTT
Source organism: Maratus speculifer (assembly GCA_964019185.1). NCBI lineage: Eukaryota > Metazoa > Arthropoda > Arachnida > Araneae > Salticidae > Maratus > Maratus speculifer. The sequence goes on along the minus strand of OZ025293.1, from coordinate 5,423,993 downwards.
TAGATAATTTTTTGAACTTTAACTAACCTTCAACTAGTTTCGTGAAATTTTTGTGCGCAACAGTGTCATGGTATCCTTTCTTCTCAATCTAGTATTATAACATATAAAAAGAAATAAGTAAATATGCATGCATATTTTTTTTCTAAGAACTACATTTTTACATGATTGTATTTGTTCAATAAATCAGTATATCTCTTATATATTTTATTATTTTTATTTAAATCTTGTTGACTGATATAGAAATTATACGAATAGAAATATATGTGGGGATTAAATGTTACCACTACATCAGTGAAAGGTTAATACATTGAACTTTCAATCTATTCCACGCGAGGCCGACTAAGCTGAAAGATGCATACAGGAAAACGATGGATATGGATTAATAGTGAATTCTTTCTGTTTTATTTTCTTTATTGAATTATTCTTGTGCATAAAAGATGACAATAAATGCGTGAAAATATGTACATAAATGGAAAATAAGAAATTCTTTCATTAGTTAAGACTAGGCGAAAAATTAGATAAATATTGCCTTTGGTTAATAAGTTATTTTGTAGTTATAAGTTCTAGTTGTTGCCCGTAGTGAAAGTTGTCCTAAAATTAAAATTGGATGCTTTCTGACACTTTCATTATATAATTTTATTCATAAATGTGTGAAATATGCAAGTACTATATTCAAGTACTATTTCATCATACACACACACACAAATAATAATAATATTACGTGTTTAAATATAAAGGTTTATAAAATATTTTAATAAAAAAACCCTATTAATACTGTAGACTTCCAAGGGTGACATTCTCAAGATCTGCAAATAACAAAATATTTTCGCATAAATTTCCGACCACAATTACGCCTGTTGTGACACAAGTGTAAGTGCGGAGCCTAGACTGGCCAGCACAGTAGCAAGTCCAATGAACGGAAAATGAATGCAAAATTCAAGAAGTTAGACACCAGCAGCGGGCTGGAATATTAAAAAAATCCACTATTATCGATTTTCCTATCTATAAATATCGGCGCAGAAACTGTATCCTATAAGTTAATTGAGCCCTTTATTCATCTTTCAATCAAGTGTTCTCAGAAACAGCTCATAGTAATCATGCAACAATTTCTAGGGCAATAGTTAAGGGTTAACAAATTAATAACAAGTTAGATGCAGCTTCTTTATACTGAGAGAAAAAATACCGTTTTCAAATAGAGTGAATAAGTCATTTTCTGAATCACAAAAACTAGAAATATAGATTTCCGAACTATGTGAAAAGGGTAAATAACTAAGCTGAATAAACGAAATGAACTAGAATTTCTAGTCTCTTGTTACGAAATTGAATCTTTTCAGTAACGAGAAATTATCGCTTGATTTCTTTTCTGAAATGGTTTTCGTAAAATTATAATTATTAAAACTAAACTCTTGTGTTCGCATTTATTTGAAGAGATTTTTAAATACGTTTGACCACAAGAATGTAGGAGACACCCTTGGATCCTAGTAAGGTGCTCTAGAACTATCTAGCAAAGGGAAAGAGAAGTTATAAGAATGACATGAAACTATTTTTTTCTAGAGCCACAATTTGGATTCTCGATGAAAGAATCATATATTTTTTTTTCTCAGTGTAAGAGTATTTTCATATATATATATAAATTGAAATAAAAATTATATACAGGGTGATTCAGCTCGTCGGTGACAAACTTTAAGGATCGATAGAGCACACCTAGACGAACATTTTTGAATAGGGAATGTAGGGTCCCTGACGCGATGGTAAGGCGCTAGGCGCTTTCGAAAATTTGGGTGCCGAAATTCGAAACGTCATAAAAACTAGGGAAATGGTTAGATTTTCTTGCTTGTTGCGTCGAAATGATTCTGTTTGTTTAGACTTTCTTCAGTACCAATTTGATAAGCGTATCTCTTAAAACATGGATAGGGGGCGCTACAGACTTTGGAGAGCTAGACAACAACTTTAAGCCCGTTATTTCGATAATTTAACACATGCTCGCCAAAGTTTATACTCTAACTTAAAGTTTGAACCCAAAAGTAGAGCCCTGCAAAAAGCGTAAGAGCCGGAATAAAATGTCAAAGTACAGGGTGGTCGAAACTCGAAGGCTCCTAAGAGATAAACAAACAGATTTCTTGACTTATGGCATGCATTTTCATGATTCTGTTTGCTGGGGCTCTCTGAAACTCAGTTGAACGGTACAAAAAGAAACATCGATAGGGGGCGCTTTGGGCAAAAAACATAATTCGTTGACATTTCGGACGCTAACTGGAAACGGGGCGCTACGATCAGTTAGTAATAATGAAAACACATTTTCTACCTCTGCTCAACACTTCTGAATAAATTTAGACCAAAAACACCAATGATACTGGAAATTTATTTACAAAAAATAACACTACAGAAGATGCTCGAAATTTCGACCTTGGGCCATGATGCAGGCTTCGCACCTCCGTCTCATTGAGGAGTGTGTGTTTCCAACAATGCCAGGAGTATCTCTGATCTGCCCTGCAGCTGCCACAATGCGCGCCACAAGTTCTTCAGCACTGCTGACAGGTGTATGGTATACCTCGGCCTTCAGGTAACCCCAAAGGAAGAAATCCAAGCAGGTGAGGTCTGGTGATCGGGCAGGCCAGTGAACTGGACCCCCACGCCCGATCCACCGCTGGCCATACCTTGCGTTTAGATGGAGACGCACGTCGTTCGTGTAATGGGCCGGAGCTCCATCGTGCTGGAACCACATCTGGCGACGCGAACCTTCGGGTACGTGCGCCTCCTCCAGAAGCTGCGGCAGCACTTGATCCAGGAAAATCAGGTAATTTCCAGCTGTCAGCCGTTCAGGTAACAAATAAGGGCCAATGAGGCAATCCCCCAGAATGCCGGCCCACACATTTACTGAGAAACGCTCCTGGGCTGCTCGGCTTCAGGTTTCATGTGGATTTTCATCACACCACACATGACTGTTGTGGGCGTTCCACATTCCCTCCCGGCTGAAGGTGGACTCGTCCGTAAACAAAATGCTGTTTACAAAACGGGGATCCCTGGATCTCATCGCCAAGTACCATCTTGAGAATTCCACTCGAGGGCCAAAATCCTGCTCTCTGAGCAACTGCACCCGCTGGATGTGGTAGGGGTGCAGATTCCGGGAACGTAAGATGCGCCACGCAGTTGCTTGCGAAATGCCAACATGTCTGGCGATATCTCTCGTGCTAAGACCTGGGTTGTCCTCAACCAGGTTAAGCACAGCCTCTTCGTTGTCGGGGGTGCTCACTGATCGCTCCCGTTCAGGCCTGCCTCCGTCGAAAGATCCCGTTGTGGACAACCTCTGGTGTACTCGAGCGAAGAAGGCATGGCAGGGGATTTGCCTGTTGGGGTAACGCTCGGCGTACAACCGCTGAGCGGCTCGTCCATTACAACCAGCAGCGCCATACGCCAAATGCATGTCAGCCAATTCAGAGTTTGTGTACCGTTCCATCCTACTACCGATCTGCAGACAAGTAACCCGAAGCTTAAGTAGGTACCGCACGTTCAAAAGACGTGTCTGCGCATACAACTACGTCATCTCGCATTGTCGTCTACGCATTACGTATCTTTTGCATATCGATATGGTACGATATCTTTTGCATAAATCAGCAAAAAGCATCTTATGTAAATTTTATTGCGCGCATTGTGCATGATTGAAACCAGCTATGTTTGTTAAAAAAAAAAAAAAAAAACTGCAGTTTTAATAGCTTCTTATGATAAGTAAATTACTCTCTTGTTTTGTTTCTAACTGATCGTAGCGCCCCGTTTCCAGTTAGCGTCCGAAATGTCAACGAATTATGTTTTTTGCCCAAAGCGCCCCCTATCGATGTTTCTTTTTGTACCGTTCAACTGAGTTTCAGAGAGCCCCAGCAAACAGAATCATGAAAATGCATGCCATAAGTCAAGAAATCTGTTTGTTTATCTCTTAGGAGCCTTCGAGTTTCGACCACCCTGTACTTTGACATTTTATTCCGGCTCTTACGCTTTTTGCAGGGCTCTACTTTTGGGTTCAAACTTTAAGTTAGAGTATAAACTTTGGCGAGCATGTGTTAAATTATCAAAATAACGGGCTTAAAGTTGTTGTCTAGCTCTCCAAAGTCTGCAGCGCCCCCTATCCATGTTTTAAGAGATACGCTTATCAAATTGGTACTGAAGAAAGTCTAAACAAACAGAATCATTTCGACGCAACAAGCAAGAAAATCTAACCATTTCCCTAGTTTTTATGACGTTTCGAATTTCGGCACCCAAATTTTCGAAAGCGCCTAGCGCCTTACCATCGCGTCAGGGATCCTACATTCCCTATTCAAAAATGTTCGTCTAGGTGTGCTCTATCGATCCTTAAAGTTTGTCACCGACGAGCTGAATCACCCTGTATACAGTGGCGGTCAAAAGTTTCCGGCCAGCAAAAATTTTTCAGTTAATTTGTAAATATACCCATATGAAGAGGAATCTCAAAGCGATACTTATACATTTTATTGAGATATTAGTTAGGAACTTACTTATAGAAGAACGTGTAAATATCAGTAAATTTAATTGATAAAATTAAGTATAAAAGAAAACGCATGTTCTCAAAAGTTTGCGGCCACTTATCATTCTTTAGTTTTTTCTATCCGTAAAGTGTTTTTTTGGTTGTGTTATGAATGAATCAACGTTTATAGCATAGCTTGAATTCAAATTTGAAAAGTCCAACAATTATTGTTCATAAATGAGTGATTAGTTTGTCGCTAAAAGGCCAATCTTCCCGAGGTATTGCGGCTAAGTTATCGATCGGTGAAATCGACTGCGAACGATATTTAAAAAATATATAAAGATGGCCATGACTTTCAGGACTTTCAGAGGTCCGGGAGACCCCGGAAAATTACCATTCCTGTGGACAGAATTATCAGAAGAAAAACCATTGATAATCCGCATGAAAATTCCGTTGCAATATACGGCGATTTAAGGAATGAAAATATTGCTGCAATAAGTTTGTCTACTGTGTTATGATGCTGACATGATACAAAACTTTATGGAAGAGTCGGTGTTAAAAAATATTCAGAGGTTAAAAAAATACCGACGTACCCTACTGGCATTTTCCAAGGAGCACAAAGTCTGGTCAAGTGAAAACTGGACAAAAGTTCTATTTTTCCATTAATGGAATTCAAAACAGTTTTGGAAGTGATGGCAGACACAACGTCCGATGACCTAACAACAAAACATATCATTCAACCTATGTTATTCCTACAATGAAGCATGGCGGAAGCCACGTTATGCCGTGGGGAGTATTTTCTTCAAAAAGTGTCGGTCCGTTATTTGAAATCCACAGCCAAGTGAATGATACAATGTATGAGGATATCTTGAAAGACCGTTTTCTGCCTTATTAGAGAAAAAAAATTTGGTCGCAACTATTTTTCTTAACACGATAACGACATAAATAATGTATGAAAGCCTCGCTAAGCAATGGTTTTCACACAAAAAATTTCGTTTTTGAAATGGTCAGCCCAAACGCCCAACATGCATCCAATAGAAAATATTTGGAAAGAAGTTGGCAAAAGTCTGCGCAACTATAAATATTCTAACTCAGCCGAAATTTCGCCAAAATTGCAAGAAATGTGGAAAAAACGTACCATAGACGATCTTTAACCGTTGATTGTATGAATGTTACATTGCTGTGCCGCTGTACTTATTAAAGCTAATAAAATAGTAATACGATAAAATACTAATTGTAAATGTTGTTGATCACTGTAATTTTCTATTACAATACCACTTTTTTACAAACTTGTGAAGGTGGCCGGAAACTTTTGAGAACATCCGTTTTCCTTTAAACTTAATTTTTTCAATTAAATTTATTGATATTTACACGTTTTTCTATAAGTAAGTTCCTAACTATTATGTAAATAAAATGTTTAACTATCACTTTAAGATTTCTCTTCATATGGGTATACTTACAAATAAACTGGAAAATTTTTGCTGGCCGGAAACTTTTGACTGCCACTGTATATATATATATTATATATATTATATATATATATATATATATATATATATATATATATATATATATATATATATATATATATATATAATATATATTATATATATATATATATATATAATATATATATATATAATATATATTATATATATATATATATATATAATATATATATATATATATATATTATATATATATATATATATATATGGTGTCCGAAAAGTCTGGAAACGGTCGAATAACTCGAGAAATATATATGAGATTGAAAAAAGTAAATATACGTGTTAAATATTTTTAAATAAGCTACTCAGTGATACCAAATTTGACCTTCGCAACTGACCCCCTAGGGGTCAGAGGGGGTCCAACTTTGAAATCTTAAATTATAATCCCCATTTTTTACTGCAGATTCGGATTCTACGGACAAAAATATGTAACTTTTGCTTTGATGTTTATTTCGAATCCTCGTTTATCACTGTGTAATCGTGCATATTAAATCGATACATATTTCGGCTTTTCCAACGGGATTTTCCCTAATCGAAACTAATTGGGGAGAATTTTTGACATCAAATTCTTCGTCTTTTGCAGGAATAGCGTTTCCTGAAAATCACCCGTGCCGATTATGCGTAATTTTTTTTTTTCCAACCACCTTCGTCGTTCCAAGGCCAATCTCGCACTCTGATTGGTTGTTGCTTTCGGCACTGTTTTCACGTAACTTGGCGATAATCATACTTGGCGTAGCGATAGACGCTTCCGTCGAGTTTGATTTCCTTCCGAACCGAGTACGAAGTAAACCGAGTACAAAGTAAAAAGTTGTGTGTAAAAACTTTTAAAGAATACAGCTTTCATTAAGACACGTTCCATCCAATCCAATGCTGCAAGAGAAAAGTTTCTTTGTACTCGGTTCGGAAGGAAATCAAACTCCTCGACGAAAGCATCTATCGCTACGCCAAGTATGATTATCGCCAAGTTACATGAAAACAGTGCCGAGAGCAACAACCAATCAGACTGCGAGCTTGGGCTTGGAACGACGAAGGTGGTTGGAAAAAAAAATTACGCGTTTTGATGTTTAAATGTGTAAATAAGAACCTCCCCTCCCGAATAGAAAAAGTATATCTTCAGCTTTTGGGGGCGGGGTACGTAAATATTTTGCGTTTCGATAAGTTCTGCCTTCTTCTTTTCTTTCTTTCTTTCTTTTTTCTTTCTTTTTTTTTAAATCTTTTAATTCAGTGGGGCGGGTGGGCGTGCATGGAGTTTTTAAAATAATTTCTACTATGTAGTATAACATGTAAGGCAAATCGACCTCGTGTTTCGATCTTTTAACGTATAAATATGAACCTCCTCTAAGAAATAAAAAGAGGATAATTTTCATTATTTGAAGGCGAAATGTGTGTATATTATGCGTTTCAATGGATTCTGTTGTTTTTTAAAAAATCATCTAATACGCTGATGTGGGTGTATGTTTTTTTTTAATTATTACTACAGAAAAATCTAGGACAAAATATTATAAAATAAAGTTATAAAACATTTTTTGTGCTGACTGTGCAACGGATGAAGAAGTATCGCAAATTCGTGGTACATACGGAACCCGTTATTTTCCAAGTGAAATATCAGTATTTTCTTTATAAAATAAATAAAGTGTCTATAACACTCGTAATTTTGCTTTCTTTAACAAGTGATTGTCAATAAGAAAATATTCGTACTTAGTATTTCTTATTGAAATGAAATTGAAATGCAATCTTATTGGAATTATTTCCTATTCTAGAAACTCCAGGATCCTTAGGAACTCCCCTTAAGAAATTTTAGTTTGGAGGTGGAGGGGGGGGGGGATTATAGGTTTTCATAATTTATTAATTACTGCAAGAGCAAAATAATAAGGCAGGGAATTTTTATACAATTTTTGTTGATATATCATGATTTTTTGTAAATTAATATGTATTTTGATCCATTTAAAATTGTTTTTCATAAATTTAACCGCTTAACGGATCAATATTTATGGTAAAAATTTTCAAATAATGTCTAATTCAACATATCTTTTACAGAATTTTTAATCTTTTATCACCTGTTATTTCAAAGAGAAATTTTTGCCTAATTGAATCAGAAAAATGCTTGGATTAAATTATGTAATATTTAAAATTAAATTTTACTGGTGAGATAAATAAATTATGATTGTTTTTTAAGCCTTTTTTTCGGATTTTCCAAGATCGCGATTGTAATCGAACAAAATACATCAGATACATATTTTATTTATTCAAACAGATTTTACCAACACAAAATTTGATAGGCCAGAGCTTTCTTCACCAAAGTAGTCGCATTAGCGGACACATGTTTGTTGAAAATTATCATTAACGGTTGTTTCGATTTCAGAAGTGTTTTATATGCTTCTGCGATAGAAATTAATAGGAATATATTAAATTATTTTTCCATTTGTGCTTTTAGTTTATCCAATCAATCAATTATAAATATTGACCAATTATAAATAATTTTAATAAATGCAATGCATTAGTAATCTATAAATATACCTGTATTATAAAGAGGTAAAATTACTTTATTTGTAGAGGAAAATCTGCGGAACTATCGAACTGATTTCAAAAGCAATGATACTAAAAAGATGGTGCTCCCCTCCTGAATCAAATATAGACTATCTCTTATGTCCATACCACGAACTCAAGGGGAGCGCAGGAAAAAAAACTTTCTAAAAATGCAGTTTTGTGATACTGAAAGGCCTAGAAAAATGAAATTTGGCATGTTAACCGTAATTTTTCCCATCATGATTTGCCGGGCATCCATGCTTCAATCATAATTTTTTTATCTCACCAGTAAAATTCAATTTTAAATATTGCATTATTTAATCCGAAAAATTTTCTGATTCAATAAAGCAAAAGTTTCCCTTTGAAATAACCCGTCATAAAAGATTAAAAATTGTGTAAAAGATATGCTAAATTAGACATTATTTAAAAAATTTTACCATAAATATTGATCCGTTGAGCGGTTAAATTTATGAAAAACAATTTTAAATTGAATGAAATACATATTAATTTACAAAAAATCATGATATATCAACAAAAATTGTCGAAAAATTCCCTGCCCTATTATTTTGTTTTGCAGTAATTAATCAGTGATGAAAACGTATAATCCCTCCCCCAAACTAAAATTTCAGGGTTCCTAAGGATCCTGCAGCCCGACCAGTGGCCGAGAGGTTATGACCTCTCAACTGGTAGACGGCAGGTGCTGGGTTCGAACCCAACCGCGGCCGTCGGTCTAACCGTTCGGAGTTTTCGTGGTTTTCTTCGAACCTTGCGTAAATACGGCTTAGGTTCCCTTAGAAAGACCCCCACGAAGGGCATCCCTCCCCATGGGCCTATATCCCTAGTGTAGATAATCGGCCGACACAAAATACACCACACCACCACCTAAGGATCCTGCAATTTCTAGGATAGGAAATAATTTCAATAAGATTGCATTTCGATTTCATTTAAATAAAAAATGCTTACTACGAATATTTTCTTATTGAAAATCGCTTGTGAAAGAAGGCAAAATAACGAATGTTTATAGTAGCTTTATTTATTTTATAAAGAAAAATACTGATATTTCACTTGGAAAATAACGGGTTCCATAAGTACAATGAATTTACGATACTTCTTCATCCGTTGCACAGCCAAAAAATATTTTATAACTTTATATCTTAATATTTTGTCCTATATTTTTTTCTATAATAATAATAATAAAAACATACACCCACATCAGTCGTATAATTTGTTAAAAACAACAGAATATATGGAAACGCATAATATACACACATCCCACCCTCAAATTATTTTTTTTTAATTTCTTAGGGGAGGTGCATATTTATATGATAAATGATCGAAACACGCAGGCCAGTTTGCCTTACATTTTATTAAACATTGTAAAAGTTATTTAAAAAAACTCCATGCACGCCCATTTGCCCGCCTGAATTAAATGATTAAAAAAAAGCAGAACTCATCGAAACTCAGAATATTTACATACTCCGCCCCCCGAAACTGAAGGTATACTTTTTCTATTCCGGAGGGGAAGTTGTTTGTTTGTTTATTGAACAACATACATCTGACTTGTGTGCTCGACATGAAGCCTGCTTATAAGCCATCGTCAATATACAGGGACGAGATAGCACACAAGGAAATATTACAGCACACGAGAAGTACAACCAGGAGCTCCACACAAGGAGTGTGTGCAATGGAGCCACTGGGATTCGAACCCACAACCTCACGATCAGCGGCGTGATCTCTTAACCACTCAGCCACGGAGGCCCCGGAAGGGAAGTTCATAATTACACATTAGAACATCAAAACAAGTAGGTCGTATTTTAGAAATCATTTACTCGATAAAATAAAAATCCAAATATAAAACTAAATTAATATATTTTAATGAATTTTTCTAGTGAAAAGCATAAAAAACCCTATACACTGTAAAAAATTTGTCTCATTTGCTATAGCGTCACTCCACCGCTATTATAGGAAACGGTTACTTTACTGTGTGATGGAGCATTCTTATTGGTCATATAAGAGATATTCTATAAAAGCTGTGGAGTGACGTTGCAGCAAATGGGTCAAATTTTTAACAGTGCAGCACTATCGAAATAATCGGCGCATATTCACAGTATCCGCAAAGAAATTCTTCGAGAGGGTTGAATTCTGATAGGGATTGGCCAACGCGTTTTCACGTAACTTGGCGATATTTATACTTGGCGAGCGATAGATGCTTCCGTCGAGGAGTTTGATTTTCTTCCGAACCGAGTACAAAGTAACTTTTCTCTTGCAGCATTGCATTGGATGGAACATGTCTTACTGAAAGCTGTACTCTTTAAAAGTTTTTAAACACAAATTTTTACTTTGTACTCGGCTCCGAAGGAAATCAAACTCGATGGAAGCGTCTATCGCTACGCCAAGTATAATTATCGCCAAGTTACGTGAAAACGCGTCGGCCAATCCCTATCAGAATTCAACCCTCCCGAAGAGTTTCTTTGCGGATACTGTGATTATGCATAATCGGCACGGGTGATTTTCAGGAAATGCTATTCCTGCAAAAGACGAGGAATTTGACGTCAAAAATTCTGCCCAATCAGTTTCGATTAGGGAAAATCCCGTTGGAAAAGCCGAAATATGTATCGATTTAATATGCTCGATTACACCGTGATAAACGAGGATTCGAAATAAACATCAAATACAAAAGTTACGTATTTTTGTCCGTAGAATCCGAATCTGCAATAAAAAATGGGGGTTATAATTTAAGATTTCAAAGTTGGACCCCCTCTGACCCCCAGGGGGTCGGCTGCGAAGGTCAAATTTGGTATCACTGAGTAGCTTATTTAAAAACATTCAACACGTATATTTACGCTATTCAATCTCATATGTATTTCTCGAGTTATTCGACCGTATCCAGACTTTTCGGACACCCTGTATATATATATGGTTTTTATTATTAATCTCTTTACAATATACTCTTAACTGTATCACATCTCTTAACTGTTAGTGAAATGAGCTTGCACATTTGAATTTTTTTCTTACATGTTTGCGATTGTATAAAGCAAGTTTTTCTCTTTTCTAATTCTATTATTATTGCTCTAATATATGTCTTGTTTTTCATCGATTTAAATTTTGAGGTTAGGATTAATCGGGTAATATAGAAATCATTTTTAGGATTTTCCTGATTTCTAATCAGAAATCAATTGTTATTGTTGTGTCTACTTGGTATTACCTTTGAGAACGAACCATGTACCACAATTTCCAATAATATTCGCTATTGTTCCAAAATTGCTAACTCGTCTTAAGTTTTTTACATATTGGGTTAATCTATATTCATTGTAGATGTTGAATAGTAGTATTATATAATGGTTATATATATATATATATATATATATACTGCTGGCCACACAAAATGCAACACCCTGAAGGAAACATGCAAATCATGTGAAATTTACAGCATGCGTTTGTGGCGATGAAATATGCAAATCATTAGCATTGCAGCTGAGACGCACATCACGGGCGACCGTAGCGTAGCGATTTGAAGTACGGCAGTTGTTTTTTCGTGCGTTTTTTTGGCGTAAGCTGTTTATCAGTATGTCGTGGAAGATATCAAACGTCTTTTGACTAAGTTTCTGAATTCGACCGAGAAAGAACAGTAGCCTATAGGGATTGCGGATTATTCTTTAGGGAAATCGGTCAACGTATTGGACGAAATCAAGTGACTATGATGCAGTTCTGTAATCGTTAGATGTAGGAGGGAACGACGGACCAACGGGGGCGATCGCACCCACGCCGTTTCACCCTTGCCTGTGAATGACCGGCAGTTTGTGCGCATGGTTGTGATGGGTCTTGCAGCCACATCATGAGCAATAGCACAACAAATTCAATTTGCTACGCATCATTCTGTGTCCATTCTTAACATTCAATGCCATTTGCAGCATAATGGAAAGTCCACAAGGCGTCCATTGCTCTGTTTATCCTTGACTGCAAACCACAGGCGTTTGCGCCACCAACAGTGCAAGGAACGCGTACAAGGACAACACAATGGAATGACATTGTGTTTATTGACGAATTCCGCTTCTTTCTGCAACTTCGCGATGGTCGGATTCGAGTTTGGAGACAATGGGGTGTGAGGCTGCTGAACTGTTGCAAAATGCACCGTCACACAGGCCCATCACCCAGTATGATGGTTTGGGATGGCATTTGATTTCACTGCCGCACTTCTCTAGTACGCATTGCCAGTACACTGAACAGCTAGCGCTACATCTCTGAGGTGTTAGAGCCCGTGGTCCTCCCATACATTCAGCGCTCCCCACCAGTTATTTCCCAGCAGGATAACCCTCGGCCACAAACGTCACGCAATTTTTAAGTGTTCTTCTATACACATGAGATTGAATTGCTTCTTTGGCCTGCTTGTTCTCCCGATCTATCACCAATCAAAAACGTGTGGTCCATGCTTGCAAAATGACTGGCTTGGAATACACCACCCGCTACTACACCAGATCAACTTTGGCTATATGTGGAAGCCGCATGGACTGTTCTAGCCCTAGGATACGTTCGAAGATTCTTTGATTCTATGCCGAAGCGTGTGGCAGTGATTATAGCCAACAGTGGCGTCTACACTAACTACTGATTTTGTCATCAACCACACGTCACAAGAGGCTGTAATTTTGATCGTTTGATCTTTGTACAACATGCTATCTGCCATGTAAAATTCGTTGTGATATCTCTGGTCCTTCTTGGTGTTGCATTTTGTGTGGCCAGCAGTATATATATATATACAGGGTGTCCGAAAAGTCTGGAAACGGCCGAATATCTCGAGAAATACATATGAGATTGAAAAACGTAAATATACGTGTTAAATATTTTTAAATAAGCTACTCGGTGATACCAAATTTGACCTTCGAAACCGACCCCCTGGGGGTCAGAGGGGGTCCAACTTTGAAATCTTAAATTATAACCCCCATTTTTTATTGCAGATTCGGATTCTACGGATAAAAATACGTAACTTTTGTATTTGATGTTTATTTCAAATCTTCGTTTATCACGGTGTAATCGAGCATATTAAATCGATACATATTCCCGCTTTTCCAACGGGATTTTCCCTAATCGAAACTGATTGGGCAGAATTTTTGACGTCAAATTCCTCGTCTTTTGTAGGAATAGCGTTTCCTGAAAATCACCCGTGGCGATTATTTCAATAGTGCTACACTGTTAAAAATTTGACCCATTTGCTGCAGCGTCACTCCACAGCTATTATAGAATATCTCTTTTGTGACCAATGAGAATGCTCCATAACACAGTAAAGTACACTGTTAAAAATCTGCTGCATTTTGCTGCAACGCACTCCACCGCTTGTATATAATATATCTATTCCAACCAATGAGAAAGCTCCATTTCACAGCCAAGTAACCGTTTTCTATACAAGCAGGGGAGTGCGTTGCAGCAAAATGCAGCAGATTTTTAACAGTGTAATCGTTTTCTATAAAAGCGGTGGAGTGACGATGCAGCAAAAGGGTCAATTTTTTTACAGTGTACTTTACTGTGTTATGGAACATTCTCATTGGTCATGAAAGAGATATTCTATAAAAGCTGTGGAGTGACGCTACAGCAAATGGATCAAATTTTTAATTGTGTAGCACTACCGAAATAATCGGCACGGGTGATTTTCAGGAAACGCTATTATTGCAAAAGACGAGGAATTTGATGTCATAAATTCTCCCCAATTAGTTTCGATTAGGGAAAATCCCGTTGGAAAAGCCGAAATATGTATCGATTTAATATGCTCAATTACACCGTGATAAACGAGGATTCGAAATAAACATCAAATACAAAAGTTACGTATTTTTGTCCGTAGAATCCGAATCTGCAATAAAAAATGGGGGTTATAATTTAAGATTTCAAAGTTGGACCCCCTCTGACCCCCAGGGGGTCGGTTACGAAGGTCAAATTTGGTATCACTGAGCAGCTTATTTAAAAATATTTAACACGTATATTTACGTTTTTCAATCTCATATGTATTTCTCGAGTTATTCGACCGTTTCCAGACTTTTCGGACACCCTGTATATATATACACTAGCAGCTTTCGCCCGCTACGCTGGTTATTTTTTATAATGAAACTTTGAATCAAACAAATGAATTTAATCATTAAAGCAATGTGGAGATTTACATGGAATGTCGATCTTGAATTGCTGAAAGCAATATGGACGTTATTACGCTATTATATGTTCTATTGAGTCAATATTTGGGCTGTTAAGAACCACCTTCTTTGGTTGTTCATTTACAGTAAGATTTGGTAAAGAAGAATGGAACAGTATGTACCATGCAAAAAACGTTCATGAAAAATTGTCAATGCAAGTTTCACCAGTTTCCGTTAATTAGGCCTGTTGAAAAGTCTTACCGTACATAATTGGCTCATCTTATTCTAGACCTTAAATTTATAATTCTATAACCAAGCAACCTGGTGACGAAGCAACACCAAGCAAACGATATGAGTTTTACACTAAATCATTCACTGAAATATTAACTAACCAATAAAGTTCCATTGAAATCCACTTAGCAGAATTTTTTTAACTGAAAATGTATCAAACTAAACTAAACTTTATGGCTGAACAATGCATGAAAAGGATCTCGATCGACTGTGTCCATCCCTGTTTTCTTGACCTTTGGCCCCAAGGTGATATGCAGCATATGTTCCGGCTAGGTGGACAGCCTAACGCAAGACCCTCAATCTTAATTTCCAAGCAAGCTTAGTTATTTTACCGACACCGAAGGGATCAAAGACTGAGTGAACCTTGGCCAGTCGAGAATCGAACTCTCGACCTGTAGAACAGAAGTCAGATGCTCTGACTACTACTTTACTGAGCTTAAAATTTACCGAAACCTACCCTAAAATTCTCGTTCGAATTAAATATTTCCAATTGAGCTTTATACTTGGCTTACAAGGCTAATGCTTTCCATTGAAGCTAAATGGGCACGGCAACTGGTGTCGTGCCCAGTTAGCTTAAATGGTAAAGCATTGTATGAATTAAATATTTCCAACTGAGCGAAAAATTACCCAGGCCGGGAATCGAACCTAGATAGTCGTAGTACCTACGTCTGTGTCCGTCCGTCCGCATATAACAACGTAAAAACTATCCAACCAAATCGTTTGAAATTTAAAATATATAATTATTACATAATTTTGTCGTCATTTAAAATTTTATGAATATCAGATGTATATTCAATTACAGTGGCAATCAAAAGTACTATTTCTTTACATTACAGTCAATGGGAAAAATAGTTTCAAGTGCATTTTAATGAGGTTACACTCTTTCGAAGATAATAAAATTCCTATGGATCAATGGAATACATACTAAAATATACATTCTGTACAATCTATGGTGAAAAGAATGTTTTTTATTAATTTACAGAGCCACACAATAGCAAGCCTTTACATAATGGTATAGGGGGTAACATTGTTTGAAACGCGTTTTAATAATATTAAACTATTTTACAACTTATGAAATTGATATACGTTTCGTAAGTATACTGAGTTAATTCCTGTATTATTGAAAGCATATAGTATTTATAGGGACACATAAAAGATTTCGGATGCTGCACTATATCTGAAGTACTGTATACATTAAAAACTTCGTTATAGTACAAACGCACCTCATTTGCTACGTTTGACGTGCAATTTCCGACTTGTTGCTTTTTAAACTCTTCAGTCCTGAGGGAAATAGTGTGAGAAACCGCAAAAAACAGTTTAAAATTAATATAAACATCCTCAAAGATGTATCAGTCTCTATATCGATGCTTATGGCATGCACGCTTTTATTTAAAAGTTCTAGAAGTAATTTTAATAATTCTATAAGCACCTATATTAAGTTAATGCGTGTTATTTAGTGTCTCCTACAGGCAACATTAGGTCTAAGGAGGTAAAGTATACGGACTCTAAAAAGCATGGAAATCGAATCATGCGATCTGTTCAAAAGTTATGCGCGGACAAAGTTTTAAAATGTATTAAGATATTTCCGGATTAGTCGCATGCTGCAGATTAAAGTAAGACAGACTAGAAGGACATGCCCACTCTCATTACTTTTACTCTAACATATATACCCATTTATTATATGTAAGTAAATTTTATCCAATTGTTTATACATACGTTAATTCGTGTGTTTGATAAAACTGTGCAAGAATTTCATACAAGTAAGAAGTGTCTGTTTTTTAGCTCTCCGAAAGATTGTACTTTTCAGTTAAAACCCTTAGTAACTTCTAAGTACTCCTGTGATTTCGATAAAAAAGATTTTGGCGGTAGAATGCAAATACAAGATGACGCGTTGTGGACAATTAAATTATTTTTAAAAATCAGTTTCTTCAAACTTTTCTGAAAAATCGCTATTGTTCTAAAATGAAAATTTTTAGTCGCAGAAAAAAACTGCCATCCTTAATTCTAGAGCATAATTCATTGAATACTTACTCAAGATTTCATCCAAATCGGTCGAGTAGTTTCCGAAGAAATGGGTCTTAAAGGACCGCTTCACTCAAATGAAAAGACCCGTTCGCTAATGCTAATCCTATGGAAGAAATTTATAAAGATATCTCGGTTGCATTTTAATATTTTTAAAGATTCTTTTTCATTGGATAGCTGAGATTGATCTGAATGCAGGCCGTTTTTTAATTTTTTGATTTTGTTTACAGATATTTTTTACGAGAACGCTTTCATTTTCAGAACCGGTTTGGAAAGCGAAATCACCCTCATAAAAAATATCTGTAAACGAAATCGGAAAAGTAAAAAACGGCCTGCATTAAGATCAATCTCAGCTATCCAATGCAAAAAGAATCATTTAAAAATATTAAAATGCAACCGAGATATCTTTATAAATTTCTTCCATAGGATTAGCATTACCGAATGCGTCTTTTTATTTGAGTGAAGGGGCCCCTTAAAGCTCACACATTTCCCGTAGGCATGCTTGCCAACCTCCGGCTTTTTTTAAGTCACGAAAACGTACTTTGAATCGAAAAATTTCTTAAATTGAACGTATCTTGTATAAAATGTGGTTGTCACTAAAAATCTACTTAAATCCATTCGCTAAATACATTTTTGGTTCTAAGTATGTTTCCATGATTTAAAAAAAACCGGAAGTTGGCATGTATGCGTATGATTACACCCAGTCTTGTCTTCCCTAAATAAATGAAACAATCCGCAAAGAATTTGCTACTTACAGCAGCATCTTTCTTTAGATTATGCCAGTATTTTTCAACATGCAATTAAATTACATATCTAAGAAATTTGTGCTTTATTTATATCATTTCAATTTTTTAATTTATTTACAGTCATTCAGGGTAACTTTTTCTATTTTCATATACTACACTCACATTTTAAGAATATTGTTTCAACTAGGGTAGAGGTCTGCACGGGCCGGAATTTCCAGGCCCGGGCCGTTTAAATTTTTATATTTTAGGCCCGGACCGGCCCGTACAGAAATCAGTGAAAACACGCCCGGCCCGGCCCGTTTTGGCCCGTTACAATTTCTACGATTTCTAAAAAATTTAGATTTTTTTCATATAATTAAAATCATTTCATATAATTAAGAAAAACATCGTAACTTTTGAAGGTGTTTAATAAAAGAAGATTTATAAAAATATTTCTATATCATTTTATTAAAGATTTTAAATCCAAATTCATTCGTTAACTCAAATATGCGCCTTTCTGATACATTTCTAAATTCATTTTTTTCTCAGAAACGCACAGCAGGTATCTTTATTCAGAAACTATATAATCAAGTGGCATTATCCGTTTTTTGATACAAGCAATTTAAGAATACTGAAAGGAAATAAATTATTGTTATAGTAAGCATTTTCAATAGAATTTCCGGAATAGCATGGGAAGGGAGAAAAACCTGCAACCATTTGAGAAACTATTGTATCTGAACAAATTTATGCAAGTATTTTATTCATCAAAAATGAAAAATGCTATTCGATTCCAAATGCCTTCAATAGTCAGGCTTATCACTTTTATATTTTTACAATTAAAAATTAATCTGAAAATGTGTCAAACTTTCGCGTTATTGAGAAATTAATTTAAAAACCATTAAGAAGTATATATCCAAAGATTAATCTAACATAAGTTCTTTATCGCTGTTAATAATTTTACAAATCATGTCTGCCCTACAGGTCTTGAGAACAATTAAGTCTTGTTTCGGTCCAGCAAGTCTATTATGTAGAAAAATAATGCAAGCTTGATCTCGACCCGGTATGAGTCAGCTAAAAAAATATTAACACGGGTTACACACAATTTAACTGTCCGATGCCGATCTCACACTTGACAAGTTACATTTTTATATTGATGCTGTCAAACTAGTATGGCTCGTGACGCACATTTATATTTATTCTCGTTAAAACCATTTGCGTTGAAAATAGATCATATTTTATCGTTTCTGCTTAAATCTTCAGAACGGGCCGGAAGCCCCGAAATTTTTTTTTATCGGCCCGGCGCGGCCCGTTCAATTTTTTTGCCGGCCCGGCCCGTTAGAAAATTTGAAACGATTCCGCCGGGCCGGGTACGGGCCCGTACAGACCTCTAAACTAGGGGCATTAAAGAGGAGAAATGATCCTAAATTATTGTATGATTATCAAAAATTAAGGGATAATAATGATAAAAGTAATGAAAAATGAATTTTTATGCTGGTTCAAAATTACACAGTTGTTTGGGGTAACTTTGCACCATATGATAAGAAGGCTTTACCGTTTTACCCCATTTTCAGGGTATCTTTGAGCCGACTCAAAGTTATACTGGTGGTTATAATTTACTGATTACAGGTGCTACTGCTACTGTCAAAAATTTCCATATTTGCACGTATATTTTATGTAAACGCCGAAAGTGTGCATTAGATAATATATAAATATTTTCACAAATATGTGTAAAATACATAAAATTCATTTAAAGGCGTTATTAGGGGCGGAGCTACTAAAATATGACATTTCACACATTCATCATTTTTTATTCGTGTTTGAATAATACTACTGCTAGTAAATATCACTGTAACTATGGATATTATTTTGAGTTAGAACATTGAAAATTGTTTTATAGAGCACTTTAAGTTTTATATGAACAATAAATATGTCTTTTTTATTTCTAAATATCTCTCTTCTTCCACTATTTTATGCAAAATATTTGTTGTAATATCATAAATTATACAAATCTTGTGATGTTGGAAAATATAAATTAGGTGTTTTTGCATTTTTGAAAACATTTTTTGGGGGTTCAAAATTGTCCTAACTATAATACTTTTTTTTTTATTTTTATAATAAATAATCACAAAATATTAACACATTTACAGCATTTAGATAACAATATGTGATAACAATATAAATGAGCAGATTGTTACTTGCTATGAAAATTTACTTGGATTACAACACCTTCAAAACAGCATTCAAAATTAATTTGAAAACAGCAAATTTGAATTAATTTGAAACACAAAAATTGTTAAATGATGCAATTAATTGCGCATAATGTTGCTAATTTATTTTCCAAAACAAAGAGTAGAAACCTTGGCAACACAGAGCACAGTTCTGGGTTTATTTAGTCTTTTGGAGCCTAAATATTGAAAATTAGAACGTGGTGGAAAGTTACAGTTCAAAGTTACCCTGAGTAACTTTACTGCTGGGGTTTAAATTCCGTTAAGAAATATTAATCAGAAACAAACGTTGAACCATTTATATTATTTTAAGTGCAAAAGGATTAATCTTAATAGGAAACACAAGATAAAGATAAATTTTAAAAAGTTCATGATTGAACATTATCAGAAATTGTACGTTATACGTGGTAAATGAGGTGCGTGCATACTATAACTAGTTTTATAAATATCCAGATCTTACTGCAATAGCTGCTGCACTCTGATTCAAAAATGCATGAATACAAAATTTACTACGATTATATATGTTAAATTTAGTAATACGGAAATAATATGATTCCACCATAAATAGGACGTAATCCAAATGGCAACATAGAATCATTACCTATCATGGGATACCACTGAATTAATTACTTACGGTAAAATTCAATAGAACAAATGAAACTTTTATTGATATCTCTGTAAGTTTTGATTATTTTTTCATAAAATTTAAAATGACTCGACAAAATTCTGCAAAGGTATTCTACATTATATTTCAAACCTCTCGATTGGGCAGTATTTGAGTAGTTATATGCGGTTAGACGGACAAACCAGACGACGACTATAGGTATTAAGTTATTTATGTAATTACGAACGCACCTAACAACCATTAAAAAATCACTAAATTGGAAGCGTTTAAAAAAAAAATTCAAAAAGTTTTTAAAAATTTTTCCTTATTTGATGGTGTATAAATTGATACTTTTTTATGTTTGTATGATTGGAAGTTTTTAAAAAATTCCATCAAAAGCTGAATTTATTGGTCAATATTTTGACACCGACAAAATGATGTCAGCTTTAATCCCAGGCATGCTTTTGCTTTATAATACAGATTTATTGGTAGAGACAAGTCATTACAATCGTTTTATTAAATTCCAAGTACGTTGCTGGTATAATGTTTTCGAATCATTGATCGACAAAGTCTTCAACAGGTGCCAAAATTTTGTGACTAACTCTCTACACGGAATTTTACTGATCTTTTTATATGCACTTTTCAATCGCATGCACTAATATATTGAATGGTGTCAACAGTTATGAATGATTTTGCTCTCAAAAAAGAGAAAAAATATTCCTAACTGAAACAAAAGTAACACAGAAAAATAGTTTTTTATAAAGGAATTTTATTAAATAATCTAGTTTATAAAGCACAAGTATATTGTTGGATACCAACAATATGTATATGTTACAGGCCAAACCCGATTTTAGGCCAAACTAGATTGGCCTAGGCCAAACCGGTCTATCCTAACGGTCATCGGATAAACTAGTTTTTCCTAGGCCAAACCGGTCTATCCTAACGCCCATCGGATAAACTAGTTTTTCCTAGGCCAAACCGGTTTATCCTAACGCCCATCGGACAAACTAGTTTTTCCTAGGCCAAACTAGTCTATCCTTAGGCCCATAGGACAAACTAGTTTTTCCTAGGCCAAACTAGTTTGGCCTAACTCTTATAGGATAATCTAGTTTAGCCTGCTGTTTATTGGTCTGAACTAGTTTATCCTAGGCCGATCTAGATTATCCTAGGCCAATTAAATTTGGCGTGATTTTATTGAATTCAATGACCGCCTCAGCGCCAACGTTCTGGTTTGTCCTAGGCTGATCAAGTTTATCCTAGGCCAATGTATTTTACGTGTTTTTAGCTCACAGGCGTCAAAGCCTGAGAAATAATGGGCTCGCAAGTTCTGTATGTACGCATGTATGTATACATGCATGTACGTACGTATGTATGTAACACGATAACTCTTGATAGAAATAATGTAATTTGACGTATTATTATCTCATCAGACTACCAAAAAGCCTGAGAAATAATGTGCCCGTGGATTCTGTATCTATGTATGGTACGTAAGTACGTAACGCAAAAATTCTTGATAGAAATACCCGATTTGCATCAAACTTTCTATATAGGTTTATTCTTATGAGGAGTTTTTCTGTTTAATTTTGGGAGGTCATTGGAGAATAATGAGGGGGAGGAGGATCGAGAGGCTGATTCGCCCCTTCCCTTAAATCAAATAAATGGGTTTCATGCATTATTAGCATATTTTATAATAACAAAATTAGATATAGAAGCATTCTGATAAGGCGCCTCCATGATTAGTTGTGGATGTCCATTGTTTAAGTATAAAGAGAGGGGGAAACATAGGTAACGCCCCATAATTTCTGTAAATGGTTTTTTCAAGCAGGATTTGCTGATTTGCTTAAATTTTTGAAATAGATTCGTTCTGGTAAGATGCTTCCGTAATTAGTTTGGAAGTTAATTGGTTAAGAACAAATGGAAGAAAGGAGGACTCCCGCCTAATTTTGCCAAATGGATTTTTCATGCAGAATTAACCGATTTGCTGCAAATCTTTGATTTGTTCATTCTGATGAAGTGCTTCACTGATTAATTTTGGTGGTTCTTTGGTTAAGTATAAAGGGGAAGCGTACAATTTATTTCCTTAAATTAGATAAATTAGTTATAATACAGAATTATCCAATTTGCTTAAAATTTTGGACATGAATTCATTTTGATCGGACGGTTCTTTAATTAATTTTTCTTTTGTTTAAGTATAATGGGGTAGTGGATGATTTATTGCCTTCCTTAAATTAAATAAATGGGTTTTTAAGCAGATTTATCTGATTTGCCGATTAAATTTTGAACATAGTTTTTTTCATAAGGCGAATCCCTGAATAATTTTGTTTAATGATTAAGTATAAAAGGAGGAATGTAGGATTACCCTCCTTAAATCAGATGAATGGTTTTTGAGCAGAATTATCTGATTTGCTTCAAATTTTGGATAATTTTTCAATTTTATAAAGCGTATCTGTGATTAGTTTTGGGGTTCAGTGGTTAAATATAATTAAGGGAAATGGGAAAAAGTAATCTCCCTTACTTGTTTTTTCGAGGGTGATATTTAAAAAAAAAATGTCTGTAATACACAATTAGTGTAAACAGCCTGTGAATGCAAAGCCATTACTTTAACAGGGCAATATTCTTTTTAATATTAATCCTGACTACTGCTCTCTAATCTTGTGCAAAGTGGTTTTGCTATCACCCCTGTATAATGTATTTTTTTTGAAGGGTAGTAGAATACTGTTACAGGTTTGCACGGGCAGGAATTTCGAAGCCCGGTATAAAAATTAAAAGTTCAGCCCTGGCCCTGCCTGTAAAAAAATCAGTGAAAAGGGACTTAGTCCGGCTCGACCTGGCCCTACTCAATTTCTGCAAAAAATTCAGATTTTAATTCACATACATTTAAGATTCCTTTAAAGAATACTGCATACATATTTATGGATAAATTTACAATGTATTATTAAATTACGATGTGTTCGCTAAATGGAAAATACACAATGTATTATTGATTATTTAGATTCTTAGTCTTTCAATATTCAAATAGGAATTCATTAAATAGTTAGAACAAAAGAGAAAAAGGAGTGTTATAAACATCATAACTTTTGAATATGTTTAGTAAAAAGTAGATTTGTAAATATAGTTTTCTATCATTCCTTAAGGGTTTTCTCAAATCCAAAAGAGCTACATCCTAACACATTTATTAATTAATTCCTTTTCAGAAAGGCATAAGATTAACAGGCATTCTCACTCAGAAAATATGTAATCGAATGGCGTTAACCATTTTTTCATAAAAGCGATGTATCTTTGAGAAAATACTATTAAAGCTACGTTTTGAATCGAATTTCCAGTTGCGACTTTACGGAAAGAAAAACTTGAAGCCGTAACAAAAATAGCTATATGTCGACAGGTAATTAATTTCTCAAAAATGGAAAACGCTGTTCGATTCCAAATTATGTTCAGCTGCGTTCTGGCTCGAATAATAGTAATAATAAAAGCAAGCATATCCCAGCATGGCCTGAGTCTGCATAAAGAAAAATAAAAATAAGCAAACACCATGTCCAATGTATCATGTCTCTGCGGTGGACATGTTAAATTTCTGTATTGATGTTACAAGCAATGACTCTTGACACACATTTATGCTTATTCTAGTGAAAGATATGTTTTTACCGGCCAAACCCAATTGTGAGCCAAATTATATTAGCCTAGACCAAACTATTTATCCTAACGCAAATTGGATAAACTAGTTTTCCTATGCCAAACTTATTTCTCTAAATGTCCATAGGATAAACTAGTTTTTCCTATGAAAGTTAGTAATCCTTCACTTTTACTTTCATACTTAACCATTAAACTCCCCAAAACTATTCAGGGAATCGCTTATCAGAAAGAACATACATCCAAATTTGACGCAAATCCGTAAATTCTGCATCAAAACCATTTATCTAAATTATTGGGGGGTTACCTACATTGCCCTTTGTTTTCCACTTAAACGATAAACATCCACAACTAATCACGGAGGCATCTTGTCAGAATGATCCTATACCTAAAATTTTAAATGAAAACTGATAATTCTGCATGAAAAATCCATTTCTCTGAATTAACAATGCAATATTAGGCTCTCGTTCAACCCCTCTTAATCTTATCCAATGAATTCCCAAAACTAATCAGAAAAGTACCTTATCAAAATGAAACTACTTCCAAAATTTTAAGCAAGTCGAATATTTCTACCAAGAGTTATCGCATTACGTACATATGTACGTACATACGTACAATCATGCGTACATACATGCGTACATACATAAATACAGAGCCTGCGAGTTCATTATTTCTCGGGCTTTGACGCCTGTGAGCTAAAAACACGTAAAATTACATTGACCTAGGATAAACTAGATCAGCCTAAGACAAACTAGATCAGCCTAGGACAAACTAGAATGTTGGCGCTGAGGCGGTCATTGAATTCAATAAAATCACGCCAAATTGAATTGGCCTAGGATAATCTAGATCGGCCTAGGATAAACTAGTTCAGACCAACAAACAGCAGGCTAAACTAGTTTATCCTATAAGAGTTAGGCCAAACTAGTTTGGCCTAGGAAAAACTAGTTTGTCCTATGGGCCTTAGGATAGACTAGTTTGGCCTAGGAAAAACTAGTTTGTCCGATTGGCGTTAGGATAAACCGGTTTGGCCTAGGAAAAACTAGTTTATCCGATGGGCGTTAGGATAGACCGGTTTGGCCTAGGAAAAACTAGTTTATCCGATGGGCGTTAGGATAGACCGGTTTGGCCTAGGCCATTCTAGTTTGGCCTAAAATCGGGTTTGGCCTGTAACATATATATCTTTATTAAGTAAGAATACAAGTACAGAAAAATGATTCTAAATTCTAATGAGAAAATATATAACCAAACATAAAATTTTGCGTCATTTATACGAATAAAAACATTCATTTTTAAATATATATAAAATCTGTCTTATTGTCCGATTTTAAACGTGTGCCAGGGTAAATTGAGATTAATTAAAACCTTTAAAGCGGTTCTCAAATTCATTGCATTAAAAACTGCAAAATTTTCTGAATCATTTTTAAATGAAAATGCACAGAATTTTACGGGGTTGACTCTTGAAGTGATTTGTAATCGAGTTGCATTTTCATTTGTTGATAAATAAATTGTTTGTAGAGCCATAAGCGATTTTTTCACTTGAAGAGTGGTTTTTCTCCTTTATCTCACTGTCACGTCCGGAAATTTGATTCAAAGCGCCACAATACTTTCTGATCTTTTTTTTAATAAAAAAAAGTCTTTCGGTTACATAATTTCTGAATAACAACACCTGAAATTTCATGCGTTTCGGAACAAAAATGAATTTAAAAATGTGTCAAAAAGTAGCCTCTTTGAATCTGAGAACAAACACCTTGAATGTTTTATTAGAAGAATACATTTTCAAAACTAGTTCGCCGTAAAATCTACAATTGAGGCAGATTTTTAATGTTTACGATTGACAAATCCTTTGTAAATTTTCTAGTATTTCAATTAATCCACAACTGGGATATTTTTTTTTCAATAACTGGGGTTTCTTTCTATTTTATAGAATATCAATATTTTTTTTTTTTTTTTTTTTTTTTTTTTTTTTTTTAAGTGTTAAGAGAATATATAGCATTAGTATCTATTTAGAAAGGAAAGATGTGCTAAATGAAAAATATATTTTATTCAAAATTTTAACTCTTTACTCTAGGATAAATTCCAACCTAAAAAAAACATATTCTTATAAATATTAATAAACATATGTTTACATTGCGGACTATATTGTAGTTGGAGTGTCGTATAACATTTAGTAACCATGAAAAGAATGAAAAATATATTTTATGCAAAACTGTAATTAATTGCTCATGGATTAGAAACTATAAAAATTATCCTGATTCCACTAAATTAAGATATGGCTGCCAACATCTAATGCTTTATTGTGTCACAAAAAATTTATAGTAAATTTTACTTTTTCAAAGCCGTAATCTCCTGATTAAATAAGTCAAAAATTTCTATTAAATTTTTGGGGTTCTAAAAGGCGGAAAAGTTGGCAGCTAAGTAATATACATTAAAAAAATATATTGCATACTACTCGTGTCTTAAAAATTTTCATAAAATAAAAAAGGCACTTAATTTAAAATTTTAATTTGGGGCTTTAAAATTAGTTTAACTTTATTGTTCGTGAATAGTTAAACAAATTCGATTAACTCAAAATTTAATAAATATATGTTTAAAATGAGGAATATTCCATAATCAAAAGGATCCTGTAATTTTTGATAGCAATGCTTCTTCAGCAAATCGCTACTCTAATGCTAATAATTTGTTTAAATATAGGCAAACCAAATGTATTTATTCACCTTTTTATAAAAACATATTAACACTTTCGCTATCATTTATAAATATTGACCACTTATTTTCGCCCATTTAGATGTATGTGTCTAAACTTACTCAAGCACAGTTTAAACATTACTATTTTACGTTAAAATGTTTTAGTCTTTGGTTATTTAAAATATATCAACAGATTTTTTTCAAACATACTTCTATGGATATTTGAACACATGTGTCCAACCAAATGACAAAAACACAATATATCAGAAAGTTAGATATAACCAAGGGCAAATAAATGTTTTAATGTATTTCTGAAACCTCAGTTTGATGGCATATTATGATTTTCATACAAAATTAACTGTAGAGAATTTTTGCATGCTCATATTGAATTGATATATGTATAAAATTATTGTGAAAGCGCAATAAAAGTTACAAAATTTTTTCATCCCAGAAAACTAAGTGATAAATAGAGGTACTGCACTTTTTATTTGTAAATTTGAACAGTAAAATGTAAAAAAAGAAGATAAAATTTTATGTTAATCAAATCATTAAAAATAATTCCTCTTTTTATGTAAAGCTAACGATGCAGAAAAATTGCACCTTCTATTGTAATTGTAACTGATGTGTTTTGGGTGCCCTATAAACGAACTATAAATGCTACATACTTCATTTTCAATTCATCATTCTATGTAAATAATGGTATATGTATAGCATACTTAAAATGCGTGGGCAACGTTACAAGTTTTTTCCTGGGAGATTTGAAAAAAGAGCGACATATCTGGCTGACAGATAAACAAGGTGGTACGGTATTTTTTTATTTTCAAATTTTGAATGCGAAATGTAGGAAAAAGATAAAAAAAATTTGCATATAAATAAATTTTAAAAAATTCAATAAATTTAAGAAAATCACTTGTACTCACCCTTCAAGAAAAAGAAATATATATCATTCAAACATTGTCACTGTCAAGATTTATTTGCATTTATTTTCGCACATTTAGATGTATCAGTCACCACTAACTCAAGCACAAATATTGAGCTCCAATTTTTTATACTCAAATCCAATAGAATTTGATTATTTTAAGAATATTATCATATTTTCTCAATCCTAATTGTACAATTATTTGAACCACGCGGCATTTCTGTGCTCTCTAAACTCATCCGTATGGAGGAAGTTCATATGGATCTGACGCATGACTAGATTGTACTTGGACAACAGATGTCTCTGTATTAGCTTTTTTCCGCAGTTTTTCTCCACTTGAGTGAATTTTACTTTTGTTTAGGCATTTATGGGTTAAACAACAGAACTGGTTGAGTCAGAAGTTTACCTGGAGAAGTTTTACTGGTCATGAATATTTGAAGTCAGAGTAGAAAAAATTGGCCGTTCAAAAGGGCGAATTCGGAGCAATTGTAATCTCTGCTGATCTAGGTCATGATCACGTTTGAAAGCCAGACAAGAGGATTATATTTCAAAATTACCTGAGTGTTATTTTTATGATGATAGGTAGAATCATTAATATTTCTTTATTTTCTAGAAATGATTGGAATTTGTGCTTCAAAATAGAAGTTTGCGTTGAAATAATGATAAACAACTGAAACGTTTTCGATTATTATACAGGGTGTCCCTAAACAAATGGTATATACGCTAGAGGGTGATATAACACATCAAGACGAGTAATAGTAAATAGGAAACCAAGGGTCCCAAACGTTTTCCAAAGGAGATAGCCGCCATTAAAGTTTGGGGTCCAACATTTCAAATACAAATAAAAAACGGAAAAATTGGTCGATTGATTTGCGGTTTTCACTAAAATTATTCTTTATGTTGGTATTTTCTTTAAGTCAGTATTTCTTGAAAATGAATTTTAAAGATAAGTTTAAAAAAATTCCGTTAGAGAGCGCCTTAAACTTCAGAGTAACCAACAACAAATTTTAACCGTTATTTTTTGTATCTAATTAAATGCTTTCCAAAACTTGTTTAATTTTTCCGAAATCTTAGATTTAAACTTAAATTTTGAACTCAAATTCTGAATCGTTGGGAGGAGTTAAGAAGCGCAAACTGAAGTGCGTTCAGGAGTTGAAATTTAACCCCCTCCCCCCCTCGAACACGGTTCACTTTTGCGCTACTTAAACACACGCAAGGACTCAGAATTTGATCTCAAAATTTAAATCTAAGCATTTGAAAGCATTTAATGAGATTAAAAAAAATAACGGTAAAAAATAGTTGTACGCTACTCCAATGTCTAAGGCGCCCTCTATCGGCATTTTGTGAAATTTATCTTAAAAATTTATTTTCAAGAAAACACTGATTTAAAGAGTAGTTTTAGCAAAACCCCCAATCGAATCGACTAATTTTTTCGTTTTTTTTTTAATAGTTTTCCGTTTCGTTTGAAATTTAAACCCTCTGAACACAGTACAGTTTGTGCTACTTAACCCCTCCCAACTATTCAGATTTTGAGCTCAAAATTTAAGTTTAAATCTAAGCCTACGAAACCATTTAATGAGGTACAAAAAAAATAAAATAAAATAAAATAAAAAAAAAACCCGGCAAAAAATAGTATTAGGATGTTTTATTTCGTTAATCCAGTCTAAAGCGCCCTCTATCGGCATTTTTTGAAATTTATCTTTATAATTCATTTTCAATAAAATACCGACATAAAGAATAGTTTTAGTGAAAACCGCAAATCAATCGACCAATTTTTCCGTTTTTTATAATCATTTGAAATTTAAACCCTCTGAACACAGTTAAGTTTGTGCTACTTAACCGCTTCCAACTATTCAGATTTTGAGCTCAAAATTTAAGTTTAAGTCTAAGCTTACGAAACCATTTAATGATATGCAAAAAATCACGGCAAAAAATAATTTTTCATTACTTCAAAGTCTAAAGCGCCCTCTATCGGCATTTTTCGAAATTTATCTTTATAATTTATTTTCAAGAAAATACCAACATAAAGAATAATTTTAGTGAAAATTGCAAATCAATCGATCAATTTTTCCGTTTTTTATGTGTATTTGAAATTTTGGACCCCAAACTTTAATGGCGGCTATTTCCTTTGGAAAACGTTTGGGACCCTTGGTTTTCTATTTACTATTACTCGTCTTGATATGTTCTATCAACCCCTAGCGTATATACCATTTGTTTAGGGACACCCTGTATAACTAATATTCCAAATTTATAGTAAAAAAAAAAAAAAAGGGATAAAGATCTAAACTTCATTCCTTATGTGAGCATTTAAATACATTCATGTTTTGTACGTGATCGTTCTTATGACCTCACATATCTATAACTCTCCCATACAAAAATTATTTTGAAATGGATAAAAAAACACATTTTGCATTTAATCTGTTTACAACAGAGTATTAACGCAATTTCATTGGGTATTACTGAATTATTTCTTCTCAAATTTAACTCCTGATTAGGAGTTTATTTGCATTACTATGCATTTGCATTTACCCTATTTGTATTATTACATTATGCATTTATATTTGCGTTTTCATCGTTTGTTTGGTTGCATTTAGATTTAATATTACACATTTGCATGAATATGATAAATAAACTGAAATGTTTTCACTTATTATAGAAATATATTCCAAACTTATGGTGGAAAAATAAACTCGAAATTTATTCCTCATGTACAGAATTAAATTTACTTCGGCTTTTTACACGATCATTCTTAAGACATCATATATATTTATTTCTTCCAAGCATGAATTACTTTCAAATTAATGAAAAACGTTTTTCGCTCTTAACTACTTCACTATTAAATATTAATGAAATATTATTGAATTTTAACGAATTATTTCTTCTAGAATTTGACCTCCGGGAAAGACCTTTAATTTATTTGTAGTATTTTAAACCTTAGACGATCGTTCTGAGATCAGAATTGCAATTACGTTAGAGTACCATTTTTAGGTGCGTTCGTAATTATGTAAATACGTAGTACCTATAGTCGTTGTTCAATAAGTCCGCCCGTCCCTCCGTCCGTCCGCCTTTAACAGAGCAAAAACTACTCAACCGAATCGTTTGAAATTTAAAATATATCTTTATGTATATATATCTTCTGTACAGTGTGTTTGTCATTGAACTCCTCCTAAACGACTGGACCGATTTTAATGAAATTTTGTGTATGTGTTTCAGTGGATTCGAGAATGGTCTAGATTTACATTTCAACGAAATTGATTCGGTACTTTTTTAGTAATTAGGCAAAAAGTAATAGTTAATGATTTTTCACATAATTAAAAGTGTTGGATAATTTCGCTGAATAGAGTGCGGATGGAATGGCCGAGTGGTTTAAGATGCCAGATTTAATCTCTGATTCTTGAAGAAAGAGATCGCGTGTTCGACCATCGCTACTGTCATACGTGTATGATTTACAAAAATTTTTCCTGCATTATAATTTTAATTAACCGACTTCAGAAAATCGTTATTTTTTAACTAAAAAGAGAAAGCAAACTTTTGTATCAAAAATTGAACCGACTTCAAAAACTACTGCAAAGAGAAAAATAATTTCCTTATATAATTGTAATAAGAAATTAAGTTAAGAGCGTAGTATTTATCGTTCGTATTATTATATTTACGTACATTTATTTGATTTTCTTGAGTCGGTGCAAGCCAAACCAATTTCAAAATTAAAATTACGTATCCAATGCAAATCTTTATATATATAAATCTTCTGTGCGTGTGTTTGTCACAGAACTCCTCCTAAACGATTGGACGATTTCAATGAAATTTTGTGTGTGTGTTCCAGTGGATTCGAGAATCGTTTAGACTCACATTTCAACGAAATCGATTCAGTACTTTTTTAGTAATTAGGCAAAAACTAATAAGTAGTGATTTTTCGCTAATTAAAACTGTTGAGTAAGTTCGCAGGATAGAGTGCGGACGGATTGGCCAAGCGGTCTAAAGCACCAGATTTAATCTCTGGTTCTTGACGAAAGAGATCGCGCGTTCGAACCCTACTCCTGACATACGTGTATGATTTACAATAATTTTTCCTGAATTATAATTTTAATTAACCGACTTCAGAAAATCGTTAATTTTTAACTAAAAAGAGAAAAATAAACTTTTCTGTCAAAAATTGAACCGGCTTCAAAAACTACTCCAAAGTGAAAAATAATCTTTATACATATAAATCTTCTGTGCGTGTGTTTTTCACTGAACTCCTCCTAAACGAATGGACCGATTTTAATGGAATTTTATGTGCGTGTTCCAGTGGATTCGAGAATGGTTTAGATTCACGTTTCATCGAAATTGATTCAATTCTTTTTTAGTTACTAGGCAAAAACTAATAGTTAGTGATTTTTCTCTAATTAAAATTGTTGAATAAGTTCGCTGACTAGAGTGCGGGTGGAATGGCAGAGCGGTCTAAGCAGCCAGATTTAAGCTCTGGTTCTTGAAGAAAGAGATCGCATGTTCGAACCTCACTCCTGACATACGTGTATGATTTACAATAATTTTTCCTGTGTTATAATTTTAATTAACCGACTTCAGAAAATCGTTAACTTTTAACTAAAAAGAGAAAAATAAACTTTTCTATCAAAAATTGAACCGACTTCAAAAACTACTGCAAAGTGAAAAAAAAAATTCCATATATAATTGTAATAAGAAATTAAATTAAGAGCGTAGTATTTATAGTGCGTATTATTATATTTACGTACATTTATTGGATTTTCTGAAGTCAGTGGCAGCCAAACTAATTTCAAAATTAAGTATCCAATGCAAATCTTTATATATATAAATCTTTTGTGCGTGTGTTTGTCATTGAACTGCTCCTAAACGACTGGATTGATTTTAATGAAATTTTGTGTGTGTGTTCCAGTGGATTCGAGAATGGTTCAGATTCACATTTCATCGAAATTTATTCAGTACTTTTTTAGTAATTAGGTAAAAACTAATAGTTAATGATTTTTTGCTAATTAAAAGTGTTGAATAAGTTCGCTGAATAGTGTGCGGATGTAATGGCCGAGCGGTCTAAGGCGTCAGATTTAATTTCTGATTCTTGAAGAAAGAGATTGCGTGTTTGATCACCGCTCCTGACATCCGTGTATGATTTACAAAAAAATTTCCTGTATTATAACTTTAATTAACCGACTTCAGAAAATCGTTAACTTTTAACTGAAAGGAGAAAAATAAACTTTTGTATCAAAAATTGAACCGATTTCAAAAACTACTGCAAAGTGAAAAATAATTTCCTTATATGGTCGTAATAAGAAATTAAATTAAGAGCGTAGTATTTATCGTGCGTATTATTATATTTACATATATTCATTGGATTTTCTGGAGTCGGTGACAGGACAACGTCTGTCGGGTCCGCTAGTTGCTGTATAATTTTGTGGAGTCATTTCAAATTTTATGAAATTCGGATGTATATTAATGATATTTTGAAGCTTCATAAGTGCAGCGAAAGAGCGAAACATAAATAAACCGATTTAAATCGGCCTAAATCCTGCCAAAGAACTTTTACACAATAACCATGAGATGCATTTTGTTTGGGCGTTGCCATTAAACAATAACAAAAAATAGCGATATCTGTGCCACATACGTTAATGTAATATATATATATATATATATATATATATATATATATATATATATATATATATAATACCATTAAAAGTAGACAAAATTCACCAATAGATTTTATCAATAAAACAATAAGCCAAAACGAAGGATTTGAATAAAATTGAATTATAAAAAAAAAAAGAGAATAACTGAATAAATAAATAAATAAAATAAAATGTATGCAAAGGAAATTTGTAGTCCACAGAACAGAATCGTCAGGCCCCAAATGCTCTGGAACTACAAATGAAGTATGCGGTTTCATCCACGTATTAGCCATGAAATAGCAAAATAATACGTAATTGGGGCTACCAACACACATAAACCATATTATTAAACAAGGAACATAGAAATAAATAGTTGAAAAATGAAAATATACATATATTGAAACAATAGCGTGCAGCAAATAGTGTCAGTAACAAGAGTACAAATTAACCCTATTTATGCACGTGGAAATGATAAACATTACTTGCATTTATAATTTCGATAAAAAGTATGAAAACAAGATATTGAGAGAGAGAAAAAAAAAAGAAACTTATCTGGTTATCACCATGAATGTAGAGGACAGCGCAATAGAATTATTAATAAATTATAAAAGCAAGAAGCAATACTTTACTATACGAGCTAGAACAGTATCACGTAGAAAAACCAGTTTGTTAGAAATTCAAGCATCGGATCGTAGCAGGAACAGCAGGGTTGCTCTTTTTAAATAGAATGTCATGCTCGCCAAATGGCGAAAAAATAATTTGAAAAAGAAGAAAAAAAATTTGCTATGATTTATCCGTAACGAACAAAAAGGATAAAGCTGAATGGAAATATAATTGAACCAGAGAAAATAATTAATGATCGATATTTACATAAAATTAAATTAATAAAATAATTAAATCAGAATTAGGTTATAACATTCATATTATCTTAACTTAAAATACCATTTTGTTACTTTAATCAGTAACATTTATTGTGACATTACATAGTATAAACTCATTATCTTAATATAGGATAATAAAAATTTAAAAAAAAATAATAAAATAAAATAAAAATAAAAAATTAATTAATTAATTAATTAATTAATAAAAATTAAAAAAATTAAAAAATATATATAAAAAAATAAAATATAAAAAATAAATAATTATTAATGAAATAAAAAATAAATAAATAAATAAATAAAAATAATAGTAATAATATTAATAATAATAATACCAAAAATTATATCAATAACATTAAAATTAATTTGATAATTAAAATATAACTATTTAACTATAAATAAAAATAGACAAATATCCATATATTGGTGTCATTTAAACTATTTAAAATTATGTTAGAAAAATGTAAAAATAATGTAAAAATAAATAACCCACTCTCTCTCTCTCTCTCTCTCTTTTTTTTTTTTTTTTATTAACCTTTGCGTTTTTATCCAGACAACACCACCCTCCTCCTTACTCTAACATCTACCCGCCCAACCGACCTATATATATTTTTTTATTACTTTTATAACATTTTTAAATCTTTTATATTATTTTTATGTTTTATAATTTTTTATACATTTTTTACGCAAAGAATTAATTATAAGATCATGTAATAGCTAATTATAAGATCATGTAATCAGTAATTATAAATTAAAGAATATATGAATTTTTTAGGATAACCATTATTT
The DNA here is from genome assembly GCA_964019185.1 of Maratus speculifer. Taxonomy (NCBI): domain Eukaryota; kingdom Metazoa; phylum Arthropoda; class Arachnida; order Araneae; family Salticidae; genus Maratus; species Maratus speculifer. The sequence continues at coordinate 5,388,986 of OZ025293.1, read as the reverse complement.
ATAGCATCATAAACAAGCTTTTTAATATTAGTATTAATTAAATGGGAAGAGCATAGACATTTTATTCTATATAAATGGTTAAGTATTATATTACGATATACAGAATTATGAAGACAAGATTTAAAATTAGTAAAGGTATTGACTTTAAAATTAAATTCTTTCCTTTTGTCATAAATATCAGTGATAAATTTATACTCTTTTAATATAATTTTAATATCTAAGAAATTGATTGTATTATTAAAAACTAGGTTTTTTGAAAGTTCTAGATTAGAAGGATAATCAACGGGGAATTGAGATAAACAGGTGTTATCAGTATCAATTAATATTACATCATCTATATATCTATATAAATGTAATTTATTATTTAAATAGTGACGTTCATAGTAATATAACTCAGATAATACACTAGATGTACTACCACCTTGTGGTATACCAACATTTTGAATATATATATTGTTATCATGCATAATAAAATTATTATAGATAATGAAATTGGTTAAAGTATGAAAATAATCAGAATCGATATTATGTGATATATCCAACTCGTGTTGATATTTTTTAAAAAGCTCATTAATGATATTATGTAAATCCGATAAATCGATATTATTAAATAAATCTTTAAAATCATAAGTAGAGATATTTTTTATACATTTAAGATGTTTCATAATATGGACCAGTTCATAACTTATATATATATATATATATATATATATATATACACACATGCGACAGAGTTACAACATTTCAATTCATTTGTCTAAATTCGAGTTTTTTTTTCTTTTGCTATCTGTATACTGCTTATTCTTTTCAGCAGATATCTAAAAAATGACAAAAAATATTTTTTACAATATTAAACAAATAAAAAAATTCACGCGTTAAGCATAGATTATGAAACACTTTCCAACACTTCCTGAAATCTTTAACAAAGCTTCGATATTTAGGGAAGTTTTGTTACTGTCCATATCCAAAGATGTTTTCCAATACTTTTGAACAGCCCTGTATTTAATCTATCGGTTGATATATATATACTATATAATGCGGAAATTTAGTTTAGCAAGAAAACGTCAGATTGAAATTTCTCTTTCGGTAATTTATACCAATACATGGAAACATACTTGAATTACTTACTTACATACTTTTTTTCAGCCATGTAGTTTACCTAGTACCTTTATTACACGCCAGTATTTAGCTAAAATTTCAAACTAAAACTATTGAAGTCACATTTCCAGAAAATATTTTCCGTAAGTGGCCATGTATCCATTTTTTTGCGCGGTCCTGTAAATCATTTTATCTGTATTCTACAAACATTTCTTAGTAAACTGGATGCTGTTCAGCGCAAAAATGTATAACTTATATAAAAACCGTCTTTAAGGAAATTACGCTCATATTCAGCAATTTTTACGAGCTCTTTTGTGTAGTCCTGTAAATCAAGTATAGTATTTATACACACCATATAATATGCATAAATTTAGCGAAACTTAAAAGCGCATATCATAATTAAAATAGCATTTCATCTATCCATCAGCCATCATCGATAATATACAGTACTTCGGCTAGAATATGCTATTAGCAATTTTCTGCGTGTTCCTGTGAATGCTATGCACTTTTTATTATGCGTGAAAAAATTATTAATTCTCAGCGACGTATATCAACTTTATTATACATGAAATACTTTAATATAATTTAAATGTCGCAAACAATCCCCCCATTTGCCATTATGAAATGGAATTCTTTTGTGAGGGAAAAATACTATTATTTTTACCGTTTATTTTACAGAATACATATTTTAGTGCACGTCGTAAATGAATATAAATTTTAATATGTTTGACAAGGTGTAACATCTTTAACGATCTTTCCCCGTAGGACGTAATGTAACGGGAAAATTTTGAATGTCCCTGTAAATAAACTAATCATGCTAAATATTTCATTCGCAATAGGTTTCGTGCTAGGGTAAATGTCAACCGCTTCCAATAATTTTTGGGCAAATCGAGTATATTTATGAGAGTTAAAGCGCGGACAGGCAGTCAGGCGCACAGACTGCCAGACAAAGAGAAATCATAAACACTTTTCAAATTTGTTGGAAATAAATTAATAAAAGATTAGTAATAATACAAATAAAACATCGAATTAAAATCACTTGATGACATACAAACACATATAACGTGTTTAATGTCAAGTGAATGTGACATTTATGCTACGTCATTGTCATTTAATCTTATAATTTGGCAATAGTTTTTTGATCGACGGAATAATCAATTAGTAAAAGAAACATTTATAACTCCAAAAGTGATAAACCTATTAACAAACAGTTTCCTGTATCAAATTAAGTGTCTCATTTCCAATTAAAATACATATTTGAATTGAAATTTGAATGAAATATACAGGGTCATGAAAAATCGAAGACTAAAAAATCGGATTAAAAATATCTCGGAAACTAAATTATCCCATCGATTTCATTTTTTATGCAAAATTTATGTTTTTTTATTGTCTTTTATATCCTTTCCTTAAAATAAAAAAGTTCGAAAATTTTTATATACCTTTCATAAGAATGAATATTCCGAGTGTCCGAAAAAAAAATCCTGATGATCGAGATTATTGATATTCAATAGGCTTCTTCCTACAATTATATACTAAGTACACACCAAATTTCAAGTCTCTATCTCAATTTTTTCGGGAGACAAAGCATTTACAGACAGACGGACAGCATTTTTTTTTCTAAAAATATTTTTTTCGGAATCTCCGGTGTCTGAAATGTGTAGATCTGTCAATTTCTTTTTTGATTTTTAAAACGGTTGCAAGACTTAGGGGAGAGGGGGAAGGGAGGCACATTTGAACATTTTTTTAGAAAACCAACACATTTCTTACTTGGATTATATTTACTGCGTTTTAAATATTACATTATAAAAACTTTGCATTTTTTCATCATATGAGCCATAAATTAAAAGTTTTCCAAATAAATTAAACATGTTGTGAGAATTTAAAAAACCGAAAGATTCCTGTTCAAAACTGCCCCATGCAGGGGTACCTTTGAACAAGTAAGGGACATCTTTGAACAAATGAACAAAATATGAAAACATTAAGAGTTTTTGTGAAAGTAAGTTTTTGTGTTTCAGAAATATAAAAGAATGTGATTAAAATTAAATAACTACATTTTACTGAAATTACTAATTTTTTTTATTATTATTTAACCAAAAAGTTGATGATAAATCACATTGCTGGAGACACTCTTTGCTGAAACAGCAAGAAATGTCCCTCCAGTTATGTTTGGTTGTGGCAATATTTTTATGCTTGAAATCCGCCAAATTGATATCTGATGCCTCTAGAAAATAAAATATTTATTCAATCTTTTACGAAGAAACCTGACATTAAATTCATTTCGTTTTGCAATTACAATTAAATCCGACCAATGTAAGGAAAAGTTGTGCTTTTCGTATGAAATTGAACTAAAAAAAATCATTCACATGTAAATCTTCTAGAACAAGAATCTTTTTTTTTTCTTGATCTCCAGTATCGGTAATTGAATCTTCAAAATCAGATTCATCAATGCATCAATTTAGATTCGAAGCTTCCCATCACTAATACATCCAGAGATTGTAATCTATGTGTGTAGCGAGGGGGGTTGTTAACAATATTAGTCCATGTTCTTTGGCATTCTCAATTAACCTCTTTTCAGATTGAAAAAAGTAGAAAAAAAATAATATTTAGATACATTTATAACTCTTTACTTCATAATTTTAAATGTTCAGTGGTGCCCCAACTTTTCTATTCAATGGTGCCCTATCACATGGAGTTTAGCATTACAACTATTTACTCAATTTGGACTAAGAATGTAAATAAAAAAGTTTATAAACTAAAGATAATATCTTTATTTAAGTATTGAACAATAAATTAAAATTTTAAGCATACAAAATTGTTAACAAAAAGCTTGCAATTTTATTTTCTCAAGTTTAGATTCAAGAAGGAGAAAAATACATACCTTCCTTAGACAGTACTGTGAATATAAAATGGTTCAGTTTAGTATACTTATAGTTGTGAAACAGTAGTAATGTGTTGCTTTCTACGATTTTAAAAAATATATATTTAAAGGAAAATATTTAGAGTGTTTCAGAGGTGCCCTCAGTTCAAATGTGCCCCTCCCCTCTTCCCTAGCCTATACTACGTATGGATAAGTAAAATGAAGAGCTTAGTCCCAACAACTTAGAACTAAGAATAGACCGAAACAGGCTTTCAAAGCCGAAACAGAAACCGAAACCGAATTTCGGTGACATTCCTAATTTTGGCCGGAAACGAAAACGAAAATGCCCAAAACATTTTTTTTAAAGAAATTAATACAGACATAAATATACATAATTATTAATTAATTAAACGTATTTATGAGATTTGCATAATTATTAATTAATTATAATTATTTATTAAATAAACATATTTATTAACCATATTAAAAATAGAAAAGTTAAAATTGTGATATAAAAAGCTGTGCTAATAATTTTCTTCATAATGGAATTTGGTAATTTTTGAAATTCAATGTTTAAAAAAAGGTATGATTATTACATTTAAAATTTATATCAAGAAACATTCAAATTTTCACCTTTATAACGCAGTTTGTCTAACAGTTTTTTCACAAATACTTTTCGGGCTATTAATTTTTTCAGTAACTTCAAATGTGTAATTTTTCGAGATTAACCTGTGACAACGATTTGCGGAAAAAAAAAAAAAAAAAAAAAAAAAAAAACAGTCGTCAGCAACGACTTGCTTTTTATTAAAGATTATTATATCTGTGTCCTATCTGTGTCTCTGTGCCTTAGAGCTAAAACACTTTATTTTCATATAAAATCAAACGTAATTAATTCATAAATGACACATAAATATTTCTCAACTATAAGAATATAATTTATTTTTAAGTATACACGCCCTGATTTATCTTTTATAATGTTTTTTTGTAAATGATCATCTGTCATACTAGTAGTTTCTCAAAGAATATTCAAAATACTTCTGCGGTTTCAAATTAAAAATTTTCTATTACTATTAAGTCTGTAGCTTTTTATGAGCACGTGAAAAAGTTTAATTATATATATGCATTGTTTGCCATATAGTTTGCATTCATGTCTTTAGTCATGTGTGACTGATAATTACAGCAACGAAATTCATAAGAATAAATAATCTCATTTGAGACGATACAGCTCAAACCGAAGAGTCATGTTGAAAATTTCCAAAGGAAGTAATTAAGATTTTTGGAATACAGATAGTTTCGATCGAGTTTCGTTCCGGCCCAATTTTCGGCGAAACTCAGATTTTTCGCCAGAAATGAAAACAAAACCGAATTTTTGGTCGATTTTTACTTAGAACGATTAAACATGTCGGTGAAGGTGACAACATTTCTAATTCCACTAGCGATCTGAACGAATTCCATCCATATTAATCTCCTCAGTTCTCTGACAAATATCGCGAGAGCCCATAAAAACCAGTTTAAAATTACTATTAAACATCTCCAAAAATGTATCATCCTATAAACAGATGCTTACGCATTTATTAAAAAGGTCTAGAAGTAATTCTGACAATGTAAGAAGTATGTAAATTAATTTAAAGCCTGTTATTTAGTATCTCCTACAGGCGATATCAGGACTGAGGAGGTTAAATTATTCTTTTAAACACTTTTAGGGGCAAGGTGCTTCTATTCCTAAAATTCCGAAAAGAATAAATGACACCGGAATTTAAAAATAAATTTATATTTACAATAATGGAAAGCTTTTATTCACATTCTTAATAAAAGGAAAATTTTCGTGCTAACATTCTGGCGTCAATGTTGGACATTGGAATTAAATTAGGTGGTCCAAAAATAAACCACTGCCCTTGAAGGGATTTAAAAAAGGGCCAATTTAAGCCAAGCGAAGGTGTGTATTTACATGAGAGATTGTTAGAATTTTTATATTCGGGCTGTTTTACTTTTTTGTTCGTTTTACTCTTTATAATGACTCAATTGTTATTCGTAAGAAATATATTATTTCAAGTGGCATCACGAGTGAAAGTTTAGTGATTAGATTTGATTTTTCAATCTCATAACGTTTATTTATTTATTTTTTTTCAATACTAGCTAAAAAATTTATTGGAAACTGAAGTCTTGCTATTTTTATTATTATTATTCATAAGAAATTGAAGGTCATAGATTTTTTTTAATGCAATGAACGAAGACAAAAGTGTCATTGTAAGAAGTCGGTGAAGAAATAATGAGCGGAAAGCAAGATTGCTAATGAGGCAAAGCCAGGAGTCGCGAGATAGAATTTGAGTGGCAAATGCTACAACTCAACAAGCATGATGAATAAGAGATGCAGAAGACCATCATTATCGATAGCTTAACCTTTTCGTGTCCGATATATTTTTTTTCGGTTTTTATGAAAAATTACTTTTATGTAAACAACATTAACACTAGCCATCCGAATAGATTAATTAGTGTTTAACAAATATTTCACTGTCTGTAAGATAACGAATGTTGTTGTTTTGTGTACTATTCAATTAATATTCATCTGAAAATAGGCTGAGGAAGAATTTTTGGAGATGTTTAGAAAATATTGTATTACAATAATATTTAACTCATAGTACACCTTTCTAATACTTTTTGTGCTTTATTACACATGATTCTTTCAGGAAAGTATTTTTTATTTTGAATTTTAAGGGTAAAACATATGTTTAAAAAAAGGATCGCAAATGGCGGAAAGAGAATTAAGGAAATAATAATTATTATTACTATTACTAAATGCCTAAACATAAATGAAGTCACATATGTATAAATGCAGAGACATATACTAATATTACAACATGTAAATAGTAGGTTGGTTGATTTTTGTCGTCCGATTATCTACGCTAATGGGATATAGGACCAGGGGGAGTGCCCTCCGTGGGGGTCTTTCTAAGGGAACCTAACCCGTATTTACGCAAGGTTCGAAGAAAACCACGGAAAACTCCGAACGGTTAGGCCGACAGCCGCGATTGGGTTCGAACCCAGCACCTGCCGTCTACCAGTTGAGAGGTCCGAACCTCTCGGCCACTGGTGGGGCCTGTAAATAGTAGGAAAAGTATTTTTTAAAACAAAATAATACTCCATTAAAAGACATGTACTATTAATAGTACACCAGACTCGAAAGGGTTAAATGAAAAATAGGTTGTTTTTATAACTATTCTACCTCGCCAGAGTCTATTGTAAGATAAGATAAAATATATTACTTCATAATTCTTTCTATAATGCAATGCTATATCATTCTTTTTAAAATGTAAAAACGCCATTCTGACAAGTTGCTCTTAGCAAACATTTGTAGAGAACTGGAGGTTATAGAACGAAGATACGACGTTCAAACGAAAACGGAACAAAAAAAATGTAATAATCGACTAATGGATGAGCATTGATGCAAAAAGTGCAAAAACCTAGTGAAATCTATTCCCAGATGTTTAATAGCTGTTATGGATATTAAAGGATATCTTATTAAGTACTAATTTAACGAAATATTACAATATTTACTAATACGTACATTTTTAAAAAAGTATACGAAGACTTGTGTGAGGTAACTTTCCTTTATTATTTTTTAATTATTGATTCTTGAAAATAACGTTTTTAAAATATTTTATGCAGTTTTGATACGAATAAACTAATTATAAAAAAAGAATAAATTAAGAATCTTTTTACTAAATTCCCATTTTGAATTATTAATTTTAATTAATGGCTATTTTATTGAAATTCACAAGTATACGAGCACTTTAGCAGGGTTCGTACGCTTCAAGGATTTTTTACCAGAATGATTGTAAAGTAATGTTTGCCTTATTTGATAAAAAATATTCTGTTTTTAGCTATAACAATTAGTACTTTACGAATTTTTTGATGCGAAACCACCTAAAATCCCAGGTATCCCCTGCTGCGTAGGGACCCTGTTTAGGGACTTGAACAATACAAAAATCTTTTCTTAAAATTTATTTTATCATAGTCATATTATTATATACATTGTGAATGAAAGTTAACATTTTAGTATGTCACACTAGAATGAATTCGGGAAATATTGCTTCTTGATGTCCACAAAGCAAAGGATCATTGGCAGTGACGGGTCCATCATCATCGTCGTCAATCAGATCTTCATAGTCCCTAAAAGGACTGCAAATAGATGTCCCAGAACTTGGACTTGTAGGTGGAGTTGTTGATGTTAAATTGGGATTATGATCTTTTAGTATTTTTTCTTGTTCCTGGCTGACACTGGACTCAATTGCTAATTCACAAGAGTCTGATTGACTTGAAAACGGAATACCATGCACTCGCAAAACAGATTCAAGTTCCTGTAATTAAAAAAATGCAATTTTTAATATTTATTTGTATTGAAAATTGTCTTTTAATCCATGAATGCTACCCAATAAAGAAACATAATTCTGTAAATTTGATCAAAGTCTCGATATTTTTTAATGGATGAATTTCTAACTATATTAGGTAGCTTTCATTACAAAAAGTAAAAAGCTACCTATTGCAGCCGTCCGGAGGAAAGCACTTCCGGAACTTCCAAAAAATACCAAAATAATGGTATATTTTCATCGATCATGATCCCAAAACCACCCTCCGTTTAAATATTGACATGTACTATATATGACGACCTCAGAAGCCAAGGGGTACAAGTGACAAAATGTCGATTTGGAGTAAATTGAGTTTAAAGATAACTGATGTTAAATTGGAACATCAATAACAATTGACTAAATTGAAATAGGAAACATCTGCTTGTTGCATTCTAATATTTGAACTCTCATTTCAATAACTGTTAAAAAAATAGACTACAATTTTCTTTAAATGTATAATTAATCAATATTGTTTGTTTTTCGAAAAAAGTGGTTTATCTCTATAACTCTCCAAATAATAAGAAAATGACCCATATTTCTTTATCTGAATTGAAAAAAGCATATTTCCATATACCCTGTGCACTTAACTCAATTTTTCTCAATTTTGTCACTTGGCTTCTGGGGTCCTCATATATGTTTAGCTATATATCTGATCTTTGTTATACTGTAACTCTCGTATATATTTACTGATTTGGATGTCACTTGGTGTGTACATAGTACAAACCAATGTCTTGACCGTGTTCGTTGGTTAACTTCATCCGCCATCTCCACTGTAAAATTTTTTTGTAAAATTCCAGTAGATGTACCGTAAATTTTACGGTACTACTACCATTTTCACTCTTTACGGTATGAATACCGTATTTCTAAGTTATATTAAGCGTAAAAAAATAGAGTTTGTTCTCTTTCGATTGAAAACGGTATTTACACAATAAAATGATTGTTCCTCATTAAAAACTCGGTATTTATACCGTAAAATAATTATTTTTCAGTAAGATAAATGACATTCTAAACATTTTCGTAGCATTTCAATAGATGTAACTAAATTTTACGGTGCTTCTACTGCTTTCATTCTTTACGATATGAGTACCGTATTTTTAAGGTATATTAGGTATAAAAAAAATCCAGTATCTATGCTATTTCGATTATAAACAGTATTTGTACCATAAAATTATGTTTTGTTCATGAAAAACGCGCCATTTATACAGTAAAATACTTATATTTCACTAAGGGAAAAAATGGTATTCTCGCCTCGGTGAACGGCAACCTTCCAAATGATGTTCTTGTTGCTTAATGAGTGCAGATCTGAGGAGAGAAGGGGGTGGGGGGAGTGGGGGTGGGGGGTTCAGCCGGCAAATTGTTTGGAGGACCAAGAAGCTCAAAGGAGCCCAATAGTTACAATACACATTGTACATTATAATTTTTACGTATACCATAACGTAACAATAAAAAAGGAAAGGTCTATAATTACTTTTGTTAAATAGTATTAATATCTAATTAGTATCTTTAAATTCAGGAAAATAAATAATTTAATTTATGAGAGACGAACAAAGTAGTCTTCAAAGTCGAGGAGGTATTATTAAAGATTCACATGCTTTTTATGTATCTTGAGAGTCTGTATAAGAGGGAAGGGGATGTGTCACTGATCCTGGGCACGTTACGGCTTTCGACGGCCTGGATAGATGTCGTTTTTCTAGTGCGAAATTTCAATCTAATATATTGAATAAGTTCAACCAATCCTTAATTTTTATTGAAGAATTATAGCATTCGTAGATGTGAAACTCTAGGATTTTAAACTAGTGTAATTAATCAGTTATTCAAAATCATGTAATTAAAATTATAATATTGTGTACCATTGAATATATACCAGCGATATACGTTAAAAGGATTTATTCATCTTTGTATGCTCTTTATGTTTCATTCAGTTGGATCCTTTTACCGGACGTGCGAGACAAAGAAGTATGCAACATTTTAATTATTTTTAAGTGAAAGTAATTAGTATGCAATTATTTTTATTACATTTTTAACTTGCATAAATTCTTAATAAAGTTCTTCTTTAATGTTATATATCTGTCTTATTAATTTATTTTAGCTCTAAAAAACATTTTTTTAGGTATGACAAATAAGAAATTTGCCAGCTAAAAATTATTTAAAATTCAAAATTTATTGAAAAAAGCTAATAATACAATGTTAAAAATTCCCGTTCAGAGTTAATCCATGAAGCAAAATAAAGAGAAGCACCGAAATATGGTATTTCTTATTTTTTCAAAATTCCAAGCTGGGCAGCCCGATCTGTTTTACCATTTCTTTTTTCCGTATTCAGCAACACAATTCCTTAACGTTCCTTACAATACTAATGCATCGAAAGTCGCATCGCTCAATATTGAAGATCGGTGGCTAGTACGTTGCCTCTTTAAGGAAAAAAACGAAATGGTATCGGGTGTGCTCAGATGGTGAAATTTTGGAAACTATAAATACCCACCTCCCGCGAATAACCCCTGTTAAAATTTAGACAAAATTATCATAAAAGCAGAAAAAAATACATGCTTATTAGAAAAATATATTAAAATACCAAACAGTCAGTTGGCTTAGATTTATGCATAATCCATCGGTAAAACTACAAACACCGGTCTCCTTTCCTCTACCATTCTCATAAGTAGCTAAAATTCAAAAATTCTTTTCGCATACGTTGTTTAAATTTTAACGACCTCAGGCCACAATCTTGATGAGCTCAGAGATTTAGTAATTAACATCCTGTTGATCTAATTCTTAAAAAGGGGGAAAATTTCAAAATCTTTAAAAATCTAAAATCAAAAATTTAGAACCTATCTCACCCAACATACTGACAATAATGCTATTTCGCCATACGGCGCAGTGTCGAATTCAGAAATTTTTCTCCGGGGAGGGCGACATTATAGAATTCCGGGGGGGGGGGGGGGGGAATGACACTTTTTCACCAGTAAAAACATAAAAACTTTATTTTTCCGGTGGGGGACATTTCATTGCTAAGGGAATGGGTGTTCCCCCCCGGGCACCTCATGAATTCAACACTGATACGGCGAGACTGCTATTTTCGTTAATGAAAGGCTCTCTCGTACGGTAACTCACTCTCTTTCAACCCCCCCCCCCCCTAAATTCTGGAGAATTTTAATATTAAAATCATTTAGACAATTAAAGTTAATTCTCAATCTTATCCGTATGTCTCTAAACCTTCGGCAATCCCCCCCCCCCCCCGGTCGCTCTTCCGTCCATCTTGGATAAATTATTTAGGCTAGATGGTAAATGATACTTTCAGGTTACTTCAGTGGTCATCATTCGAGTTTTAACGCAAAAAGTACCATTGATGCTTTGTCTCCTACGCCTCCTACCAACACCCCATATAGTGGGTGTTGCTCCGACCCGGATGGAACGATTAATCGACCTGTTTTCTTAACACAGTGTTAAAGATGTCTGTAAAATAATGAGTCTCTGATCGTATATTTTGCTCTCAATTTACCACATTTCAAGTAAATTATAGAAACACGATTAATTTACAAACATTCCATTCGACCAGTAAGGGGCTAATTGTTAATTTTCGATCCCCTTCCTCCCTTTGGATATCATACGTTATCATCCATCAACTCCCTCCCCCCCCCCCCCCCGATAATGATATCGTTATCAAAGTTTAAAAATTTTTTATTTTTAGGATTTAGTTCTTTTGTTTGGAGTAATATACAAAACTGGTTAAATTATTTTTCGCAAACTTTATTGATTCAAATGAAGATAATTTAATAAAATATCGCTTTATTCAAATAAAATTTCAAAAAAAGTTACTATTTAAAAGTATATTATTTTATAATAGTTTTTTCTTACATAGTGCATTTAACAGTAATTAAGTCTTGTTGAACTTGTCCTTCGAACGAAGGAGGGATGAGGGGGGGGGGAGACTTAGAAATTCTTATCAACAGAACAAGTGGATAACATTCTTTCGCTTTTATTTATTAGAAAACACAAATAATTTCAAATGCATTTCAAATAAATTTCACATAAGATTTCTCGATCCATGTTTATATATGCATACACATATGAAGATGAACAGGAATGTCAAAACGTTGGGGTATACCATATTTTAGAATTAGATAATTTTATTAAAATTTAGTGATTTTAATGATAGCTTTGTATTTTCATAAAAATAGATAACTGAATTTAAAAAAAAAAAAAAAAAAAAAAAAAACATAATGTAATTTTTTTCAACAAAAATCCACGTTACAAAGAAAAAAAAGTTTTGATTGGGTCAAAAAGGATATCAATATCAAAAAGCAACCCCCTCCCTAGAGATATCTTACATCATCTTTCAGACAACCCCTCCCCCCCAAAATAATAATGTTATATATGTACAGCCCCTAATAAAAAAATTATCATTCTTGTTTCTAGTAAAACCATCGTAATTATTGTCTAATCAAAACATTTTCCATGAAAATGTCTAGATTATAAATAAGATAATGCAGTACACGAAAGTTTGTTTTCGACGGAAGTACTGGTATCAGATTTTCGAGTCAAAAGCCTCCTTTACGGGTATTAGTATAAGTCTCAGTGTTTGCCAACGAACTAACCTAATGGTGTCAACTTGTTGATGTGGAGCAATGGGAGCTTGCGATCTGAGTTATTCAAAGTGAGTTATTCGGTTATATTTCTTTTTTTCCTATAACGTACATAATTAGAAAAATAATTTGAACTATATATATTTTTAATTTCTTTGTCTTAAAAGTATGTAATTCATTTGTTTGTGTACACTACCTAAGAAATGGAAAATAAATCACTTTGTTAATGAAAAGTACGCGTTGGATTAATTTTTTTTTTCAAATAGGAAAATTGACATCTGTAAGTTTTAGAATATTTTCTGTTCAACATTTCAACTATTTCTCTTTAAATTTAATCCTTTTAATTAGAATATTTGCATAATATTAGTAATTTACACTTATCTTATTTAAAAGAAGGAATTTGACTTATTTGATTCCTCCTTTTGCTAGATTGTCCATTCTCCTCCACTATTGTTTTTATGTTAAACTGCTTATATAAACAACAGTGCTGCTGTTAAGTTTAGTTTAAATTATGGATAATATATAATATTAGGTTTTCTAAACAGGGGAACTATTACAGCGACACGTAAACAAGTCATTAATATACAGCAAACATTAAAATTAAATGAAGAAAATTTACTTTTTTTAATACAAATCTAAGTTTATGTTGATCAGCAACTTTTTTCAACAGAATATAGCTGCATCTCAGTGGCGTAGCTAGGATAGGTGACACCCTGGACGGATGTAAATTGTATTACCCCCAGCCACCATGGTGTCATCCCCCCCTGCCTATCCGTTATATTTTTTCATTCCCAATTGTACGCTATTATAACAAATGACTACATCATTCCTCATTCACCTTCTGCCTTGCACTACGAATGAAAAAAAGAAAACAGAGTAACGACTTTTTCTTAACCCCTAATTCGCATAAATCAATGTGGTGTCTGTATGTAGAAGAAAATTCTTTCTTTTAAAGTTTGCTTTTCTTATCCACTCGTTGGATAGGTTAGTTTTTGTTACCTGGTGCATATATCTTATTTAAACACTCCAATCTGCATAAAATTTCAACTTTTCTAAGAAAAGAAAATTAACTCTATTTCGTCGTACGCTAGAAATTTAATTTTATTTCAGAATTCTTTTCCAAAATCACATAAGATTGTATGTATCTATTTGCAAATAAATATAGGGTAACACCCTTTAAAGGATTACACCCGGTTCGGACCGCCCCCTACTAGCTACGCCACTCCGTCTATCTAGTATGTGATTGATGCTTAGAATAATACATAACGAGAAAAAATTTCTGTCCCATTCCATCCCATTCTTCCTTACTAATATCGTAATAAATATTAGTACTATTTGTTACTAATATTAGAACTAGTACTAATATATCCCGTACTACTAATAACAATAATTAATTAAAGCTTGAAAACATAGTATATTAACACACGAAAAAAATCCTAAAAATCCGATTTAAATTTTAAAAAAATCTGATTTAAATAAAAATATACATAGTTTTGTTTAAAACAATGATTGTTTTACACCTTAGTTGCTATTTAAAAGCGTGCATTAGGGTGGAGCGAAAAAAAATTTTTTTTGAAAATCAAAAACGGGTAGGTGCCAAAAGTTGCCTTTATACTAGTACATCAACTGCGTGAAATTTTACCGCTGAAAAAAAATGGCTTGAGTCTGCGCTTTTGCTCCAAAAATCGAAATTTTGGGTAAAATTTGTCATTTTTTGACATGTTTTCAAAAAAATTAAAAAATTCCTACAGAGCTGGTTCGTATTTAAAAGTGTTGCTTAGACCTTTATATTTATCTGCTTAACATATTTAAACTATAAAACAATATCTGTAGTCTGTATAATTGGAGCAATTCTGACAACTTTTTGTGAAAAATCAGTGTTAATCTCTCTATTGGAGCATATAACAAAATGTTCTTTTGAATGCATTTCTTACCTAGCTGCTTTCAAAACTACTGTGTATATAACTCATAGAGGTGGTTGTATTATCCCACCCGTCTCAACCACCCAATCATCTAGGCCCAGTGTTTTATTTATGTATTGAATTGTTATTTTTTTCCCGAAGACGAGTATAAGTTTTCTATATATCAAAGTAATTTATCTATTCTTTGTATTTATAGACTTTGGATGATTTGAATCATGCTTATGTGACCTGCTGCACGTATATTTTTATACCATGTATAACAGAAGCTGAGTAATGTATTGAGTATGTTCTTAATTGAACCTAGTCAGCAGTCTATTATCTTCATTAAAATTTCATGCAATTAGTACATTATGATTAGAAGTTCTGTTATCACAGCATTTTTTCAATCAATTACATTTTATATGCAATGATTTGCCTAAAAACTGATTGTATGAATTCAGTTTCTAGTATGCCATCATTTATTGAACCTATTACATTGAATATATGCTGAAAAGTTAGCTGTTTAATATTATGACGATCGTCACAGAGGATTGCAAACAAAATTTGCGTGTAAAACAACAATATTTCTAAAGAAGTTTTAGTATGCTTTATGTCGTTTCCTGTATTGTTCCGCAGTCTAGTAATTTCTAATAAGATTTTAGATCTATTATTTAGGTGTGTAGTACATTTGGTATAAAACATCCCGCGGTATAAACTTGGATTATAGATTTGGTGAGTGAACATATAGACGCTGATTGCCAATCTGTGCTTATATAAAGCGGAAAATTTTATTAACTTTATGAGCTGTCTTTTCTGTGAGATGTTTTCTAAATTTCTATTCCCCATTCTTTGAGAAATAGCTTTCCTTATGAATTAGCTTTGCAATCTCCGACAGAAATTTCTAGTCTGTTCTGAGTATCTTTTTCTCAATTTCAGAAAATAATTTCTCTATTTTATAAAAAAAATTGCAATAGGAAGTGAATATTACGTAGACAAAGATTTTCCTTATTGATCCAGTGAATCCATGTAGCTTAGAACGTTTTATATCGACTTCTCTAATAATTGACGCAGAGGAAATTCACTGGAGTTGAAGTAGCGAATGATTCAATATCATATAGACAATTCTAAGCTTACCCAATGCAAAATGGTTCACAGTGACAAATAAAATTCTCCTAATTTTAAATGAGCACTTATAGTCGATATCCATCCATTCCCTCATAAAGCACAATGCATTATAAGTTTATGCCCAGGACATTTCACTATGAAATGTTCTCCATTCATAAAAAGGGAATCTAAAAGTTAATAGGAAATTAACTGGATACGAAAACACTTAGAAAACGGCATAAAACTAATGCAAAAAAAGTTATTTACAACAGCGGTTGTTTTACACATGGAGAACAAATTTTCATTGCAATTCTCGCTGACGATCACCATCACATTAAACAGCTCGCTTCTCAACATATAAAAAATGCAAAAGTAGAATAAATGATGGCATACTTATAGTTGAAATATCTGAAATCATCTTTGAAGCAAATCATTACGTAAAAAAAAAATACAATTGACTGAAAAAATGTTGCGGTAACAGAACTTCCAATCATTATTCATCAACTGAATGTAAGTTTGATAAATATAATAGATGGCCGAATAGATCCCTTTAATAATATTCCCGTTCATTATTCTGCTTGTCATTTTTTTTGTATAAACTGTAAAAATATACATGAAGATAGTTACAGCAGCATGTGGATGCAAAGAACTGATGAACAAGGTGGAAGCATCGAAAACATGCCAAATTTTTATAAAGAAAATCACATATCAATGTATAAATAAAACACTGTACTAAGATGATCGAATAGTTGGGCCAGATGGTATAGGAAATATAGCCACCTCCACGACGCATGTCCAAGGTAGTTTTGAAAACAAGAGCTGTATTAAAAACAACAATTCGTTATATGACCCAATAGAGTGGTAATGCTGTTTTCTTACTAAAAGTTGTCTGTTTTGCTCCAGCTATAGGGAATAAACATATTGTTTTATAGTTTAAATATGTTAAGCAGATAAATATAGAGGTCTAAGCAACACTTTTAAACACTAACCAGCTCTGTAGAAATTTTTTAATTTTTTTGAAAAAATGTCAAAAAATGGCAAATTTTACCCAAAATTTCGATTTTTGGAGCAAAAGCGCAGACTCAAGCCATTTTTTTTCAGCGGTAAAATTTCACGCAGTTGATGTATTAGTATAAAGGCAACTTTTGGCACCTACCCGTTTTTGATTTTCAAAAAAAAATTTTTTTCGCTCCACCCTAGCGTGCATATTCATTCATATGCCATTCATAATGCTGATTTTAAAAATAGTGAGAAATGGTGTTTATATTAAGACTGTTTGGTTTTAAATGTTTATAAATTATAAAATAAAACTTGTAGATTAATTGCTCTTAAAAGTAGAGTTGTAACGGTAAACCCACGGTGGGCGCCATTTGTAACGTTACATGCATGCTGGGTGTCATTTGTAACGTTTGGTTGGTCGTGATGGAGGTTAAATGTAGACATACTCAGTAATTTAGGATAAAATAACAAAGTTTATTAAAGTGATAATGGCTGAAGGGAAGTGGAGCAAGTCTTAAATTTACACAACTGAAAACACTATGAACAGCTAAATCATACTCACAGGCTTCGGCCTAGCTCAGTCGGGGCACCTACTAATACCTTCCGCTATCTCTTGGCTGATCTGCTAAATAAAGCTTAATTAAACAGCCCGTGGCTGTAGGTAATCCTTTATTCATTAACAATCCAAATGAAACTAAGAGGTTCCTTACCCCGGCCAACTCTCAAGTCAACTGTCGGAACTTCTTTCCACTCACTGGAGGCTTCGTTGCTACTTTTCAATCGGCTAGCACTTCGCTGAACACTAATTCACTTCGCTTGTCTAATGGCAGAGAACTCGCTGGCTGCTGGCTAATGCCAGAGACGCTCGCTGGCCAATGCCAGAGACACACTCCATTCACTCAAACCCAAGCTTTTATATGCTGCAAACTGAGATACTTCACATTAACATATTACTAATAACCGCAAGCTAACTGTAAAATCCGAAAGAGCACACACACTCTAGAAAGTTAAAGTAAAAGAGAGGATAGATGTCGCTTTTACGCTTACACTTGTTAAATTATTGACGTCACGATCTCAGAAATACTAGAGTGCCTTTATGCAAAGGTCACTCCCTCACAGAATCCATCGTCTTGTTTAATTTTATAAAACGCAGAAAAAAGGAGGGGGGGAGGAATTAAGTCAATTTAAACCAGAATAAATCAATTTCTATGGAACTTTTAAAAATCAGCTGGCATATTTGCAATTATGATTACAATTCTCTGACAGCTCATATCTACGTGTTATTAACAGTATTTATGTCTACACTAGTTAGAAATTGGGTTATTTATTAAATTCTAAGTCAATTAAATTTCACTTAAACTAGTGTTTGACTAAATAGTCGATTCGGTATTTTGGGATTCAGCATGTTATACACGAATATAAGTGTCATTAAACTAATTAAAGAAACTCTTAAAAACGTGTTACTTATAATTCAAATACTTCGCTAAATAAATGCAAATTACGGCCAATATTTATCCCTCCCCCTCCTCCCTAGGAAAAAAAAAAGCAAGCAATTAAAGTCTAATTACTGGAGTGATATATATATTTTTAACACGTTCGCTGCCGCTCGCGCGAAAGTGCGTGGTATGCGCTGGCGCGGGAAATTCTTTTACTGATTCTTTGTTATAAAAAGTAAATCGGCTTCTGGGAAAAACCCACTTCTACAGTGCGGCATTATCTAGCATCACATCTTTACGTAAGCGGCAGCGAACGTGTTGTCTTTTTTCCACACAGAGAGAGTTTATTAAATCGGATTTAAGTCTTTATGTTAAAGGTTTACTTTCTGTTAAACCTTTTTTTAAAATTTGGATGGTAAAAATAATGAAATGTCTGATTTTGTGAAGGAGCCTATTATTAAATGAATTTTTTTATTAAATAGGCCCTAAATTTTGCTTTAATTGAGCCTGATTACGTAAATTTACATTCAAAATTTAGAGTTTTACATATTTAGATCTTAGACCAGAGGTGCAAAAATATAGGCACCAGCAGAGTCAGTCACGCGCCACTAAAATTTAATAGCATTCTAGCAAGTAATTTATACAAATTATTAGATGAGACAAAACGAAATAAATTTTATAGTAATAGCATAGGAGCAACTAGAGGGAGCAACTGGCGCGAAGACTTTTAAAGAGAAACTTTATGAAATATGCTTTATTTTTCTTCGGAAATGCATGAAAATAGCAGCTGTTGTTATTCAGAAACTGTCTAATTGCACTCAATTTTCTGTTTTTTAAAAAAATGCAATAGATCTTTTATAGCAAGCTTACAAAGTTGACATTTTTGAACACATTCCCTGACGAATGCAGAAAAACCGGTAGAAAAGAAGGAGAAAAAAGGGTGATTACGTGATCGAAATAGCTAAGCACTGGTCAGGTAATTTACTTACATAAAATGGAAAATTAAGTTCGATTCGAAATCTATTCCATAGTCAGGCCTTCCAATCTTATATCTTTCTGTTAAAAAATGAATTTGTATATGTGTCAAAATGTTTTGCGCTTGTTGAGCGAAGCAGTTGAGAACTCCCTAGCCGTACCTTCCATTCCACATTTTATCACATCTTTTCAATATTGGAAGGTTTACGAGAAGTGTAAATTATAATTATCATCTATTTGGGATCTTCGAAATCAGCCTGCGTAATTTTTGTCATAAAATATTAATAACTGTAAAAACCATTGATTTACAGCATAACTATTTAATTTCTTACACGTCAAAACCTTGTGTGATTTTTTTTTTTTTTTTTTTTTTTTTTTTTCAAATTGGTTATTTAGAGAAGCGAAAGAATATGGTATATGTACATATGTTTTAATTACATTTTCTTTTCGATAATGAGTAAATTTAATATGACGGAAAAGGGAAGGGTCTTCATCTGGTATTTTATTTATTTATTTATTTTACAGTCATTTATGTTACAGTCATTATCCTCCAAACTCTTCAAAATTTTTTGGAATTAAAACATGTTTTCACAGTTTTTGACAAGTAATCCAGAAGAAATATTGATATTTACTAATAAAATGGCTGGTATAAAGATTTTTTTCATTTGATATATTTAAGTCATTAAGAAATAATATACGTTTATTTTCAATAACAGAAAATTTGAAATGGAGAAGGAATGTGGCTACCCAATTTCATTTTTGAAGTACGGTTAAGGAGTAGACTTGGAACTATTTACTACCCAGTGGCAAAAAATATCTCGATAATCTGCGACAGGTAGACTGCTACAGAGGCAGAAAATAATCCATAGGTAAAATATTTTGCAGTTGCAACGTTAATTAAACACTTACTTGTAACGATTTTATTCGTTTTATTCACTTCTATTAATTACTAACTCAAGTTTTTGGATTAAGTAATAAAGTGTTAAATATAATAGAGAGCAAAATAAATATCCATGAAAAAATAATCTACAAAGAAGAAAAAAAAATCTGTAACACCCGTCTTCATTCTCTAACTTTCTGCTAAATGGCTTGTTATATGAATAATAATGGGAGCAGGACATTTCGGTCCCGCCATTTCGGTCCTGCCATCTCGGTCCGGCCGTTTCGGTCCCAAGACATTTCGGTCCCGAGACTCTTCTGTCCCGAGACACTTCGGTCCCTAGCCATTTCGGTCCCGAGACATTTCGGTCCCTAGCCGTTTCGATCCCGAGACATTTCGGTCCCAAGACATTTCGGTCCCTTCTCCTGCAAACTGAAATTTTCTGAAATAAGACATAATTTTATAGGGAACATTGCAGAGTTTTAAACTGAAGGCCATAAAATTTTAGTATAATGCTATTATAAATGCCCGAAAACTGCACGCACGTATAACTCTTGTCCAAAATATTATAATTCACACAAATTTTGTATGGTAATCCTAATCATAATTGGTAATCCTAATGATAATTGGTAAACCTAATTCTCAAAACAGTTAGTAGTTTTAATATAAAAATCAAATATTTTATTAAATATATTTATTATTAATAACATGATTAATTTACATAATGAATTTTATTTTAAAATAAGCTTAATACATAATCCATTTTATATTCAAAACATCAAAATATTTCCTAGTAGTTCTAAACTGAAGTTTATCTTTTACTTGTTTATTTATTGTATTTTTAAAACTACAGAAATTTAAAACAATTAGTACAGTTAAATACGAATTATTATTTTTTTCTCTGGGAAAGTAAGAGGAAAAAGGTAATACAAATAAATAAATAAATAAACAAATAGAAGCTTAGTTTTGTCACTTAAAATTTTAAAATAAAATTATTTAAAAATTATTATATAACATTTTAATATATTTTATTAAATTATATATTATATTTAAATATAATATTTATATTATTATATTTTAAAATATTATTATATAAATTTTATGTAATTAAAAATAAAAAATAATTATCTTAGAATGAAATAGGCCCACTTTCAATAAAATTAACTCACAAAAATTGTTTTTATGGCGTGAGAAGACTGTTAAAAAAAGCAATCAGTAAATTCTATTATTATTATTAAAAAAGATTAGCGGAGGCAATTTTTTTAAAAACGAATTTTTTTCAAGTCATGCCCCGTTACGAAATCACTATTGCTTTCGCAATGTTAATAATGACAAGTAACTTATGAAAACAAATTTATAAGATGCAACTTTGTATTATAAAAATAATAAGAAAAATATAAAATTTGTTCTTCAATAAATATATCTCATTCCTGAATTATTAAAGGAGAGGGTATAGACGGGTGATTTCAGGAAATATGTATATATTATAACTTGTATAACACTGTCTAATTGAATTATTAATGACATTTATTATCAAATTGGAAGGGAAAAAATAAGGACAATTTTTTTTATTATTTAATTAATGCTAATTTAAAGGTTCCAAAAAAATGTATGTAAACAGCCAAAAAAACATTTTTGGCAGTTTATATAAAATACTTTTTAGTTTATATAATTTATAGAAGTTTATATAAAATACTGATACTAATAATTAATAGTAAAATTTAAAATATTTATTCTGATTAATAATAATATTATTAATCAGAAGAGAATATCCCCCAAAATTTATATCACACCAAACAAAATTTTCAACTCGCTGTGATTTCATTGTCACGAGTTATAAAAGTTTAATTTTATCGGACTCTTATATTCAACTTTTCATAAAACTTGTGGCGAAGAGGAGGGAAGGATAAATAAAAATAAATAAAACAAGTTGGAAATTGCACGTGAACGCATCAAATGAGGTACGTTCGTACGATAACGAAGTTTTAAAAATATTCAGATCTTGCTGATATAGTAGAGTGTACTTCGGATAGAGTATAGTAGTCGAAATCTTTGTGTTTCTGTAAATATGCAGAAAGTAATTTTTATTACACCTCAGCAACGCATATCTTATTCATAAAATGTGAAATAGTTGAATATAATTAAAACACGCCCCAAACAATGTTTCCCCGTGTAGCATTATGTAGTGGAATACTTTTGTGTGACCCTGTAATTTAATAATAAAAATTCTTTGCATCACAGATTGTACAGAATGCATATTTTAGTATATATTTCATAGATTCATGCCAATTCTATTATGTTCGAATGAGTGTGTTGAAACTTTTTTCCCATTAACCGTAATGTAATGGAATGCCTTTGATTGTCCCTGTAAATGATCTATGCATCCGACTTTCATAACATTTGAAATGACTCGATAAAATTACGTAATAATTATATGTTTTAAATTTCAATAGATTAAAATGCATTTGAATTTTTTCCCCATTGACCGTAATGTAACGGAATCCTTTTGATTGTCCCTGTAATTGATCTATGCATCCGATTTGCATAACATTTGAAATGACTCGAAAAAATTATGCAATAATTATATGTTTTAAATTTCAAACGATTAAAATGCATTTGAAACTTTTTTCCCCATTAACCGTAATGTAACGTAATCCTTTTGATTGTCGCTGTAAATGATCTATCCATCCGATTTTCATAAAATTTGAAATGACTCGACAAAATTATGGTATAATTATGTATTTTAAATTTCAAACGATTCAGTTGGGTAGTTTTTGCGTTGTTATATGCGGACGGACAGACAGACAGACGGACAGACAGACAGACAGACGGACAGACAGACAGACGGACGGACTGAGCGACAACAATAGGTGCTACGTATTTACATAATTACGAACGCACCTAAAAAGGCCCGAATAATGTTGAGCGTATACCATTTGGCAGGCCCACAACAATTTGAATCCGACTTATAAGATAGCGAGCAAAGAAATAACAAGGGACTGATATGACTAAGGACGGAAATAGTTGCTGGGAACCGAATTGTCTCGGGACCGAAATGTCTTGGGACCGAATTGTCTCGGGACCGAAATGTCTTGGGACCGAAATGGCCAGGGACCGAAATGTCTCGGGACCGAAACGGCGGGACCGAAATGGCGGAACCGAAGTGGCGGGACCGAAATGTCGTGTACCCAATAATAATTGCAACAAATAGTGGATATGACTGAATATCAGGACTTTTTTATTGCATAAATACTAATCACAGTTTATTTTTTTAATTTTTCAAAAAGAAATACAATCAAACACAAATTAAAGTCGATATTTGATTTTGATTTTTTATTTTTTATTAACGGCTTGATACGTTTCTTGTAATATTTCAAACCCATAATTCTTACGATAAAATAATGACTTTTAGTTATTACTAATAGCATAATTTTATTTGTAGGTACTTTAAATTCACACATAATTCAGCTAAAATAGCGTCTCAGTATTATCATTGTTATACGCATACTTTTTATTTATTTCTAGTTAGAATTTAAAAAAAAAAACTTTTTAACCTCTCCTCCATTCTCCAAATAAACAGAGTTATTAAATTGATTTCTTTTCCATACCCTGCTCTTCATTATAATTACCGATTCACTGTCGCCAGATGCCACTCACGGCTAATTTTTTCCTGCGACTTGTAACTTCTGGTGTTTAAGGGTGCGCGGGACACAAAAATATTAAAATTTTATTAAACAGTTTTATTGCATTAAAAAATTC
Source organism: Maratus speculifer (assembly GCA_964019185.1). Classification (NCBI taxonomy): domain Eukaryota; kingdom Metazoa; phylum Arthropoda; class Arachnida; order Araneae; family Salticidae; genus Maratus; species Maratus speculifer. Next base: position 5,364,994 of record OZ025293.1, on the reverse strand, counting down.
TTCTTAAAATTACGTTTAAAACCTTTAACGATAAAACATTGTTTCTTTTTCAACTGAATTAACAGATATTTTTTTCGTTTTGGTTTCTTTTTAAAATCTAGCTTTCAAAGCAATCGTTCTCATAGAAATGACTTTTTCCGAAAATACTTTTTTTCTTGGTGAGTTTTTTCACCATTTCTTGTATTTAAACTGCGATAACTGAAGAACTGTTAAAGAAAACTTGTTTAAATTTGGAATACGTCTTTTACAATTGTTTTATTTTAATTTTGATTCAGCAAATTTCAAAAAAATATTTAAATTTGAAAATATGATTTAAAAAAATTAATTTTTCAATTTTTTACTTTAAATATTTTTAAATTTTATTCAAATTAATATTTTTTAAATTCCTAAATCAGAATTAAAGCTTATATATTTCTGTTCATATAAATGAAAAGAAATTCTACGAATATTATTTCGAGTTATAAAGATTTTAAATTACCCCCACTTTTTAATAACTATTAAATTTAAAAATTAAAAAACTTTATGAGAAATTAAGTCACGTGCTTTTGTTTCCAAATGATATGGTAAACCATCAGAAAAAAATTCAAAATTTTAACTCACTAAATAACAGTTACTTGAAAATGTTTGCGTTGTTGACTGAATATATTAAATTAAGGATTTAAGCTCCGACATTTCCATTTTTGTTTAAACACATAGCCTACACTTGGCTCGGTAATAAATGTTCAATCTAATATTAATCCTGTTGTAGTGTTACTTACAGACCTCTTGCCCCCCCCTCCCCTTTTAATATTTTTTATTTATTTATTTATTTATTTATTTATTTTTACACAGGATGCAGTATCTATTTTTTACTAAGCATTTCCACTTTTTCAACTGTTTGTTACAGTTTTTTTTTATATGCAGATGCTTCTACTTTGAAAGCAGTTCTGAAAATAAAATAAATAAATTACTTAAATTGTTACAAAAGTTGAAAAAGTACATACACACAACAACAGATATAAGTTTAAAGTATCACATCCAAAAAATAATAATAATAAAATATTAAAATACAAGTGAGAAATTTGTAAGAAATTTCCCCGTGATTTTAAAATTAATATTGGAATTTAGCCAGGGTACTGGTGTAGGTTCTTAAGAGTCGTGGGAAGGTCCCACACCAGTCATGGGAAGAAATGAAAACACTAATCTAAATTCTATGGGAGCGTTACTTTCAAATATTTAATTTGGATATTAATATTTTTAAATGATTTTTGTGTAGGATAAATGAAGACGATCTACCCGGGGTAGTTTATAATTTTTAGTTGTTTTCTTAATTTGTTCTTCACTTACAGAACTGGTTCTGAAAATGAAACTACACAAATATACATAAAAAATCAATAATTAATGTAGGAAAAAGAAAACTAGCCCAGTTGTAGATCATTTTCATCTATTCTATATAATATATATATATATATATATATACAGGGTGTTTCGCTACCAGACCGACAAACTTCTAGGGGTGATAGTAGACATAAAGACAAACATTATTAAATAGGAAACCATGGGGCGCAAACGTCTTCTGTAGGAGCTAGGGGCCATTAAAGTTTAAGGTCCAAAAATCCAAAAGCTGATAAAAATTAGAAAAAAGGGTCGATTTGTTCGCGGTTTTCTCTAAAATCATTCTTTATATCACGATTTTTAATTTTTTTAATTTTAAAGGTTAAGTTCGAAAATTGTCGGTAGAGGGCGCTTTAGACTTTAGAGTAACGAACAAATACTTTTTGCCGTTCTTTTGTGCATGGGCTTGAAATTATTCTAAAGTTTAGACTTTAACTTAAATTTTAAGCCCAAAATCGGAAACATGAGGATCGGTTAACTAGCGAAAATTTAACTGTGAACCGAGGGGGAGATTTTAAACGCTCATAAATATTGGACAAACTAATCGATTTTGTTGCGGTTTGCGTGTAGGTCATTCCCTTGGTAATTATTTTATTCTAAATGACGTACAGCTGTGGTGTCCTCATTTTTCATAGAGGGCGCTTCCGACATATCTCTGATATTGCAATGGCATTACTCCTGGGTGTTTTACTACCAGACTATCATACTTCCAGGAAGTGTTAGGGATGCAAAAGCGACTCGGAGTCACATAGGAATGTAACGTTGAAAATGTTTTTTTTTCGAGTTATGGTTAAAGGAAGCAGAGAAAAAAACAACAGAAACAAGCAGAGAAACAGAAACACGTTAATATGACATAAAACAGTTTCTTTAAAGGTTTTACTAGAAAAGATGTTCAAAATTACGACCAGAAGTAATTCGACATGCTTAACAGCGGCATCGCTTTTAACTCCTCACGCTTTGAAAGATTCCTGGAATCTTTGATAGATTTCCGGAAGGTACAGAAATACGAGCTGCTAAGTCTTTAATTGATGGTACGGGATTCTCATACACTCAACTTTTCATGTGACCCCAGCAGAAAAAGCTCATACTTGATAGGTCCGGTGATCTGGCAGGCCAATAAACCGGGCCACCATGACCTATCCCCCGCTGTCCATATGTTACGTTGAGGTATCGGTGAACATCATAGGTAAAATGTGGAAGAGCCCGATCATGCTGGAACCACATAGAGCTGCGCAACGAGAGAGAAACTTTCACGCGCATTACCGTTCAGCTCCATCTATCGCAAGAAAATCGCAGCGCCATCTACTGTCGCTGTCAAGCTTGTCGGACTTTTTCTGGTCTTAATTTTGAACACATTTTACAGTAAAACCTTTAAATAAACTGTGTTCTTTCACTTTAATATGTTGCTGTTTCTCTGTTTGTTTCTGTTGTTTTTTTCTCTGCTGTTTTTTAAACGTAATTTGCAAAAAAGCAATTTTAAACGTTACATTCCTATGTGATTCCGGTCATTTTTGCATCCCTTACACTTCCTGGAAGTATGGTGGTCTGGTAGTGAAACACCCAGGAGTAATACAATTGAAATGTCAGACATGTCTCGGAAGAGCCCTCTATCAAAAAATGAGGACATGAAAGCTGTACGTCATTTTGAATAAAATAATTACCAAGAGAATGACGTGCACGCAAACCGCAACAAAATCGATTAGTTTGTCCAATGTTTATGAGCGTTTAAAATCTCCCCTTTGGTTCACAGTTAAATTTTCGCTAGTTAACCGATCCCCATGTTTCCGATTTTGGGCTTAAAATTTAAGTTAAAGTCTAAACTTTAAAATAATTTTAATCCTATGCACAAAAGAACGGCAAAAAGTATTTGTTCGTTACTCTAAAGTCTAAAGCGCCCTCTATCGACAATTTTTGAACTTAATCTTTAAAATGAAAAAAAAATAAAAAATCGTGATATAAAGAATGATTTTAGAGAAAACCGCAAAGAAATCGAGCCTTTTTTCTAATTTTTATGAGCGTTTGAATTTTTGGACCCTGAACTTTAATGGCCCTTAGCTCCTACAGAAGACGTTTGCGCCCCATGGTTTCCTATTTAATAATGTTTGTCTTTATGTCTACTATCACCCCTCAAAGTTTGTCGGTCTGGTAGCGAAACACCCTGTATACACAGGGTGTTTCTAAATTCATGGTACAAACTTTAAGGGATGATAGTACACATCAAGACAAACAATATTAAATAGGAAACTAAGGGTCCCAAACGTCTTCCGAAGGAGATAGGCGCCATTAAAGTTTAAGGTCCAAAAATTCAAATGATTATAAAAAACAGAAAAATTGGTGGATTCGTTTGCGGTTTTCACTAAAACTATTCTTTATGTCAGTATTGTCTTGAAAATAAATTATAAAAATAAATTTCAAAAAATGCCGATAGAGGGCGCTTTAGACTTTGGAGTAACGAACAACAATTTTTTACCGTTATTTTTTACATCTCATTAATTTTTTTTAGAAGCTTAGACATAAACTTAAATTTTGAGCTCAAAATCTAAGTCGTTGGGAGTGGTTAAGCAGCCCTAACTGAACTGGGGGGAGGGGGGAGGTTAAAATTCCAAATGATTATAAAAAACAGAAAAATTGGTCAATTGATTTGCGATTTTCACTAAAATTATTCTTTATGTCAGTATTATCTTGAAAATAAATTATAAAGATTAAATTAAAAAAATGCCGATAGAGGGCGCTTTAGACTTTGGAGTAACGTACAACTATTTTTTACCGTTATTTTTTGCCTCTCATAAATTTTTTTAGAAGCTTAGACATAAACTTAAATTTTGAGATGAAAATATGAATCGTTGGGAGTGGTTAAGTAGCGCAAACTGAACTGTGTTCAATAGGGGTGGGAGGTTCAAAAGTCAAATGATTATAAAAAACGGAAAAATTGGTCGATTCGTTTGCCGTTTTCGTTAAAACTATTCTTTATGTCAATATTTCCTTGAAAATAAATTTTAAAGATTAATTTCAAAAAATACCGTTAGAAGGCGCCTTAAACTTTAGAGTAACCAACAACTATTTTTAACCGTTATTTTTTGTATCTAATTAAATGCTTGTAAAATTTTAAAACTTAAATTTTGAGCTAAAAATCTGCATCGTTGTGAGTAATTAAGTAGCGGAAAATTGAAATGTGTTCGAGGGGTGGGGAGGGTAACATTTTAACTCCTGAACACAGTTCAGTTTGCGCTTCTTAACACCTCCCATCGATTTAGAATTTGAGCTCAAAATTTAAATCTAAGCATTTGCAAGCATTTAATTAGATACAAAAAATAACGGTTAAAAATAGTTGTTGGTTACTCTAAAGTTTAAGGCGCCCTCTAATGGTATTTTTTGAAATTAATCTTTAAAATTTATTTTCAAGGAAATATTGACATAAAGAATAGTTTTATCGAAAACGGCAAACGAATCGACCAATTTTTTTCGTTTTTTATAATCATTTGAAATTTGAACCTCCCCACCCCCATTGAACACAGTTCAGTTTGCACTACTTAACCACCCCCAACGATTCAGATTTTCATCTCAAAATTTAAGTTTATGCCTTTATATCCGCATATTTACCAATTATATCAGGTATTATCGTAAGTTCAAAATGGGGGAGTTTTCTACGTCCAACTACTAAAAAATTCAAAATTCTTTTTCAAAAAATAGTATATAAATATATACATATATAAGCACATACTCTATGTATATTTCAACATGTTTATTTATATTATATCATTTAAAAAGTTATCAAACTGATATAATAAAAACTCCCCCATTTTGAACTTACGATAATACCTGATATAATTGGTAAATATGCGGAGATAAAGGTGTTAATACAGGTATTAAAGAAATTTTATAGATAAAAAACTTTGGTTTTTTTTCTTAATCCATTTTGAATTTAAGTTTATGTCTAAGCTTCTAAAAAATTTTATGAGATGCAAAAAATAACGGTAAAAAATAGTTGTATCTTACTCCAAAGTCTAAAGCTCCCTCTATCGGCATTTTTTGAATTTTATCTTTATAATTTATTTTCACGATAATACTGACTAAAGAATAATTTTAGTGAAAATGGCAAATCAATTGACCAATTTTTCCGTTTTTTATAATCATTTGAAATTTGAACCTCCCCCCACAGTTCAGTTTGCGCTACTTAACTACTCCCAACGATTTAGATTTTGAGCTCAAAATTTAAGTTTATTTCTAAGCTTCTAAAAAAATGTAATGAGATGCAAAAAATAACAGAAAAAAATAGTTGTTCCTTACTCCAAAGTCTAAAGCGCCCTCTATTGGCATTTTTTAAAATTTATCTTTATAATTTATTTTCAAGACAATACTGACAAAGAATAGTTTTAGTGAAAACCGCAAATGAATCGACCAATTTTTCTGTTTTTTATAATCATTTGAATTTTTGTACCCTAAACTTTAATGGCGCCTATCTCCTTCGGAAGACGTTTGGGACCCTAAGTTTCCTATTTAATATTGTTTGTCTTGATGTGTACTATCACCCCTTAAAGTTTGTACCATGAATTTAGAAACACCCTGTATATTAAAATCAAAGCGAAAAAATTGAAAATAACGCTCCCTTAGAATTATTATTAGCATTCTTGTTCCTTCTTCTGAATATTGAAATAACCTCTTAAGATAATTTTGTGAAACCATTTCTACAAATTACTTTTGTATTTTCTTCAGTAATTTATTTTAATGCTTATACCCATAATGAATGAATCTTTTTCTTTCAGGTATTTGATGTTGATCAACCTTTTTTTTTGGTACAAACTACAACAAATCAACTGGCGGATAATAATAATGCTGAAAGTGAACAAAACTATTGGAATTTGTAAATAAAAGTAAATGACACACTGTGTAAAAGAAAATAAATTGTATACATAAATATTATAACTATGTATTATGATATAGTGTGTTAATGTAATTTAATCGTTGTAATAAATATCTTTTATATATTTTAATTGCTTGTTTTAAATATGTCTGAATCATAATGATATTAATTTATTTTGTAAACGTTCTAAAACATTTATATTTTGAATTGTAATATGAGTTTCAAACCCTCTCCTTAACAATGGAGAGCTTTGATACAATTTTAAATTTTTTTAAGGATGAATGTATAAATTTAGTCTTGACTATTTAGCAATATGGAATTAAATTAAATTTTTCATTTTTTATTAATTATTTTTCGCGTTATAAGCAATTTTGCACACTATAACTACTTTTTTAGTTTTCTTGATCTTTGTGGAAAATTAAAGCTTGTTATTGAGATTGTAAGCTATAAGCTACATATCAATTCTTGTAAGAATAGCATAATACCACATTTCCATTAAGAAAAAAAAAAAAAAAAATCTATAAATAAAATAAAAAATACAAAAGCGGTGATTTGTTAGACAGCGGCATTCTAAACATTTAACTGAATGTAAGAAAATTTAGATTTGTGCGTTGAGAAAAAAAAAAAAAAATCCTAATTTCCAAGTAAGTAACAAGTATATCAATACATATAATTTTGTCCACTTTTATTAATTTTAATTTATTTTTTAAAAATTTATGTGATTTGTTTTCACTTTACGCCCTTCTCATCCTTTAGTTTTTATAATTATGACTTTCAAAAAACAAAAGAAGTGTGAAATAATTTTTCGTCTGTCAGTATTCTTGAATTATTTGTTAATATTTAATAAAATTTAATAAATTGCTACAATTTAATAAAAATAATGTAAGATCTATTAATTATTTTAAGTTATAATAATTTATAGAAATGTAAGAAAGAAATTTAATATTAGCATTTTATTTTATCAGATATCATCTCACATTATCATAGCGGTCGCAAATGTAAACACTTTTTTGTAATTTTTTTTAATTCTCTAAGTGCATACTCTTTTATAGCATTTTTATACCTCTATTTTAAAATAATAATTTTTGTTATATATTTAAACCTGAAATGTAACAGCAGTAGCTGTTTTAAAATAGTGGTATGAAAAATAAATGTATAAAAAGGTGTAGAAGTTGGCAGCTATGTAAGTATAATTGCGCAATTCATCGTTTTAGTTACATTTTACCATTTTTTTTTTTTTTTTACAATTGTACATAATGACATAAAAAACTTCCTTAACAAATAAAGAAAATTTAATATTTATAAAAAAGAAATATAATATATATATATATATATATATATATACATATTTTTTTTTTTTTTTTTTTTTTTTTTACCAGTATACATATCTTTGCACAACTTGGTGACCCACAAATGGTCTTATTAAAATTTTTATCGAATGTTCAATGTTTTATCAAATATCTTATTAAAATTTTTTTAATGTATTCTCACATATCTAATATTTTCCGCCAAAATAAATTTTTATAATAAGTAAGACTTTGTGTTCACTATGTATATTCGGCGATTCTGATTAGAGAATAACACATAAGAATATCCCATGTTTGACAGGATAATATAAAACAAAAAAGGACTGTAAAGAGAAACTTGTTTGTTTTAAAATATACAATGGGTATGACAAGAGTTTAAAATGATTGTTTTAGAAATGATGCTTGGTAAGACACTTTCCTGACATCATTTCTGAAAAATAGTCATTTTAAACTCTCGTCATACTTATTCTACATTTTTAACAAATAAGTTTCTCATTGAAGTCGTTTGTGCTTTTTTATCCTGTCAAATGTGGGAGGTTTTTTTGGATCATTTTGTATTTTTACGGTATATATACCGTATATTTTATTTACGGTACATATACTGATTACAACTGCTTTTACGGTACATATACCACACATTTAATTTACGGTATATATGTTGTATAAATATTTTTTACGGTGCATATACCATATATTTAATTTACGGTATATATGTTAAAGTACATTAAATCTCGTACGATTTTCATCATCATGAAGACCAGCAGGTGACGCCACATGTCAAAGACACTTTCCTTATTTACGAAATAATAAACATTCCTGCTGAAAACAGCTGCTCGCTGTTTTACTTTTTTTTCTTTACTTTCTTCTCTGTTTTTGTTTTATTCAGTGTAATGTCTGTATTAGACCGGATACCATATTGTTAGCGCGAAGCTCTATATTTTTTATGTTCAGATTAATAATTAAATCGCCTTTTAACTTAACGCTAAATAATGTTTAATGTAAACGTGTGTATTAATATACTTTATAAAATACAGTAGTCAATTATAAGTGGTCTGAATTCTTGACGTCAACACAACACTCCGTGTTTCATCTCTTCTTTTTCCCCCTTGAGTTTCATAGCCTGCATCGAAGAGTGATACCGAAAGAAGAACTGGTGACATTGGAATGTGCGTTGTGCTTGCCAAACGGACAAAAGGGAATAAGGTAAGTTCCTTATTTCACTTACTTATCATGTTTAAAGTATTGATTACTGCTTTTACGGGGCTCAAAGAGAAGCAATTATTTTTAAATTAAGAGATTATGAGCATGATGCGATAGCCCCAATTAACACTTGAGCAAAAATTTTGAAGATAAAAATAAATAAATGAATGAGCGCATTATATGCACACATAAAAAAGAAAATATTATATAAAAATAACAATATAATATTAAAATGCAAAACAACTGCCAACTGCATCACAGTGTGTAACATATTATCTTATTATCTTATTTTACTTACTTATTTACTTAGCGTAATAAATAAACCGAAAAATACGAATCACAGTTGAATTAGATTCGTGATTAAGATAAATCATAAAATAAACAAAACAGTCATAAAATAATAATTGATCTAGATAAAACAACAAAATTTAGCAATAACAAATATGGCTGCTGGAAAAGAAATCGCGCTAATCGAAAAATTAACCGATCAGAATTATAGCAATTGGGCCTTTAAGGTTGAAAATTTATTGCTAAGGGAGGATTTATTCACCATGGTCACTTCCGAACCTCCAACCCCAGAAACTGCCCAATGGGTTAAAAATGATGCAAAAGCTAGAGCTTTGATAAATCTGTGTATAGACGACTCCCAAATAATACATGTAAAACACCTCAAAACCGCGAAAGCCGTCTGGGACGCATTAAAGAAAGTACACCAACGTGCTAATTTATCAAGCAAACTATTTTTGTTACGCAAATTATGCTCACAAAAATTAAATGAGGGCGGCGATATGATCGGACACATAAACAATATACTGTCACTAAGAGATAAGCTCACTGCTATCAGAGAAGATATAGCTGATTGGCACATATGTGCACTACTGTTATGCTCGCTTCCACACTCTTATGTTCCTCTCGTGACTACGCTGGAAGCAGAGCCCGATCAAGCTGAAGTTGGGCCCAGGGCCTGTTAAAAAATTGGGCCCCCCTACCTACCTATTTTCAGCGACACTTTCACAAAAAAAGACGGTTTATTTGACGAGTTGACAAAGTTGTTTGGATGAAAAGTGCCTAGGTTAAAAGCTTCTAGAAATTTTATTGAATCATTCAGAATATTTAAATTTTACGTTTCATATTTTATAAAACAATATTATTTGAAAAGTATTTGATTAAGGGAAAAAAATCAACCACATAATTTGTGGGCCCCTGAAATTGTTGGGCCCAGGGCCAAGGCCCCGGAGGCCCGTGCATTAATCAGGCCCTGGCTGGAAGCCCGTGATGAGGAAAGTCTGACTTTAGAGTTCGTTAAAAACAAATTAGTAGACGAACACAAACATCGTTGCGAAAATCGCGAAGCAAGCTCAAGCTCGCGTGACTCAGCGTATAAAGCGGTAAACAAAAACCAAAAAAGCAAGAAATTTTGTAGTTACTGTAAACGCCTTAACCATGATGTTTCAGAATGTTTTCATCTAAAAAACAAGAATACAAACAATTTTCAGAGAAATGATTGGAACTGAAACAAACCTAATAACAATAATGCGAACGGTTTCAGAAATAATTCCGCAAGTAATAGGAACGGTCAAAGCAACCCAAAGAACGCTTCCAATTTTTGTTTCAAAAGCAAAGCCGACACTCTAGAAAGAACGGATTACACACTTCCCTCCGAAAATACTATAGAATATGAAATACCGTTTATAAACGAAGCGCAGACAATTAACATGAATAAATTCATCATAGATTCCGGATGTACGCGTCATGTAGGGTTCGCAAAGGAAAAATTTACAAATTTCAAACCCGGAGATTACGGAAGTATAGTGATAGCCGATGGGAAAAGATTGAATTCACGCGGAATAGGGGACATAACGATAAACACCAATTCGCCTCATAAGGTTACATTGAGGGACGTTTTATACTGCCCGGAACTACAAAGTAGCCTGCTGTTTGTAAAGAAAGCTACCGAAAATAATTTTAAGGTTATCTTTGAGTAAAACAACTGCAGTTTCATTAAAGATAATGAAACAGTTTTAACGGCAGAATTAAATAATAACCTGTACGAAATCGAACCGAAGGACGAATATGGATACACCATTCGGACACAGGCGCCTTGTGACGATCCAGATTGCATAACCACTTGGCACAGACGACTCGGACATAAAAATTTCGAATCAATCAAATCTCTAATGATCCAAAACCTCGCGGAAGGTATAAATCTTAGCAATTGTAAACATAATACAACATGCGAAAAATGCATCGAGGGAAAGCTAACGACACTACCCTACCATAAAAAGGCTTCGAATAGGTCAAAAGAAATTTTGTCGCTAATCCACAGCGATATTTGCGGGCCAATGAGCACCGAAACTTTTACAGGAAAAAAGTACTTCATTACATTCACCGACGACTATAGCAGATTCACTGCGACTTACTTACTCTCACACAAGGGAGAAGCGATAGTCAAATTAAAGGGATATGCGGCACTTGTCAAAAATAAATTATGGAAACAAATTAAAGCAGTCAGGACAGATAACGCGGGAGAGTACCTAGGTGACGAATTTGAAGATTACCTAACATCTAACGGTATGGAACACCAGCTTAGCGTGCCGTACTGCTCACCCCAAAACGGCGTGGCGGAACGTAAAAATCGTACGCTCGTCGAAATGGCACGGACCATGCTCTCCGACGCCAATTTGCCTAAGCGGTTCTGGGGCGAAGCAATTCTCACCGCTACATACCTGACGAACCGTCTACCCACGACGGCCAACGATAACAATAAAACTCCGTTCGAATTATGGAACAACAGAAAACCAAATTTATCCTACATAAGAACTTTCGGATGTGAAGCATACGCCTACGTAGAGAAAATAAAAATATCAAAATTTGACGAGAAAGCCGTAGAGGGAATCCTTTTAGGGTACGATAACAGGAGCAAAGGGTATAGAATTCACACTGGCGATAACAGAGTGATCATATCTAGAACCGTTAAATTCTTGGAAAATGAAGCAAATAGCACGAAACAAAGTTCGCAAGAAAATTTAAACCCTTCCGGAGAAATTAGAATCGATTTGAACCTTAATGGACACAATGAGGAAGCCGATGAACCGCACACACATACGCAACCCCGAAGGTCACTAAGGGAAAACAGGGGAGTGCCCCCCGAACGATTCGGAATCAGCGCAAATATTTGCCAAATCGAAGAACCCAAAACTTGGGAGGAAATGCAAAGCATACGAGATCCCGAAATAAAAAACAAGTGGTTAGCCGCAACCGATGAAGAAATAAAATCATTAAAACAAAATAAAACATGGGTACTAGTGAAACCAACCCCCGGAAAACGCATAATTGGATGTAAATGGACATTTAAGAAAAAGTGTAACGCTGAAGGTGAAGTAGAGCGCTACAAGGCTAGACTCGTAGCGAAGGGGTATACACAAAAGTTCGGATGTGACTACGATGAAACCTTTGCCCCGGTTGTAGCCCACACTACCATTAGATCATTTTTGAACGCAGCTGTATATAAAAATCTAGATGTTACACACTTCGATGTAAAAACGGCGTTTCTGCATGGAGATCTCGACGAAGAGGTACTTATGTACCAGCCCCAGGTGTACGTCGAAAAAGGAAATGAAAACAAAGTGTGCAAACTAAACAAAGCCCTATACGGGGTAAAACAGGCTGCCAGAGCATGGAACGTTAAAATCACGAAAATATTAAAGGAACTCCAATTCGATCAATGCAAATCGGATCCATGCCTCTTCAAAAAAGAAGATAACTCAAATGATTCCTACGTGATAGTTTATGTAGATGATATTTTAGTAGCGGCAAGCGCAACGAATACTAACAACTTATACGAAAATTTGTGTAAATCAATCGAAATAAAAAACTTAGGAAAAGTGCGACAATACCTGGGAATAAACTTTACCCACTTAGAAAATGGCAGTATCTTACTAGATCAAGAAGCAAAGATAAACGAAATAGTTAACAAATTCAACTTGGGCAACTCAAAGCCCACATACACTCCAATGAGTCCCGACTACTACAATATCGACTCAAATTTAAACCTGCTTGAGGACAATACGAATTACCGCAAAGCAGTGGGGGCTCTCTTATATGTATCAACTATTACTCGCCCCGACATTTCAGTATGTGTAAACATACTTGGGCGCAGGAACGAAAACCCACGAGAAGCCGATTGGCTCGCGGTGGAAAAGGTAATAAGATACCTTAAAACCACGAAAGAGTTCAAATTCAAAATTGATAACGGTAAGCTCCCGATATTAACAGGATACTCTGACAGTGACTGGGCGGGGGACAAAACGGACAGAAAGTCTACCAGCGGACACGTGTTCAAACTCGGGAACAACATTGTTTCGTGGACCTCCAGAAAACAAGGCTGCGTAGCTCTGTCTTTAACCGAAGCAGAGTTCATCTCCGCATCGAATGCCGCACAAGAACTCGAATGGATACTTGAGGTTCTCGAGGATCTAAACTTACACCAAAAACCACCCATCACCACATATGAAGACAACATCCCATGCATCAAATTAAGTGACTCTGATAAACATCAGGGGAGATCCAAACATATCACCGTGAAATTTCACCATCTCAGGGACTTCAAACTGAGAGGGACTATGATTCTTGAATATTGTGCTTCAACGGAAATGGTGGCAGACGCGCTTACGAAGCCTCTGCCCAAACCTCAGTTCGAAAAACTGAGGTCGCAATTGCACTGCCCCGCACTTTGAAAATCGTAAGTGGGGGTGTTAAAGTACATTAAATCTCGTACGATTTTCATCATCATGAAGACCAGCAGGTGACGCCACATGTCAAGGACACTTTCCTTTTTTACGAAATAATAAACATTCCTGCTGAAAACAGCTGCTCGCTGTTTTACTTTTTTTTCTTTACTTTCTTCTTTGTTTTTGTTTTATTCAGTGTAATGTCTGTATTAGAACGGATACCATGTTGTTAGCCCGAAGCTCTATATTTTTTATGTTCAGATTAATAATTAAATCGCCTCTTAACTTAACGCTAAATAATGTTTAATGTAAACGTGTGTATTAATATACTTTATAAAATACAGTAGTCAATTATAAGTGGTCTGAATTCTTGACGTCAACACAACACTCCGTGTTTCATCTCTTCCTTTTCCCCCTTGAGTTTCATAGCCTGCATCGAAGAGTGATACCGAAAGAAGAACTGGTGACATTGGAATGTGCGTTGTGCTTGCCAAACGGACAAAAGGGAATAAGGTAAGTTCCTTATTTCAGTAGCGTAGCTATGTTTTTTGGCGCCCGGGGCCAGCAAGAAATTTTGCGCCCCCACCCCAATATAGATATATAACAATTTCTCTCAATTTGGCGCCCCTAGGTCTCGGCGCCCGGGGCGGACGCCCCCCTTTCCCCCCCCCCCTTAGCTACGCCACTGCCTTATTTCACTTACTTATCATGTTTAAAGTATTGATTACTGCTTTTACGGCGCTCAAAGAGAAGCAATTATTTTTAAATTAAGAATATATACTGTATATTTAACATACGGTATATGTGCTGTATAAATATTTTTTACGGTACATATACCATATATTTAATCTGCGGTACAAATGGTGTAAGAATATTTTTTTAAGGTACATGTACTTTAAATATTTTACGGTACATATACCGTTCAGTTAAATTACGGTACATATACCACAAAATGTTTTAATTTATGTTCAGTTAAATTACGGTACATGTACTTTAAGTATTTTACGGTATATATACCGTCCAGTAAAATTACGGTAAAAGGAAGTGTCACAAAGTTGACGGTATAACCACCGTGTTTTCTGACCAAAATTTTTTACAGTGTCGTTTCAAAATGACGGCAATTTTTTTCAAATTTAAAATGAAGTACAAAAAATTAGAAATTGAAAAAGATTTTTTCTTATGTATTTGCCCTTGATACAAAGATTTGGGAAATTTTTTTATTTCGTCTATATCTTAAAAAATGACTGAATTATAGTACTTTGAATTTCTAGTGTGGCTAACATTTTGAAACGGTCTAGTTTTTGTAATTCGATAACAGGCGTACTTACGAACAGATTTGGATGTAACTTGGTGTGTACATAGTACACACCACTGTTTGGACCGAGTTCGCCCGAAATCGTGTTTCAAAATGGTTATTCAAAATGTTCATTAAAATTTGTCAAAAGACTTTTAAGATAATGTACAAAAATATATATATATATATATATATATAAAAATAAATAAATAAAAATTGAAAAAAAAAAGGTTCTCTCTGAAGTATTTGATCTTAATACATGGATTTTTTGTTTTGTCTTTATCTCAAAAATACACAACAAATATTATATGGCAATTTGGTCAGATACAGCAGTTTGAATTTCTAATGTGTGTGACATTTTTAAAAATCAATATGTCTGCGACAGCACTCGTATATATCAACCAAATTCTGTATGAGTTTGCATGTGCTTATGAATTAAGGTTTCGATCTAGCTGATTGGTTTGTTTCACCCATCATGCTAAATGGCAGGCACTTCGTGATATCGCGGAATTTGGTGACATTATGAATCGCTTTATATAAAACCTGCTTAAACAAAAGATGACTATTTTCTAAAAATTCCCATTAATATTGAGCATAGACAAAAACTAGTGTTGAATCTTATATAACTGGATTCCGCAAATTTTAGCTTCGTATGTTTGAACAGTATAACTTGATTTAAAATAAACAAATAAATAAGGAATTTATTTCTTTTAAATCAAGCATACTTCGTATGTTTGAATAATATAACTTGATTTAAAATAAAAAAAATAAACATGGAATATGAAAGCTACCTCTTCCTAACGGCACTGGCCGGAAGGGCTTTTTAAAATAGTTTAGCCACGATAAAATTTAAGCAATTTAACACATTTGCATTTTTTTTTTAATGGAGGAAATTAAATTCTGTACAAACTGTACCTCTGAAAAACAAACGTTAAAATATAACGAAAAACGTAAAATAAAATAAAACTTTTTTTTTTCTCTGTTAAAGCTATCTTTTGTTAAAAAAAAAAGACTGACTGAATATTTTTAAAACTTTAATTAACTTTTGACTTCATTTATTTGTTAAAAATTTAAAATAATAACGTTCCCCTATTTTATTTTAAACTATTGTTTGTTATAAACTATACATAAAATCCCTTCAAAGCATCAAAGTAACTTAATATTTGCTATAAGTGATAAAAATAAATTTTTATCAATTTTTTAAGGTAAGAAATACCTTTATTCGTTCACTTCTGACATGTTTTATTGCATCCAACTGCAACATTCTCAAGACTTAAAATTATACACGTATTTTCACAAAAAATTGAAATTGATAAACTAGTGAAAAAAAATCAAGAGAACTCAAGAATAATGAAATTAACTGCAATATTAAGAAGTATGAACTTGCACGTCAAGCGTAGCAAATGAGGTGCGTTCTTACTATAACGAAGTTTTAAAAATATTCAGATCTTAATATAATATTATACAGTATAATAGCCGAAATCTTTCGTGTGTTCTTGTAAATACTATCTGATTTCTATTATACAGGAAGTAACTTATAATAAACTTCAGCAACGTATATCGATTTCATAAAATGAGAAACAGATTAATATAATTAAAACGCGCCTCAAACATTGTTTCCCCTCTCATACCATTATTCACTGGACTACTTTTGTGTAGCCCTGTAAATTAATAAAAAATATTCTTTGTACCAAAGATTGTACAGAATGTATATTTATTATATACTTCATAGATGCATGTCAATTTTATTATGTTCGGAAGAGTGTAACAGCATTAAAGTTCACTTGAAAATTTTTTCCCATTGGCCATAATGTAAAAGAATACTTTTGATTTCCCTGTAATTAAAGTATACATCCGATTTTCATAAAATTTGAAATGACTCGGAAAATTATACAACAATTGTATATTTTAAATTCCAAACGATTCGGTTGAGTAGTTTTTGATCTGTTATATGCGGACGGACCGATTGAACGACGACTTTAGGTGCTACGTATCTATATAATAAAGGCCAAACGTATCTGTGCGTAACGCATACGTCATGTTTTGAATGGCAACACTTTCCGATGAAATTTCGATTTTGCAATTTTCACTATTGTAAATATTTAAACTTCTAGAAATAGTACATTTTCAAACTTTATACCATCGTATAGAGAAAAAAATGCACTTTTAAATGCAGTTTGTTAGAAAATTGTATCTCAATTTGTTTTTGAAACATTAATTTTTTTGTAGTTTTTAGTTTAATTTGTCTAATGGTGGCAACTTGAGTATCGCATTTATGTGGGAAATAAAAGAAAAATAGTCACAAAGAAAAAAGTCCTTCCGGCAATGCCGGGAGGAAGAGGTAGCTTTCATATACTTATCCATTTATTTATTTATTTTAAAGTAAGTTACATTGTTCAAAAATACTAAGCTCAAATTAGTGGAAATAATCTTATAAAATTAGTGATTTTATAAGATTGAATACTAGTTTTTGTCAAGACTGAATATTAATAGGAATTTTTAGAAATTAGTCATCTTTTATTCAACCTGGTTTTATTTTAAGCGATTTAGAGAGTCACCAAATTCCATGATATCATAAAGCGTATTCCATTTTTAAGCAACATGATGGATCGTTCAAATCAGACCGTTTCAAACTGTCAGCCATAAGCAAATATCAAAGTGCTATAACTCAATCATTTTTTACGATATAGACAAAACAAAAAGTGTTCTGGAATCATTGTTTTAAGTTTTAATGCGTAAAAGTAAAATATTTTTCAACTTTTAATTTTTTCAAATTTAATTTTATATTTTAAATTAAAAAAAAAAATTAAAATGGCCACCATTTTGAAACAAAATGGTGGATGATGCTGGCCAACGAACTCGGTCGAGACATTTGTATGTACTATGTACATACCAAGTTCCATTGAAATCGGTTCATAAATACGCGTGTTATCACGTGATAAAATCAGATCGTTTCAAAATGTCAGCCATAAGAAAAATTCAAAGTGCTATAACTCAATCATTTTGTAAGATATAGACAAAATAAAAAGTGTTCTGGAATCGTTGTTTTAAGTTCTAACACGTAAAAGAAAAGTATTTTTCAAATTTTGATTTTTTCGCATTTAATTTTAAATTTTAAATTTTTTTAAAAATTTAAAATGGCCACCATTTTGAAACAAAATGGCGGATGATGCTGGCCAACGAACTCGGTCGAGACATTTGTATGTACTATATACATACCAAGTTTCATTGAAATAGGTTCATAAATGCGCATGTTATTACGTGACAAAAATCAGATTGTTTCAAAATGTCAGCCATAAGAAAAATTCAAAGTGCTATAACTCAATCATTTTTTAAGATATAGACAAAATAAAAAGTGTTCTGGAATCTCTGTTTTAAGTTCTAACACGTCAAAGAAAAATATTTTTCAACTTTTAATTTTTTCGCATTTAATTTTAAATTTTAAATTTTTTAAAAATTTTAAAATGGCCGCCATTTTGAAACAAAATGGCGGATGATGCTGGCCAACGAACTCGGTCGAGACATTTGTATGTACTATGTACATACCAAGTTTCATTCAAATCGGTTCATAAATACGTTAGTTATCGCATGACAAAAATCAGATATATATATATATATATATATATGGTTATATATATATATATATATATATATGTCAACATTTGAACGGAGGGTGGTTTTGGGGTCTGGGGGTCATGATCGGTGAAAATATACCAAAATTTTCCGGAAGTGCTTTCCTCCGGACGGCTGCAATAGGTAGCTTTTTACTTTTTGTAATGAAAGCTACCTAAAAAGAGAGAGAGAATAGAGATGTAGTTTGGTAGCTGGAGGTGATGCCAAAAATGTAACCCTAAAACTCGCTGCATTGCATCAAACATAACCTCGTGCTTTCGCATAAAAGGAAAACTTTTAGCGATACTGTTTTAATTCATAATACAATGAAATGCCATTTTAGAATGCTAAAATATAATAAGATCTGTTTCATTTAGAACAAAAAATGACGCTAAAGAATTCGGTCTCTGTTCGACGTGATTGTTTTGTTTGGGCCGAATACGAGATTTAAATTGAAAGAATAAGGCCCATTTTAAACCGTTTTAGTCGCATACTGCACCTCCATCTATCTCTTTTCCCCATGAAAAATAACAGATCACTGTATATTTTAGTTGCCATTTTTTCATAGCAACTGAAAAAAAATAGTAATTAAAAACCTGTTATATTAAAATATCGTTGGCTATAAAACACGGTGAATGTTGTTGGTTTTATTTCGTTTTTATCTACCAATTTAATAATGACTTTTAGTTCGCTGCAAACTTACTTTACAAAAGATACATCAATTAACCTTTACAAAAATGTATTTTAAAGAATATTTGTGTGTCGTATTTTCTTAGTTGGTTTTAAAAACTGAACGAATGCAATTTTATTCTTTGGCAAAATCTTTGGCTAATAACTTTTATCTTGCGTCTAATACAGAAGTACCGATAATTTTCAAAGCTTTATATGATTACATAATTAATGTTTCATATAAAATTGCTATTTGGAATTAGTTGGCAGTTTAAAAATCATATTACATAGAAAAAATGTATTAGACTTTTCAATTTTAAATTAAAAAAAAAAGTTTTTCGCCTTTTCTCTGTGACCCGGGAACACCGGGTTCGCTATGCTAGTTTACATAATTACGAGCGTACCTAAAAATGGATATTTGTGAACATGATTATTTTATATTAGTGTTTTATTATTCTGTACAGCATATCTATCCAAATTTTAAGAAGCTACATAGAGGATGAATCTTTGTATATATTTTCACTACGTAAGAAGATCTCTATTGAATCTCAGATAATAGGTGGCAAATAAATCTTCATAGATAAATTATTCTACTATTTTTTTATTAAATTAATTTGTAAAGGTTCTATGTATATAGTCAGGCTAGTTTTCTTGTTGTATTTGATGTCTACTATATGTTCATTAATATAAAATGTTTGTTGATGAAATATATAGTTTTAACAATATAAAATATTCAAATTCACAAATATCCATTTTTAGGTGCTTTCGTAATTATGTAAATACGTAGTACCTATATTTGCCGTTCAGTCCGTCCGTCCGTTCGTCTGTCTGTCTGTCCGTCTGTCTGCATGTAACAACACAAAAACTACCCAACCAAATCGTTTGAAATTTAAAACATATAATTATTACATAATTTTGTCGAGTCATTTCAAATTTTATGTAAATCGGATGAATAGATCATTTACAGGGTCAATCAAAATTATTTCGTTACATTACGGTCAACGGGGAAAAAAATTCCAAATACGTTTTAATCGTTTGAAATTTAAAACGTATAATTATTATATAATTTTGTCGAGTCATTTCAAATTTTATGAAAATCGGATGCATAGATCAATTACAGGGACAATCAAAAGTATTCCGTTACATTATGGTCAATGGGAAAAAAAGTTTCAAATGCATTTTAATGGCGTTACACTCATTCGAACATAACAAAATTGATATGCATTCATGAAGCACATACTATAATATTCATTTCGTACAATCTGTGGTGCAAAGAGCATTTGTTATTGATTTACAAGGCCACACAAAAGTATTCCATTGCATAATGGTATAGGGAGAAAATTGTTTGGTGCGCATTTTAATTGTAATTAACTATTTACAATTTTATGAGATTGATGTGTGAGAGTGATATTTTTAAAACTTCCTTATCGTACGAGTGCACCTCATTTGCTAAGCTTCACGTGCAATTTCCAATTTGTTTACTATTCAATTGTGAAGCAATGCAATACTGGCAAGAATAAGCTTTCATCAAAGCTGGTATTTTTTTCCCTGTCAAGTCTGTTACCGTAAATTTTAATATTAAAATAATGATTTTTGTACTTTTGTAATGGTATAGGGAAAACATTGTTTGGTGCGCATTTTAATTGTAATTAACTATTTAACATTTTATAAGTTTGATATACATTGCTGAGGAATACTACAAGTTATTTCCTGTATAAAAGAAAGAAGATAGTATTTCCAGGGACACATACAAATGATTTTGGCTGCTACACTGTAAGCGAAATACTGTATACTATTACATCAAGATCAGAATAATTTTAGGTGCGTCCGTAATTATATAAATAGCTAGCACCTATATTGGTCGTTCAGTCCGTCCGTCTGTCTGCCCGCATATAACAAAGCAAAAACTGCCCAACCAAATCTCACGATATTTAAAATACAGGGTGATTCATAAAAGATGGGCAGAACTTTAAGGGGTTATAGTACACTTAAAGACAAATAATATTAAATAGGAGACTAAGGGTCCCAGACGTATTCCCAAGGCGATAGGGGGCATTAAAGTTTAGGGTCCGAAATTTCAAATGATTATAAAAAATGGAAAAATTGGTCGATTCGTTTGCGGTTTTTGCAAAAAATTTTGTTTATGCCAGTATTTTCTTGAAATAAAATTTTAAAGTTCAATTTCAAAAAATGCCGATAGGGGGCGCTTTAGACTTTGGAGTAACAAACAACTATTTTTTAACGTTAATTTTGTATTTCTTTAAATGATTTCGAAAGCTTAGACTTAAACTTAAATTTTGATCTAAAAATCTGAGTCCTAACGAGTAGTTAAGTAGCGTAAACTGAAATTTGAAACCCTTCTCCCCCCAGAACAAAAATCAGTTATTCCCGATCTTTGTGTCGTAGATTAGGCTCTAACTACTGCCGCGTTTTGCTAAAATTATTCTTTATGTCAGTATTTTCTTGAAAATAAATTTTAAAGAAATTCCGATAGAGGGCGCTTTAGACTTTGGAGTAACGAACAACTATTTTATACCGTTATTTTTTGTGTCTCATTAAATGCTTTCTAAAGCTTAGACTTAAACTTAAATTTTCAGCTCAAAATCTGAATCGCTGAGCGTGGTTCAGTAGCGAGGGGAGGGGGTTCAAATTTCAACTTCTGACCATAGTTCAGTTTGCACTACTTAACCATGCCCAACGATTCTGTGCTGTGATACGAGGCAAAAATACAACTTTCGTCAAGGACTGCATAGTCGGAATTCACTCATAAAGGCACTGGCACAGTTGGAAACGTCGCTCATGCAAACGTTAAAGCTCCATTCCTGACGCTAGTCACCGGGTGAAGAAGGAGACAGAAAGTATGCAAATGTCAAATGGGGAAGAAGAAGAACACGTATGCAAAATTTCGACACGATTCAGGCATAAAAACCACTGAACGGTGAGTCAAGTGTAAGTCGCTGTAGTAATGAATCGGGAGATGGTGCCCTTCACGAATAAGGAAAAGGCTGAGATGCATTTAATTTACGGAGCGGCAGATGGAAATGGTGCAGAGGCACAACGAATGTACGGAGAGCGATTTCCCAACAGGCGGTTGCCTAACCGCAAAACTTTCGAGCGCTTGCACAGACAGTTGTGTGAGACGGGATCATTTCTCGCTTCCCGGTCGAATGCAGGTCGTGCAAAAAAGGACGAATCAGTAGTTGTTGCAGAAGCCATTCTGGATGTAATAGCGGCGCAGCCAAGTACAAGTACACGAACAGTGGCTAGGCAGGTGGATACCTCACAGTCCATGACTTGGAGGGTACTGAAGGATGAACATTTGCTCCCGTTTCATGTGCAACGAGTCCAGAAACTGTCTCCAGGGGATTATCCAAATCGTATTGAATTCGCCCGCTGGTTTCTGCAGCAGAACGCGCTAAATCCACATTTTGGACGAACTGTGCTTTTCACCGATGAATGTACCTTCACACGTGAAGGTACATTTAACACACACAATGCACATGTATGGGCGGATGTCAATCCACATGCTACGTATCCACATGCTCATCAGAGACGCTTTTCCCTCAATGTTTGGGCAGGAATCCTCGGAGACCACCTAATCGGACCGTACCTTCTTCCTGAACGCCTCAACGGTAAAACATACCTCACATTTCTGCAACATGTGCTGCCAGACCTGTTAAACGTTGTTCCTCCACGCATCCGGCGGGTCATGTGGTTCCAGCACGATGGAGCGCTAGCCCATTACGTACGAGACGTCCGCAACTATCTGGACATCACATTTCCGAACAGATGGATTGGTCGAGGTGGTCCTGTTGTTTGGCCTGCTCGCTCGCCAGATCTTTCACCCCTCGATTTCTTTTTTTGGGGACAATTGAAGGCTCTTATGTATGAGACACCCATTGAATCCCCCGAGGAACTGGTCGCCAGACTTTCCGCCGCTGTAGGGGAAGTGCTCGAAAAGCCTGATGTTTTCGCGAATGTTCGCCGTTCCATTCTTCGCCGTTGTTCTGCATGCATAACCTCTGGTGGTCACAATTTTGAACATTTATTGTAATTACATGTTAATAAATATGCTTTGGTAACATAATCCTAATTTGTGTCTTTTTACCTCGTATCACAGCACACAATGTATGGACATGGTAAACTGAACTGTGCTCAGGAGTAGAAATTTCAAACCCCTCTCCCCAGAAACTTAACCCCGTCTAACGATTCAGATTTTGGGCTGAAAATTTAAGTCTAAGCTTTAGAAAGCATTTAATGAGACACAAAAAATAACGGTATAAAATAGTTGTTCGTTACTCCAAAGTCTAAAGCGCCCTCTATCGGAATTTTTTGAAAATTTTCTTTAAAATTTATTTTCAAGAAAATACTGACATAAAGAATAATTTTAGCAAAATGCGGCAGTAGTTAGAGCCTAATCTACGACACAAAGATCGGGAATAACTGATTTTTGTTCTGGGGGGAGAAGGGTTTCAAATTTCAAATTTCAGTTTACGCTACTTAACTACTCGTTAGGACTCAGATTTTTAGATCAAAATTTAAGTTTAAGTCTAAGCTTTCGAAATCATTTAAAGAAATACAAAAAATAACGTTAAAAAATAGTTGTTTGTTACTCCAAAGTCTAAAGCGCCCCCTATCGGCATTTTTTGAAATTGAACTTTAAAATTTTATTTCAAGAAAATACTGGCATAAAGAAAATTTTTTGCAAAAACCGCAAACGAATCGACCAATTTTTCCATTTTTTATAATCATTTGAAATTTCGGACCCTAAACTTTAATGCCCCCTATCTCCTTGGGAATACGTCTGGGACCCTTAGTCTCCTATTTAATATTATTTGTCTTTAAGTGTACTATAACCCCTTAAAGTTCTGCCCATCTTTTATGAATCACCCTGTATATAATTTTAGCGTAATTTTGTACAGTAATTTTAAATTTTATTAAAATCGGATATATAGTTTAGAGGGACAATCAAAAGCCAACGATTACATTACGATCAGTAGGATAAAATAGTTTCAAGTATATTTTAATGATGTTAAACTCTTTCAAATATAATAGAATTGACATGAACATCTGAAGTATATACATATTAAAATATACATTCTGTATAGTCTGTGATGCAAGGAATATTTATTATTAAATTACAGGACTACACAAAAATATTCCACTACATAATGGCATACGGGAAAACATTGTTTGGGCGTGTGTTAATTATATTAAACTATTTCACATTTTATGAATGTGATGTACATTGCTGAGGTGAAGTAAAAGTCTCTTCTTATATATTTACAGAAACACAAAAAAGATTTCGACCACTATACTATATCCGAAATATTATCTACTATAACAGCAAGATCTGGATATTTTTAAAACTTCGTTATCGTACGAACGCACCTCATTTGCTAGGTTTCACGTGTAATTTTCAACTTGTTAATATTGCAGTTAATTTTACTATACTTGTGTTTGCGTGATATTGGTTTACTGGCATTTTTATTTAAAATTTTTAGCTCATAATTAAATTTTAATATTATTAACCAACAACCATTACATAATTTTATTAATTGTGTTTTTGCACGAAAGCAGGTTTTTTATTAATTAAAGAGCGAACGCTAAATGACTACTCATGCAACAAAAGAATGTGGCTAAATCGCAAC
The DNA here is from genome assembly GCA_964019185.1 of Maratus speculifer. Lineage (NCBI taxonomy): Eukaryota > Metazoa > Arthropoda > Arachnida > Araneae > Salticidae > Maratus > Maratus speculifer. Next base: position 5,340,296 of record OZ025293.1, on the reverse strand, counting down.
CGATTATCACAACTATCGTTAAATGGTTGGCAAGCACTCACTGAAGGATGTTGTTCTATTTAGGTATCTGTATGTTTAAATTTGTTTTGATTTTACCTCGTTTATCGAAACAAAACTTAAAAGAATTGTGTATCATGAATGAATTTCGTTAAGAAATTCTTATGCTTAGATCAAGATTTCGCTGATAAGTAATTATGTACGCATAGCTACTAACCTACCGGTTTTATCCATGTAAAATAAACATAATTTAAACAATAAAATTAATTTAATGGAGGATTTCTTTCTTCAATGTTCTTTTTTCTATCTTGTAGTTAATCCAGTTTTTGCATTTATTTAACTTGGAAGATTTGCAGTTAGTGTTAGTTGAATTTTAAATGATGTAGTAAATTATTTCACATACAGTATTTATCTGAAATTTATGCAAAAAAAACAAACAGGACTTTTTGTAGCCTTTTGTAGCCGTATTTTCGTAGAAAATAAACGCAATCGCTTTATCCAGTCTTAACTCCAATTTCAATCGCATTTTTACTCATAAATTTATGAATAATGAAAATATTTTAGCGTAATCTATTGTAGATTCATCTTTTTTTGAGCAAACTGATCCGATATCACGAGAGATGGTGGAAGTGACCACCATTCGCATACAAATATCACTGAATTAGATACGCCATGTTTCAGAATGTAGATTACATAGACTTTACAGACCTTGCCACTGACCAAATATCACTGTTGTTCCAGCATTTTCTATTATTTCATCACATTTCACACAAAACAGTGTGTATGGAAGCTTTATTTAAAATACTTTCATTATTATTTATGTAATGGAAAAAAAAAAAAAAAAAAAAAAAAAAAAAAAAAAAAAAAAAACAGGATCCGATTGGAACGAGACGCTTTCTATTTTTGACTAAGTAAATGGATTATGAATCTAATTTCCTATTTAAAAATTGTTTGTTTTACGAGTTTATATAGCCTGGTATATACACTATATGGCCAAAGATGACCGCCCACTTGCGATTTTTGACATTTTGTTAAATGTCTAGAAAAATACTTGAGAAATCCTCTTGAAACCTTTAGTGTGTAAAAGTAATAGTACAGGTCATACATTTCCGTGAAGTTTTTTCCCAAAACTCCATAGGGGACCGTCAATAAATTGAAAAAGAACGAAAATCTTTTGGATAACCCTGTCAAAACTAAGGTAGCAAAAGCGTTCAAACTGTAGATTATGATTAAGTGGTAGTGGCTTAGTGTAATAAAATGTTTTCATTTTTATGCGGATTGCATGCATACTCGTAGAGATATTAAAATTTTTATAAAAACAGTCCCAATTTTTTCCAATTTTTTTGCTTATAATTTGCAGAGTTCTTAATGTATAATAATGTTCTTTTTCGAAAATATAACAAAACACATTGTACATAATACCCTGTAATCAGAATTAAAAATTAATAAAAACTAAATGAACAATGAGCAGGTTTTCAAAATAATTTTTCATTGCGCATGCGTGAACGCTATCCAAATTTCATTTGCATACTGTGTTAGCTAAATGTATTATGCACAATGTTGTTTGTCATATTATCTGAAAAGAACATTGTGTTTTATGAAGATCTCTGCAAATTATAAGCAAAATACTTGGAAACATTTGGGACTGTTTTTATAAAAACCTTAATATTTTTACGAGTATCCATGCAATCCGCATAAAAATGAAAACAGTTTATTACAATAAGCTACTTAATCATAATCTACAGTTTGAACGCTTTAGCACATTAGTTTTGACAGGGTTATCCAAAAGATTTTCGTTCTTTTTCAATTTGTTGACGGCCCCCTATGGATTTTCGGGAGAAAATCTTCACGGAAATGTATGACCTGTACTATTATGTTTACACACTTAAGGTTTCAGGATGATTTCTCAAGTATTTTTCTAGATATTTAACAAAATGTCAAAAATTGCAAGTGGGTGGTCATCTTTAGCCATATAGTGTATACGGATTGTCTCTCAAAAAAATATTACAAAATGTTTACACGCATGTTTGCACAATTGCTACAGCTGATCATTTCTTGCAGTATTAGGTTTGATGAAACACACACACTATATATATATATATATATTTAACCAAACCTTGGCCATTCGATCGGTCAAGCTCAAATTTTAAGACGGCCGCCAAATACTTAACTTATTTACTTTGTCCTGAAAAAGTAATGTTGATGTATAATCCTATGTTTGAAAGATCGTAGAGTACACGTATCACATTTAAATTAGAAAAAGAATTTATTCATCCTTAGTAGATCCAATATTCAAGGTGGTCGTCAAATATCTCACACCTACAGTTTTCATCCTACAAAAATAATATTATTGGCTACTCCTATATTTTCATAGTTACAAGATACATTTATCACATTTAAAATATAAAAATAACTTATTTATTTTTACCACGCAAAAATTTGACATATTCATTATTTTCAACGTATTCACAAATAGTTATCTTATATCCCACTTCCTAAACACATTATTTAATTTTTTTTTTTTTTTTTTTTTTTTTTTTGTATGCTAAAGAGAGAAAAGGAAGGCGGAGCGTAAATTTGAACGGTTGGAGGTAATTTAGATTATTAGAGAGTAACAAATATTCCAGATTATTTTTTTAAATATAATGTTTTAAAAATTTGAATCTCTGTACGCGGTAAGGAAAAGGTGGGCGCAGAAACTTTGAGAGGGGAGGGGCAGGATAATAATTTATAGGATTGACTATTTATTTTCACAAAAGAAACTTAAATAGGGTAAAAGACTTTTATATAGAAATAAATGTTTAAAACATTTTTAACTTATTTGGATGCTGAGAGTACAAAGGTGGATTTATAAGGTTAAGGATGATAATTTAGATGATTATTTTTCCGTAGTCATTAGCAACGAATAGTGCAGATATTTTTTCTTTGAAAAAAGAATTTTAAGTATTCAAATCTTTATGCTGCAGAGAGAGGAAGCAAAGGGACGGGGATATTTTTTTTTAGGGGGGGGGGCAGTTGGATAATTTATATAAATGATTATTTATTGTCACTAAAGGACCTTAAATAAGGCTGAGGAGTTTTTTTTAAATATAAAGATATATATAGATACTTACCAAAATTCGCCATTTAAGCTTCTTGTTCTGCATTTCCAATTGTTTATGTTGTTTTTCCATATGAGGTATTCGAGATGCATCTTGCTTAAGACATTTTAAATACGTGACTGAAGCTCTCAGAATCGTTCCTTTATTTTTTCGAAGGTCCCTTACTAACTCAAAATATCTGAAATTAATAATTTTTAATCAATATACAACATTATACTAAATAAAATAAGTTTAAAGCAGATATATTTGAAATGAAAGGAACTTTTCTATCTCGCTCACTTCTTTTTTTTCTAACTAAACAATACATTTAAATATGAATAAAAATTTTCTTGGTTATTTATTTCATCCGCAATAAAGACCTAAATGAATAAAAATACAAACAAAAATGAAGTCAGTATTTAGGCTAAAATTTTATCTCTTAGGTATTTTTTTTCTAGTTTTAATTTTTGTCATTATACGTTTAGACTTTTAATATAAGCTGATTTTTTAAAGTGAATTGTTTTTTTTTCAGTATGGACACCTAGAATAGTGTTTGAAAAGTCGATTGGAGTTCATCCAAATTTTTTATATAGGAAACTAGAGAGTCACAATCTATTTTTTCAATCCTAAATACAGAATGTCTCAAGCTAAACCAAGAATAGATTTCCATTCATAATTCTTAAAAGATTAGACATTATCGAAATATTCAACAGAATGACTTTACTTTGTCTGAAATGTAGTTGATCACGGAAAGTGCACTATAATAACTCCAGCAACACCCTACGTATGAGTAATATTCCGAATGATTGAGCCGTAGATCAATATTGTTTGTACTCAGATTGGGGTCATTTCCAGACACTCTCGGAAAATTATCACATTTCATAGAAGGCAATCCAAGTCTTTTGAAAAAAAAAAAAAAAAAAAAAAAATTAGTAACAATGTAATTGGTGGGATTCGAGAGCTGGATCTCTCGTTTAGAAATTGGTAGGTTGGTTTGTTGGGTTTATTGGCACAAAGCCCAAATTTGGATGTGCTGCGCCACGTTTAGAATTTGGAGTCATCATCTCTGCACTGATAATGTTCGATGACATAACCTCAATATTTGTCAATTATACTCTTTCAAATTTACTTGGCGATTTCCCCGATATAATCACTCGCAAAATGGTTTTAAAGTGTATTAAATGTCTAATACATGGTCCGATTTTCACAAAATCCATATACATTTTGCAACAGTGGTCTATAACATAGTCGCCAAAATAAGAGCTCAAACTAAAGTACCGTGTGAGAGCTATCGTCTTCACTCTCTCATACCACAAATCATAATTATGATACTTTCTTTACACTATGTTTTTGGACAGTAAAAATGGTGATTATTCTTGTGTCCTCAATAGCTTTAAAGTTTGTTCATGACAGCAAGGCCCGAATATAATATATTAAAGTTGTATATAAAACATTATAAGGACTGATCATTCAAATAATTTGTAAACATCATTACTTTATATTTTCTACAAGATATTAAAGATTAATGCAGTTAATGCTGAAATTGTTTCAAAGTTTATCTTAAACGAGTATGGATTTTTTTCAATTACGTGCTAAAAGCTTTTCGCTTCATGCTTCGTGCCCAATTTCAACCATTTCTAGATCAACCGGCAGTTCTGTATAAACTCAAAGAAAGAGCCTGTAGGTTACTCCCGTTTGGTCCATAACTGTAAAATTTTACGCTAAGGAAGTTCTTTTTACACATGCAAAGGAAAAACCTGAAAATAATTAATTTATAAATCTATATCCATTTATTATGTGGCAAACTCATCAATTTTCATAATCGGGACTAATTCCAAATTAACGCACTGTAAATGATTTTTTTGTACATTTGTCAATAAACTAGGTATTTACCAAGTTTTACACTAATATGACATAACGTTATTGAACCCCCAGTGTGCCAGTCCCTACTCACTTTTGACCATTTTTTTCCCATTGTGTTTGGTCTTGCTGAAATGTTTGGTACAAAATCAATTTTCATAAAAAAAAATGTACGGCATTATGTTTTAATGTGTATCTTCTGTGAATCTATTGTACGAGTTTGTATCTGAAACTCTGAGAAAAAATTTCATTTTGAGAATCTTTTCAAGCTATTGACATTTATGAAATGGATGGTTGCACATATGTGTTCATAATCCAAAGCATTTACTTACGGATCGTCATGGCGTGGTAATAGTGTTCCTAACTCTTTGATGCGATCGTTTATATTAAACCTTCTTCTCCTCTCAACTGAAAAAAAAAAGTATGAAAATTATAATGAATGGGAAATATATCACATTACTGTATTGGAAAAAGTAAGAAAATTATAATCAATATGAAATATATCACTATTGCGTTCAAAATATATAAAATGTGTACTGTCATCATATAAAAGTATTCTTGTAACAGTATATCACAAGAAATGAAAATAATGTATACAGCAAGTCAAAATTTTCCCCAACGTCTTAATTATTTTTATATCTCTGTTTTGATCCACGTTTTCTTGTCTTTGTATTGGAAGTAGTTAGATTTTTTGTTAACCAATCATGACATTTCATCAAGTGATATAAGTAGTATAGTAATGACAGTTCCACCTCACCGGGTGGAGGGTGGTGACCTCTAAGAGGGGTTGAAGGTCATCGGGTGTTCGAGCTGTAAGAGGGGGGTGGGGTGAAGTTCATCGGGCGTCACGCAAGGTTAAGTTGACGTCATCTTATAGGATGACTGTGTTTTAGATAAGAATTTTTTTTTTAATTTTAAGCGGGAATTTTAGGGAGTTAGAATTTTTTTCGGCGTACTATAGTATGAGGGTGTTATTTTAATTTTAATGCGGGGACTTTAAAATTTTCGGTGCACTTTAGTTTTAGATAAGAATTTTTTTTAATTTTAAGCGGGAATTTTAGGGAGTTAGAATTTTTTAATCATACTATAGTACGATGATTTTTTTTTTTTAATTTTAATGCGGGGACTTTAAAATTTTCGGCGTGTTACAGTACGTGGGGTATGTTTTTCGATTAAATTTTACTGTTATTCATTTAAAAAGGTAATTAAAAAGTAATTAAAAATAAGGAATGAAGAGACTTTTTTTTTTTCACCGTGTTCTTTGATGAGGGGTTAAGCGGGTATTTCGGGACACAGAATGTTTTTTTTTTTGTACTATTGTACGAGTGGTTTTTAATTTTAATGTGGCGACTTAAAATTTTTCGGTGAACTTTAGTTTAAGGATCTATTTTTTCGATTTTAAGCCGAAATTTTGGGTAGATTGATTTTTTTTTTTCACCGTGTTTTAAATAAGGGGTTAAGCGGATATTTTGGGTGGCATAGAATATTTTTTTCTGTACTATTGAACGAGTGGTTTTTAATTTTAATGTGGCATCTTAAAAATTTTCAGTTTGGTGTAATTTAAGAGTTTATTTTTTGATTTTAAGCAGAAATTTTGGGGAGTTTGATTTTTTTTTTTTCCACTGTACTCTTACATGATAAGTTAAGCGGATATTTTGGGGGAAATTATTATTTTAGACTAATCATATAAGAAGAATATATATATATATATTTTTTCGGGGGTTGCTATTTTAATAAAGAACTAATTAAGAAGGGTTCATTCATGGTGAATTAATGAATTATTTTTTTTGGGGAGTAATTTTGTTAAGATTGAATTATTTTTTCATTTTTTGGAGTTTTAAGCGGATATTAATGTTTAATAGGGGGACTTTAATTTTTTTGCAATGAAATTGACGCGCGCTCGTCAATCTAACCTTTCGGAGTTTGTAATTTTCTTCGAATCATGTGTGCATTTTGGTTTAGAATATCTTAGAAAGACTTCCACCACGTTTATATCTATCCAATATCATAAATAACACATGCTGGTAATGGGAATTCGGGAATAACAATTTTAAATATTTATTGAATGTAGGAACTTTAAAATTATTTCGAGTACTATTTTTAGTCAACTATGTTATACACTTGATATTTTAGAATAGTTAAAAAATAACTTTAAAATTTGAATGAAAAAATATGTTTCAAAATGGGATTTTACGTGCTAGCATTGAATCGCACTCGTCGCCCTAACGGTTTGGAATATGTGGTTTCCTTCGAACCTTGGTGAAAATTTAATTGAATTGATTATTATTATTATTTTGTATGTGTTGTATATATGTGTGCGTATGTATGTTTGTGTGTTGTATGCATGTATGTGTGTGAATATATGTTTGTGTGTTGTATGCATGTGCGTGTGTTGTATGTATGTACGTATGTATGTGTGTTGTATGCATGTATTTGTTGTATGTATGTGCGTGTAATTTTTTTGCCGAAAGGTGTGATCTTTAGCTGAAAGTGAACTAGGGTCAAAACTTTTAACCAGGAATCGCCACGGGGAGGCAGATCACATGATTCCCATTATGCACACATTCACATACATTATTTCGAGTGTTATTTTTAGTGAACCATAGTATGCAGTTGAAATTTTAGAATAATTAAAAAATAACTTTAAAATTTAAATGAAAGAATGTTTTAAAATGTAATTTTACGTACTAACATTTAATCGCGCTCGTCGGTTTTTACTGTTTGGAGTCTGTCATTTTCCTTTCACCTTTGAAAACCTTGCGTCAATAGGGATATTTCAGAAAGACCCCCACTTTGGGTACACTTTTAAACTAATATTTGTAATGAGATGTGTTCGCGCTCGTCGGCCTAACTGTTTGGAGTATCAACATAGTATCATCAAATTAATACAAAATATTTCAAATAGTTAGAAAATGAATGGTTAAAACCGCCAAATAAGAACAAAATACTTCAAACAATAAGAAAATAAATGTTTAAAATCATCAATTTAACATTTAAAGGTTTTATCTTCAGATCAAAATAATTTGTGAAAAATGCTTTTAAATATTTTTAAAACTGTTATGAAAATAATATTTTTCATACTTTAACATTAAAAAAAAAAGTGTTAAATCCAAATCGATGAAGAGTTTAATAATTATTTTCTCAAAGAGAGGATACTAAATTCGTTGCAATATATGTGTGTGTAAACATAGATGAATCATTCTTATCTGCTTATCTGATAGCGTTTTCCGAAAAGGGTTGAATCTCTGAATCATATCTGATAGGAACTGGGGTTGATGTGTTATCTTAATTAATCTTAATGAGTACTATATCTAATTAAAATTATTTGACTTGAAATAAAATAACGTCTTTTGAGCAATATCTTTTGAAAATTTAAGATATAATTATTTAAATCAAATTAGAGGATTTTTTTTTCTCATCGATTTATTTTAAATTAAACTAAAATATTTATTTTTTTTATATACTTTGTTAGCAAAATAAAGAGTGTAATACGTTCATTTCGGATTTAACTATTTGAAAATTTAAACTAACCTTTGATTAAAATGATTTTATAAGGTTGAGTATGTGATCTTTTAAATGAAATCTAGTTAAAAACGGAACACGCATTCATATAAAACTTTAAATACTTATGGTTTTGTGTATAATGTAATGTATGTATTAAATATTAAATGAAAAATATGAATTAACAATAAATGAAAGACATTAACATTAATAAAATATTAATTAAACATTGCATTGATTAAAAACTTAATGAAAAATATTAATTTGGGAATATGCATTCGTATAAAACTTTAAACATTTATATTTTTTGTGTTTAATATTATGTATTTATTAAATATTAAATAAAAAAAATATGAATTAACAATAAATGAAAAATATCAATTAACATTAATAAAATATTAATTAAACATTTTATTGATTAAAAACTTAATGAAAAAATTAATATGGGAATACGCATCCTTATAAAACTTTAAACATTTATGCTTTTGGGTATAATATTATGGATGTATTAAATATTAAATGAAAAATATGGATTAACAATAAATGAAAAATATTAATTAACATTAATAAAATATGAATTTAAATTAAGTAAAAAATATTCATTAACAATTAAATGAAAAATATGTATGTCTTATGTAATTAAAAATTAAATGAAAACTATTAATGAGAGACACATTGAAAAATATTCTTACCTTAAAAGTGACTGTTATATGCTTATTTCAACTGCTATCCACCGTCAACCGGCATCGTTGCTTGCCTCTTGGTAAATGTCTGATAACCAGAAATTCTTATCTTTGACGGTTTTTCCGAAAGTTGACTCACTAGATAAGTAACAATGACAGGTTCAAATCTGAAATTAAGAGTTTATTCATATCGAATATAATTAATATAACATGCAATTAAAAAGAAACTTAATTTATTTAATACGTCATAATTAAGAATTTAATCAAATTCTAAATATAATTTTTTAAAATCTTATTAATAGAATAGAAATTCTTTTCATCATTTTTAAGAAACACACATGTTATTGAATACTTAATAGAATATTTTTCGTCATGAATGTGTAATTAACAATTTTTAAATGATTTTTTCTAATTAATTAGTGTTTAATTAAAATTTTCATAATTAAAATAAATATATCAAATAAAAAAGGAATTCTTTCCAAAATTTTCAAGAAACACAAGTTATTATTAAGTAATATTTTGAATAACTACAAACTTTAATCATGATGAGTCATCACTGTGAATGATCTTTTCTTCTCATATGTTATAAAAACAAGTTTAAGTACCCAAATTTATTGATATATTTTATTGCGTGTTGGATCCTTCTTTACTAATCTCGTTAAAATTATTCATTTACCAATGATTTAAACTTCACATTTTAAAGTTATTTATATAATATACTAACATTTGACTATTAAATATCAAATAATGGATATGCACTTTTTACACTCACATCTTACAATGTAATTAGTAACCAAATGTAATGATTTTTAACCATGTCTTCTTAAATTTTTTTCAATGAAAGACTATCACAGTTGAATATTTAGCTTTCTCTTCATAACTTTATCGAGAAATATGTAATGTATACCACACGATTTCATTAAATGAATCAAATTACAATTCAAACTTCTCATTTTCAATGTTTTATATATACTAGTGTTTATCAAATAGGTGTTTATTCTGAACAATCATTACTTAGTATATTGATGAAAAGTTTGTGTTGAACGGTTTTTAACTCAAATGGTGTGAGAGAAAGATATATTAGGACAGAAGTTATTAAATATAGAGTCTTTAAAGTTTATACCCGTGCAAGAATTGGCATTTCAAGAAACAAAGTTGTGTCATATTTGAAAGCGTTCTTTATATTCAAAACGCACACGTGATCACGATCACATCACTGAAGAGTATAGAGAAGCTGTTTATGTTGTATATAATTTGAATTTTCATTAACACAATATTATAAGCGAAGTTTTTCGACAGTTTGAAAAGTTATGATGCACAACGTCTGCACACGTTAACACAGAATAAGATTAGCTTATGCCCTTTCGATGATAAGCGTTATTTGCAGGAAAGATGTATTAACATAACATTTTCTTGGTAATTTTACTCGCAGGTTTCGAAACCACAAACATCTGATGATACTTCTCATTTTTAACACGCGACGCTAACCATTGGGCCATTAAAGCCCGTAATTTAGTAACTAAAAAGTAAAAAAGATCATCGAAAGTGATTACTTCACACATGCAAAAATAATTTTTATTGTGACTTATCAGTTAAAAATCACGAAGAAAAGAAAAATATCACATATGTTTTGGATTACTTTGAGATTTTATGAGTCACTTCATCAGTTAAATAGACATATCTACTTCTCATGAATCACTACTTATGCTTAAATTTTCAAACACTTGCTTAAATGAAATATATTATATTTTAGTTTATCAGTGATAGTGTGATTACTTGTTAATAATTTTAGTATCATTAAAAAATTTCAAAAAATCAAACGTTAATAATTAATTAAAAAAAAAAATACAAGTCAGTATTAAAGGTTTGAACAAATTATTAAAATAATTTTACAAAACTTTTCAAATTACTTTAAAATGTTTCACTAATATTTAGTAATCGACAAATTTTAATGTTCATAATCATTTATGTGACTTAGGTTTTCTGTTTTAACTGTTAAGTTATTAGATTCCCCCTTTAAGTACATCTCATTGATATGTTTTAATCAGCCAACCAACCATTCAACTGTTTTTCACAATCAACTAGTATGTGAGTTAGGTTTTCAGTTTTAATTGTTAAGTTATTACATCCCCCCCCTTCCTTTCATTTACATCTCATTGATAAGTTTTCAACAACCAACCACCCAACTTTTTTTTTCGTAATCAACTATTTATTTACCCTAACAACCAACTATGAACGAAATTTTTAAGATGAAAGACTTGTCATTTTTAATCGAAAAAACAATGACTTGTGTAATAAATTTTTTCCTTACTTAAATGAAACCTTCGCATGTGTATGGTAAAACTTGGAAAATTTCATTTAATGCACAAATTTAAAGTTAACAGGCAAGGTCTTCACACATCTTTTAGTATTTTACTAACACTTTACCAAATATCTTTAGAAAACAACAGAATTTTAAATAATTATTTTAATAAAAATTCTCTTTTGTAAGTGACATTACTAAACTTACTTGAAAAATTAACTTGGCAAAGCATGTTTTCACTGTTTTAACTTAGTAATATTCATAAGTTTTATATCATAATCAACTTGTTTGGTTATGTCCCAGCATGGTTTTATAAAATGTGTCGAAAAAGACCTTTAATATTATTGCTTAAAAATATGCAGTTAGTCTTTTAAAGATAAATATTTTCACTTCTTTTATTTAAAAACATTTTTAAATAAAATTATTACAGTTGCCAATTTTTCTCAGTGTTATGAAATATGCATGCAAAACTTTTAATTATAACTTTCACATTTTAGTATTTCAAATTATTGTTTTCAAGGTGTACTAAAATTTGAAAAAAAAAATATTTAATTTTCATGCATAATTAAATTAAAATAGTTAATAATAAAGGCACATTTAACATTCTGTACTCACCTAATCCATCACCATCGCAAAAGCACGTCCAACACACTCCAGGGTTTAGGAAGAAATGAAAAAAATTCAAAGTCTTTATCAGAAAATGTTATCAGATAATCTTATCTTAAGATATGTGACGTCACAGAACATGTGTCATCTGATCACGTGATGTATACCACGTGACTAGCGTTTTGTATTCTAGATTGGTTCTTATAAAAATTCATTTATGAAGTAATTTAAACATTCTTATTATTATTAATTAACTAATTAATTAAAATAATTAATCTTATTAATTAATCTTATTAATTTAATTAATTAATCTTTTTAATTATTTTAATTAATTAGTTAATTAATAATAATAAGAATGATTAAATTACTTCATAAATGAATTTTTATAAGAACCAATCTAGAATACAAAACGCTAGTCACGTGGTATACATCACGTGATCAGATGACACATGTTCTGTGACGTCACATATCTTAAGATAAGATTATCTGATAACATTTTCTGATAAGGACTTTGAATTTTTTTCATTTCTTCCTAAACCCTGGAGTGTGTTGGACGTGCTTTTGCGATGGTGATGGATTAGGTGAGTACAGAATGTTAAATGTGCCTTTATTATTAACTATTTTAATTTAATTATGCATGAAAATTAAATATTTTTTTTTATTTTTTCAAATTTTAGTACACCTTGAAAACAATAATTTGAAATACTAAAATGTGAAAGTTATAATTAAAAGTTTTGCATGCATATTTCATAACACTGAGAAAAATTGGCAACTGTAATAATTTTATTTAAAAATGTTTTTAAATAAAAGAAGTGAAAATATTTATCTTTAAAAGACTAACTGCATATTTTTAAGCATTAATATTAAAGGTCTTTTTCGACACATTTTATAAAACCATGCTGGGACATAACCAAACAAGTTGATTATGATATAAAACTTATGAATATTACTAAGTTAAAACAGTGAAAACCTGCTTTGCCAAGTTAATTTTTCAAGTAAGTTTAGTAATGTCACTTACAAAAGAGAATTTTTATTAAAATAATTATTTGAAATTCTGTTGTTTTCTAAAGATATTTGGTAAAGTGTTAGTAAAATACTAAAAGATGTGTGAAGACCTTGACTGTTAACTTTAAATTTGTGCATTAAATGAAATTTTCCAAGTTTTACCATACACATGCGAAGGTTTCATTTAAGTAAGGAAAAAATTTATTACACAAGGCATTGTTTTTTCGATTAAAAATGACAAGTCTTTCATCTTAAAAATTTCGTTCATAGTTGGTTGTTAGGGTAAATAAATAGTTGATTACGAAAAAAAAAAGTTGGGTGGTTGGTTGTTGAAAACTTATCAATGAGATGTAAATGAAAGGAAGGGGGGGATGTAATAACTTAACAATTAAAACTGAAAACCTAACTCACATACTAGTTGATTGTGAAAAACAGTTGAATGGTTGGTTGGCTGATTAAAACATATCAATGAGATGTACTTGAAGGGGGAATCTAATAACTTAACAGTTAAAACAGAAAACCTAAGTCACATAAATGATTATGAACATTAAAATTTGTCGATTACTAAATATTAGTGAAACATTTTAAAGTAATTTGAAAAGTTTTGTAAAATTATTTTAATAATTTGTTCAAACCTTTAATACTGACTTGTATTTTTTTTTAATTAATTATTAACGTTTGATTTTTTGAAATTTTTTAATGATACTAAAATTATTAACAAGTAATCACACTATCACTGATAAACTAAAATATAATATATTTCATTTAAGCAAGTGTTTGAAAATTTAAGCATAAGTAGTGATTCATGAGAAGTAGATATGTCTATTTAACTGATGAAGTGACTCATAAAATCTGAAAGTAATCCAAAACATATGTGATATTTTTCTTTTCTTCGTGATTTTTAACTGATAAGTCACAATAAAAATTATTTTTGCATGTGTGAAGTAATCACTTTCGATGATCTTTTTTACTTTTTAGTTACTAAATTACGGGCTTTAATGGCCCAATGGTTAGCGTCGCGTGTTAAAAATGAGAAGTGTCATCAGATGTTTGTGGTTTCGAAACCTGCGAGTAAAATTAACAAGAAAATGTTATGTTAATAACGCTTATCATCGAAAGAATTCCTTTTTTATTTGATATATTTATTTTAATTATGAAAATTTTAATTAAACACTAATTAATTAGAAAAAATCATTTAAAAATTGTTAATTACACATTCATGACGAAAAATATTCTATTAAGTATTCAATAACATGTGTGTTTCTTGAAAATGATGAAAAGAATTTCTATTCTATTAATAAGATTTTAAAAAATTATATTTAGGATTTGATTAAATTCTTAATTATGACGTATTAAAAAAATTAAGTTTCTTTTTAATTGCATGTTATATTAATTATATTCGATATGAATAAACTCTTAATTTCAGATTTGAACCTGTCATTGTTACTTATCTAGTGAGTCAACTTTCGGAAAAACCGTCAAAGATAAGAATTTCTGGTTATCAGACATTTACCAAGAGGCAAGCAACGATGCCGGTTGACGGTGGATAGCAGTTGAAATAAGCATATAACAGTCACTTTTAAGGTAAGAATATTTTTCAATGTGTCTCTCATTAATAGTTTTCATTTAATTTTTAATTACATAAGACATACATATTTTTCATTTAATTGTTAATGAATATTTTTTACTTAATTTAAATTCATATTTTATTAATGTTAATTAATATTTTTCATTTATTGTTAATCCATATTTTTCATTTAATATTTAATACATCCATAATATTATACCCAAAAGCATAAATGTTTAAAGTTTTATAAGGATGCGTATTCCCATATTAATTTTTTCATTAAGTTTTTAATCAATACAATGTTTAATTAATATTTTATTAATGTTAATTGATATTTTTCATTTATTGTTAATTCATATTTTTTTATTTAATATTTAATAAATACATAATATTAAACACAAAAAATATAAATGTTTAAAGTTTTATACGAATGCGTATTCCCAAATTTATATTTTTCATTAAGTTTTTAATCAATACAATGTTTAATTAATATTTTATTAATGTTAATGTCTTTCATTTATTGTTAATTCATATTTTTCATTTAATATTTAATACATACATTACATTATACACAAAACCATAAGTATTTAAAGTTTTATATGAATGCGTGTTCCGTTTTTAACTAGATTTCATTTAAAAGATCACATACTCAACCTTATAAAATCATTTTAATCAAAGGTTAGTTTAAATTTTCAAATAGTTAAATCCGAAATGAACGTATTACACTCTTTATTTTGCTAACAAAGTATATAAAAAAAAAATAAATATTTTAGTTTAATTTAAAATAAATCGATGAGGAAAAAAAATCCTCTAATTTGATTTAAATAATTATATCTTAAATTTTCAAAAGATATTGCTCAAAAGACGTTATTTTATTTCAAGTCAAATAATTTTAATTAGATATAGTACTCATTAAGATTAATTAAGATAATACATCAACCCCAGTTCCTATCAGATATGATTCAGAGATTCAACCCTTTTCGGAAAACGCTATCAGATAAGCAGATAAGAATGATTCATCTATGTTTACACACACATATATTGCAACGAATTTAGTATCCTCTCTTTGAGAAAATAATTATTAAACTCTTCATCGATTTGGATTTAACACTTTTTTTTTTAATGTTAAAGTATGAAAAATATTATTTTCATAACAGTTTTAAAAATATTTAAAAGCATTTTTCACAAATTATTTTGATCTGAAGATAAAACCTTTAAATGTTAAATTGATGATTTTAAACATTTATTTTCTTATTGTTTGAAGTATTTTGTTCTTATTTGGCGGTTTTAACCATTCATTTTCTAACTATTTGAAATATTTTGTATTAATTTGATGATATTATGTTGATACTCCAAACAGTTAGGCCGACGAGCGCGAACACATCTCATTACAAATATTAGTTTAAAAGAGTACCCAAAGTGGGGGTCTTTCTGAAATATCCCTATTGACGCAAGGTTTTCAAAGGTGAAAGGAAAATGACAGACTCCAAACAGTAAAAACCGACGAGCGCGATTAAATGTTAGTACGTAAAATTACATTTTAAAACATTCTTTCATTTAAATTTTAAAGTTATTTTTTAATTATTCTAAAATTTCAACTGCATACTATGGTTCACTAAAAATAACACTCGAAATAATGTATGTGAATGTGTGCATAATGGGAATCATGTGATCTGCCTCCCCGTGGCGATTCCTGGGTAAAAGTTTTGACCCTAGGTCACTTTCAGCTAAAGATCACACCTTTCGGCAAAAAAATTACACGCACATACATACAACAAATACATGCATACAACACACATACATACGTACATACATACAACACACGCACATGCATACAACACACAAACATACATTCACACACATACATGCATACAACACACAAACATACATACGCACTCATATATACAACACATACAAAATAATAATAATAATCAATTCAATTAAATTTTCACCAAGGTTCGAAGGAAACCACATATTCCAAACCGTTAGGGCGACGAGTGCGATTCAATGCTAGCACGTAAAATCCCATTTTGAAACATATTTTTTCATTCAAATTTTAAAGTTATTTTTTAACTATTCTAAAATATCAAGTGTATAACATAGTTGACTAAAAATAGTACTCGAAATAATTTTAAAGTTCCTTCATTCAATAAATATTTAAAATTGTTATTCCCAAATTCCCATTACCAGCATGTGTTATTTATGATATTGGATAGATATAAACGTGGTGGAAGTCTTTCTAAGATATTCTAAACCAAAATGCACACATGATTCGAAGAAAATTACAAACTCCGAACGGTTAGATTGACGAGCGCGCGTCAATTTCATTGCAAAAAAATTAAAGTCCCCCTATTAAACATTAATATCCGCTTAAAACTCCAAAAAATGAAAAAATAATTCAATCTTAACAAAATTACTCCCAAAAAAAATAATTCATTAATTCACCATGAATGAACCCTTCTTAATTAGTTCTTTATTAAAATAGCTACCCCCGAAAAAATATATATATATATATTCTTCTTATATGATTAGTCTAAAATAATAATTTCCCCCAAAATATCCGCTTAACTCATCATGTAAGAGTACAGTGGAAAAAAAAAAAAAAAATCAAACTCCCCAAAATTTCTGCTTAAAATCAAAAAATAAACTCTTAAATTACACCAAACTGAAAATTTTTAAGTTGCCACATTAAAATTAAAAACCACTCGTACAATAGTACAGAAAAAAATATTCTATGCCACCCAAAATATCCGCTTAACCCCTTATTTAAAACACGGTGAAAAAAAAAAAAAATCAATCTACCCAAAATATCGGCTTAAAATCGAAAAAATAGATCCTTAAACTAAAGTTCACCGAAAAATTTTAAGTCGCCACATTAAAATTAAAAACCACTCGTACAATAGTACAAAAAAAAACATTCTGTGTCCCGAAATACCCGCTTAACCCCTCATCAAAGAACACGGTGAAAAAAAAAAGTCTCTTTATTCCTTATTTTTAATTACTTTTTAATTACCTTTTTAAATGAATAACAGTAAAATTTAATCGAAAAACATACCCCACGTACTGTAACACGCCGAAAATTTTAAAGTCCCCGCATTAAAATTAAAAAAAAAATCATCGTACTATAGTATGCCGAAAAAAAATTCTAACTCCCTAAAATTCCCGCTTAAAATTAAAAAAAATTCTTATCTAAAACTAAAGTGCACCGAAAATTTTAAAGTCCCCGCATTAAAATTAAAATAACACCCTCATACTATAGTACGCCGAAAAAAATTCTAACTCCCTAAAATTCCCGCTTAAAATTAAAAAAAAATTCTTATCTAAAACACACTCATCCTATAAGATGACGTCAACTTAACCTTGCGTGACGCCCGATGACCTTCAACCCCTCTTAGAGGTCACCACCCTCCACCCGGTGAGGTGGAACTGTCATTACTATACTACTGATATACCTAAAAAAGTTCATTCTGTTGTACTGACAAATAGCAGGAGTATTGTAATATGCTGTATGCAAATCATTTGCCTGCCTTTGATTTTTCTGTAATTTTAATACGCAAGTATGGTAAAATGTTTAGGTCCATGTTGGCTAATTGATTGTTAATTTTTGCCCTACATTGGTCCATATTAAGAAATGCCCTCCTTATTGTATCATTTCCCAACACAGGCTCTACAATGGTTATAAGATAATAAAAAAAATTCTTATTTTTTACAGGTCCAAATTTTGTTATAAATTTCTTATTTAGTATCTAAAATTATTTAAAGATAATCTCCATTAATTCTAACTATCTTATTAAGCATTTAAATGTAAATTTGATATTTTCAACGATCTTTTTAACACTATTCGTATTTTAAATTGTTTAATTTTTCCCCATAGAGGTGAGGTAAATATAAGATACGTAACATTTTTTTCCCTTACGCATTAAAATGTTTTTAAAAACTCTTAATTAATTTTAATGATCAGCTAAATTAATTTTGGAGGTCTCAATTATATGTTTAAAAATAAATTTAATATTTTTATTGATCCTTGAAACTTTATTCTTATTTTAAATAAATAAATAATTTTCTCCATTAAATAAATAATTTAAAATCAAAATTAATAACAATAATCATTTAAATTGGTTTTAGTTTAGTTTTAACAATCCTACTGAAAACAGCTTTACTTTTTTAGTTGGATATGATTACATTCAAAATTTGACTTATAATTGTCAAAATGAAATAATAGCTATCTATTTACGATTTTTAAACTCTCTTGACGCCATCTTGTGTTTATGCCTTTTGTGTTTTGTAGGTATGGCCATTATTATATTTTCATATAAAAATAGAACATTGACCACAATATTGTTGATTTTGTACCCTATATCTGTTTTTACCAAAGTCATAAACAAAATTCTCTACATTCTAGAGTGTACAGCTATTGTTGTCAACGCAAGTAAAAACGCTATAAAAGTATCATTTTCAGGACAATGACATTCAATGACGTATTGAACTCTGGGCACCTTTGAACACTCTAAATATTTCCCTTCAAATAAATTATTATTTTTTAAATGTATATACTAGTAAATTACCACTGCTCCAATGCAATAAGTATACAAAGCTGCACCATTTTCTATGCACAATACTGTCTAAGCAAAATATGAATTTTTCTCCTTCTTGAATCTAAGCTGAAGAAAATAAAGTTGTAAGGTTTTTGTTGACAATTTTATATCCTTAAAATTTAAATTTTTTGTCCAATACTTAAATAAAGATGTTAGTTTTAGTTTATAAGCTTTGTTTTTTACAAATTCTTCAACCGAATTGAGTAAATAGTTGTAATGCTAAACTCCATGTGATGGGGCACCATTGCGTATTTAAAACTATGAAGAAAAGAGTTATGGATGCATCTAATTATTATTACTTCTAGATTTTTTTTTTTTAAATGTTAAACGATGTTAATTAAAAATACCAAATAGCATGGACTTATACTACTAACAATGCCTCCCCTCTTACTGCACACATAGGTTACAACCTCTGGATGCATCAGGGATGAGAAGTTTCAAATTTAAATTGATGATGGCATTCAATTATTGAATAATGGCAAATCCCTGATGCACAGTAACGATTCGTGATTTAATTTTTTTGTCTAACAAAGCCTATACTTTTTCATTCACTCTTTCTCAAACATTATTTCTGGTTTTAGTATCAGATAAAACGGAATTTAATGTCAGGTTTCTTCAAAAAAGACAGAATGAAAAATTTTATTTTTTCATCAGTTTGGTGGATTTTAAGGATATTGTAAAAAAGTTTCCACAAACATAACTGAAGGAACACTCCATGATATTTCAACAATGAGTTTTGTCATCAACTTTATGGATTTAAGTTTGGTTAAATAATAAAAAAAATGAGTCATTTTAATAAAATGTAGTTATTTAATTTTATTCATATTACTTTATATTTCTGAAACATTCGCAGATTTTTACAAAATTCGCAATATTTTCATATTTTGTTCATTTGTTCAAAGGTTTCCGTTACTTGTTTAAAGCTATCCTTAAATATTTTTTTGAACAAAAATTTTTCAGCTTTTTAAATCCTTACAACATATTTAATTTACTTAGAAAACTTTTAACTACTGGCTGATATGATAAAGAAATGCATTGTTTTTATTACGTAATATTTAAAAAGCAACAAATATAAATAAAGTAAGAAATGTATTCATTTCCTAAAAAAATGTTCAAATGTGGCTCCCTTTCCTTTATAATAGAGCAGAAATGAACCACAACGGCATTACTATGCAAAAGGTTGGGTAGAAGATTTTTTTCCCTATTATACTGAAGCCAGCATATAAAAACCGAATTTTCCGACAAAATTTATCGAAAAATAATAAATTTACTGTGGGCAAAAATTACAAAATTTCGGAACTTTTTTTTTTACTATTTTGATATTCGTTGCCGTAGCGTATTATATGTTAATTATAATTTTAACAACCTGACCACCGAGCAAAAGTGCAAAATTGTAATATTGTTTTCCTGTAATTTTTTTAAAATACAAAGAATAGATACTTTTTTCAACATGATAGAAAAAATTGTTGTATAGAGGTAGTATATAGGACTTGAGAGTACGAGACTTACCTTAAAAAAATAATAATAATGATATTTGTAGACTTATGTAAATTTAAACATTGATTCTATTGCAGTGAAACCTACAGCTTAGTGAATGAATATATCAGTTTGAGGCGGTGAAAAGGTTAGAGAGAATAAAATTTTTTACAACTTTCATACATAGAACTCAATAGCAACCGCAGTGCGGCATTTCAAAAATATGACAATTTCTTCAATTTCTATAAAAACCGTGAAAAGCGTAGTTTTGCACAGATTATTCAATATTCCCCCACAGATATAACCATACATATACTACCACAAATTGGTAGCAATAAATTATCTATTATTTGCACAGACTCTTCTTCCTTTTAATCGCAACAGACATATTTTATAACCAATAAATCTATGTAATTTAACAAATAAGCGAGAGTGTGGATGAGTAAGACAATTTTCATATTTAGATAAGTAACTTTAAGTGTATGCAGTTGTTAATTTTAAAAGCATTGTTTAAGCGAATACTTCAATATTTAGTAATTTATTGGAGCCATAGTTTAACTTTTAAAAAAGTCTTCGTTTTGAAAACAATTGGGTAAGCAGATTGGGTGATTGCAGATCTTACAGAAAGTTTCGTTTAATATCTTTTTAAAAACGGCTTATCCTTTAATTATTAAATCCTAATTGTTACATAGATGGCAGCATCAATAAATTTAATTTTAATATAATTATAAAAGGAAGTTATTTATTTTAATCAAATGAAAAATGTTCAAATCAAGTTATTTAAATAAAATCCAAAAATTCCTTTTTTTTTTTTTTTTTTTTGAAAATCCGAAAAAAAATTAGAGGGGATATAAATAAAATCTCAAATTTCTTGAAACTAAAAAATTTTTTTAAACGAAATTTAAAATGCTGAATCATTAATAAATCGCAATAGATTTTAAAATTGAATGAGAAGGGAATTTTCTAAAGTATAATGAATGTCTGTAACAAAATAATAATAATAATAATAATAATAATAATAATAATAATAATAATAATAATAATAATAATAATAATAATAATATAAACTCATAAATTGACAAAAAACACGAAATTTCTTAAACGAAATTAAATCCATCTTAGTAGGAAAATTGCACGTTCCAGCTCCGAGATTCGAACTAAGAAACTTTGGTTTACAAGCGACATGCTTTACATCGAAGCTATAATAAGTACGCATAAAATGTTGAAATTAAGGTTCTCATTTAAAATTTAAATCGTAAAAGTGAACGGATGACATTGATAAAATTTAATTAAAATAATTGATTTTTCAAAATTTTATGATTTGTCGTGTGACTCGAGATATTCAGCTGTAAGTACACAAAATGTGAAGTCTCTGATTCATACAGTTTTTGTGTGCAGACTCTGTGACTGACAGACATAGGACTGAGACGAATAGGGTTTCGTCAGATGAACGAAATCCTAAAAATACGTTTAATGACTCTTTGAAAAGAGTTCATTTCCAAAAATCACGTTTGCCAAATTTCGTTTTTTATTTATTTTTTTTTTTTCGCTTTTCCCCCATAAGATTTGAATTGCGCCCATTTTGTTTAAAATTACTTTATACAATAGCTCTAAAATTTTAAAGCAATGTACTAACCATTTAGTTAGTTATGCAGTATAAATTTAATTTAGAAATTTTGAGATTTATGAAGGAAAGTAATATGTTTGAAAATAAAATACTTTCCCAAATGTCGGACGTTCCCTCTCAGCCCGCACAACTTTGAAGAAAGTCCGTAGTAGTTATAGCTGCCACCACCGATATCATTAGGTGATATCGGCCACCCATTGTGAGGATTGTGTAAATGAACACCAACGCTGTCAATTAACTAAATTAACAGTTTAATTATACTCTATGTATACAATATAATACACTATATACAGTTAAAACTCGGATATAGGTGATCCGGTTCAACATTAAATTAAATACAGTAAAAAGTTGGCTGTGTGCTGTTCAAATTACACCTTCTCTCCCTCACCCTACATACATTAGATTAACTCTACCGGAGTTCAATTTCGAATCTCCCGACACATGGGTTTTCAGACTACGCTATTCGACCCAGAGCACTCTACACAAGGACCTCTGTCTACCACTGCTCTCTAGGTACACACTCTGAACTCGAACTGACTATCTCCGTCAAAAAAACTGCTCTTCCTCATTCCTGCATTTCCCCAATGGAAACCCCCTATTCGTGGAAATCCTTTATTTCCCTCCTTCAATAGACATCCCAGAAGGTCAAACACTCCCCTCTGTCATCTTCTTGTTTCCTCTCGCTGCACCTGTGCATGTTCACATGTTCAACCCCGCTTTAGACAAAGAAAGAATGTCACGATGAAATTTCAGTACACAGCCCATGCAATACATAAGATATTAAGATAACAAATAACATAAATTCCAGTTTTACAGCAGATGTTTTCTCATAACCTGACACCCCCCACCTTAGCGGAAAATATGCCTTTTAGGGGCTTGATTTTCCCCAAACATATATTAATATCACAGAAGAGTTCAATAGTCTCTTTGCAGGTTTCTTCATTATGCTTATTACATAGGTATTTCCAGGTGTCTGTACATTCTCTACTGACATCTCTACTGAACCTTGTACTAATATTATTATTACATAGACACCATACATATTAATACACCATTATAAACACAAAATTCAAATATAATTATACATACACACAAAAAAAATTAAACCCATGATGACGTTCTTTTACGGTTGTTTACTATTTGGTCATTGATGCTGATGGGCTAACAACTGGTTGTTCTTCCCAGCTCTTCCTATGTAGCCTAGAAATTCCGTCAGCGTTCAAATGTTGCGCTCCTGGACGATGAGAAATACTCAGGTTCCAGCCTTGCAAGGCAAGAACCCATTTAGTGAGTTTGGGGGACCTTGGGGTTGTTTCAGTGAGAAATTTTAACGGATTATGTTTGAGATCCACAGGTCCACTTTACACACTTTCGCAACCCGAAGAGAACACTCCAAGCCTCTTTCTCTATGCTCGGCCAAACACGCTGAGCCCCTGACAATTTCTCAAAAGCTATTGGTTTAAACTGACCCTATTCATCTTTTTGATTAAGACAACATCCTACTGCCAGGTCGGAAGCATCGGCGTGAAGCTGATATTCCCGGCCTACGGTAGGTGTAGCCAAACTCGTCACTTTACATAATTCATCTTTAAGGGTATTAAATGCTTCTTCTGCCCTTTCATCCCATGGGACATTATTTTTAACCCTCCCTTTAGTTAATTCGGTTAAAGGTATAGCAAATTCTGCATAATTTGGAATATAAGATCGGTAAAATCCCATTTATCCCAAAACAGATCTAACCTCCTTTTTAGTTTTTGGTCTCTTTAAATCCCTTATTGCCCCTATTTTCTTCTCATCAGGTGCATGCGTTCCACCCCCAATTACATGACCTAAAAACTTAGTCAATTTCTCTCCAATTTTACATTTATCCAGCCTAATCGTAAAATTTCTATTTTTAAGTTCTTCAATGACAGCCCTAACATGTTCACAATGCTCTTCCCAGCTGTCGGAGAAAATGATGACATCATCAATATATACTTCTGCATACCTCCGATGACCTTGAAGAACCTCATTCATATCTTTCTGGAACGTAGCAGCCGCCCCTGATAATCCAAAAGGCATAGTACGCCACTGATATGTTCCGTTATGCGTTGTAAAAGCTGTCAAATGTTTACACTCCTCAGCCATTTAAATCTGCCAATAACCCCTCAATAGATCAATCAAAGATAAATATTTAGCCACCCCTGCGGTATACATGATTTCTTGTGAATCATTCATCGGAAATGTTGGAACCTTCGTTACTGAATTTAAAGCTCTATAATCGATACAAAGTCTAATAGTTGCGTCTTTTTTCGCCACGCAAACAATTGGATGACTAGTTTCAGCATTTGACACTTCGATTAGATTTAATTCCAATAACTCCTGAATCTGCCTATCCACTCTTCTTTATAAGCTACCGGTACACTATATAACTTTGGCTTTTTCCTTGCCACACCCGGTTTCAGATCAATACGATGTTCCCCTACTTCCGCTGGTCGTACAGGACCCATAAACACCTCTTTATTCTCCCTCAAAATGGACTTTATATCTTTGACATGACTATTAGGTAACCCTTTTATTTCGAACCTCTCTATATCTCGTTCTACTTCTTGATCTCGGTTCAAAATAGGAATTTCCCCAACTTCTCCAAATTCCTCATCCCCTTCGAAAACAATATTAACTATATTACATTTAGCAATAAATTCTCTTATTTTATTTTGGTGCACATATTTCCTACTCCCGTCGGCTAACTCAACTATAAGCGAGTGCTGGTTTCGTTTTTCGACGATAGTTGCCGGCCCTTGCCACCTTGAATATAACTTATTTGTTGAATCGGGGATTAATAGTATTACTTTATCGCCTACTTCAAACGTTTTTTCTTTTGACCTTAAATTATAATGATAGGCCATTCTGTTTTGTTGCACCTCGGACGATAATTTTGCCCCATTTGCGGCTCTTTCCAAGCGTCCCCTAAGTTTATTCAAATACTCATGAATCGGCATAGTATCTAACTGTGCCCCCTTATTTTCTCTTGCCCAGGATGACTTGAGAATCGATAAAGGACCCTCCGGCGCTGTGCCATATAATAACTGGAAAGGTGCGATTCCCGTCGTAGAATTTGGGACTTCCCTATATGCCCATAATATAAATGGTATTTGTTCATGCCACCTTTTCCCTTCTTCTCGAATAGTGTGATGTAACATACATTTAAGAGTCTGATTAAAACGTTCCACAAGACCGTTAGACTGTGGATACTGTGGGGTCGAAAATCGTGGACTAGCGCTTAACCTTTTCTCAAATTCTTTCGTTAAGTCGGCAGTGAAATTGGTTCCATTATCACAGGCGATTATATTTGGAATCCCTGTCCTCATAAATATTTGAAGCAATGCATCACACGCGGTTTTAGCAGTTAAACTTTTTATGGGGATTGTATCCACCCATCTGGTATGTTAATCAATTAAAGTTATTATATACTGATGCCCTTGTGAACTTTTAAAATGAATAGGCCCAATTAAATCAAAATTAACTACCTGAAATGGAAGTTCTGGCCGTGATACTGGGGAAATAGGAGCTCTATCATTCACTTTAACCTCTCTAGTCGATTGGCAATTTAAACGTGACTCACAAAATTGTTTAGTTTCTTTCGCCATCCCCTCCCATTAAAACGAATACCTGATTCTCTGTAACGTTTTCTTGGCTGCATGATGCCCCCCAAATACTGAAGTATGCGCTAATTTTAGGATTTCTTCCCTTTTTACCTTGGGTACTACTAATTGCGCTATAGTTTCGCATAACAATTTCTCTTTATGATACAATGAGCCATTTACAATATAATAATCCCCTTTATCTATTTTAGCTAATTCCTAAGCTCTCTCTAACTCTTTACATTCCAATTTGGATTTCTTAAATATATCCGAATTGCTAACAATAGCTTTATTATCTTTCTCCACTTCCGTTTTTTCTGTATTCTGACTTTGTAAATTTTCCGATCTCGCTTTTATTGCGTAAGCATTATAATTATCGATACTCACATCTTCCTTTTCACTCAAGTTATCAATAATAATTTCTGAACTTTCTAATTCTTGGGACTCTAGCAGTGGCTCCTCGTGATTGACTCCTGACAACTCATTAATCACTTCGGGATGTAAAATTACCTGCTCATTAATATTATCGGTCACCGCGCAAAGTACTTCCTGATGAATTACATTAGTTTGTCCGAATTGCGGAATAGCTAACGGTAATTTAACCAACGGTGATTTAACTGCTTCATCAAAGAACCCTTGTAAATAAATACTACCCGCTCCTTTTACTTTCTCTTCGAGTACTAAATCTTTATGAATAACACTGATTTCACATCCAGAATCAACCAATCCTTTTGCTTTTTGCCCATTTACACTAACTTCAAATTTCTCAAGTTTATTTAATTTCTCATCAATAATATAAGTTCTCTGTTCGGCCTTTGCAGATATTCTCGCCACAATAGCTCCATTAGGTAACTCTTTGTTTCCTTTTACAACAATCTTTTGTACATCCGCTTTCGGATCTCGTCCTTTATTACCATTATTATTTCCCTCATTACCCACTTTATTACAAAAACTTTGGTAATGACCTCTCAAACTACACTTAAAGCATTTAGGAGCTGAAGCATCACTTGGCTTCTTAAAATCTATTTTCCTATCCGAAAAAGAATTATTCTCATTACTCCCGTTTTGCCTCCAATTACCGCTGACTTTGCTATCCTCCCTCGGTCTCATTTTTTCTTTGTTTACGTGCCTATCTTTACCTTTAAAACTTTTATACGTAAACGCATAAGACTCGTGTTTAGCGTCAAAATAATTGTCACACTCTTTAGCAATTTTAGAAGCCTCTAACCATTTACCCTGCTGAGTTAACCCAATATATGATGCAGTTTCCTCATCTAACGTACTTAATAATTTATCAGTAATTATTAACTGGTTGACCTTTTTATACGAGTCAGCACCTCTAATCTTACAATATTTTTTCCATGTTGCTATTAAACGCAATACAAATAATACATGAGTTTCATTCTGGTTTCTCTTAGCCTTCTTAAAATTTTCCAAACACGCGTTCGGTGTCGGCTCATGGTCCCTTAGAACTAACTCCTTTAATTCCTCATAATTCTCCATTTGTTCCGTAGTGATATAAATTAACAAATTATCCGCCTTATCTCCTAACATATTTAGTAGAATTTCTGCCTGCTGGTTTTCCGGTACATTTTTAGTTTTGGATGCCCTTTCTAAACTGTTGAAAAATAAATTCTATCCCTCAGTCCCTTCTGGTACTTTGATAGACAGAGTTTTAACACTTTTGATCAATTTTTCTATGTTACTTTCATTATTAGATTCCCTAGACACATTAGAGTTATTGGTCGATCCTTGAACCCTTAGCCTCTCCATTTCTAATTCATGTTCCATCCTTAATTTTTCAACCCTCTCTTCTCTTTCTAACTTTTCGCGTTCTGACATTTCCTGTTTTTTTAACTTTTCGCGTTCTAATTTTTCCTGTTTTTCTAACTTTTCGCGTTCTAATTTTTCCTGTTTTTCTAACTTTTCGCGTTCTAATCGTTCCGTAACAATAGTGCTAGATAATTCCGTAATAACCCCTTCGTCACACTGATCACTGTCCATTATCTTTTTCCTAAGCTGAATTCTGGTATCATCTTCCGCGAATTCAACACTCAATTCTTCGGCTATCACCTGAAGATCCACCTTTTTTAGTTTCAATAAGAAAGCCATACCTTCACCTATTGTTATTACCACCCTACAATAATATTTAAACCTACCAAATTAATATTTCCTAAATTTCTAACTTAGTACAATTATACCCCCACTTATTATACTAATTAATACCCTTTAGATACACGATGTATTACATTTCTAATTAACCTACTGGATACTCTGATTTTCCTCAACCATTGATATCACACAATTTACTTCCAATGAAACAAAAGGTAAAATATTAATTTCCATTTGATTACTATGCAATACACAATTATATTATAACATACAATTTACATAATAATACTGATACGTTGAAATTGAATAGAAGCATTGATGTCAATAGAAACATCCACATAAAGAAAAATTGTACAACATGCACATATAAATTTCTATAATTATCCTCACTAAATTATTTCCAAATTCAATACTAGTTCTCACACTTAAAACAAATATACTCAAAACCTTCAATTTTATTTTTCCTCACCATGGCCCTCTTTTGAGCCTTTTTTTTTCACTGTGAGCCTTTTTTTCTCACCACTTCTAGCCAATTAAAGTTCTAAGCAAATGTTCATTGCTCGCTTGTTATCAACTCTTCAGAGTTAAAACAGTATTGCTTCATTTAACTATTACTTTAATAATAATTTAACTTTAATAAATTTAATTATTCCTTCCAACTACTATTAACACAATGCATTAATTTTGTTCACTACCATCATTAGTAAAAATAAAATAGAAAATCATTATTAGCAAAAATTATTATGACCTTTTCTTAAAACAATAGAAAATATGGTTATTAATACTTCCTACCTATCTGAACACAATTATTTAATTGCACATAAATTATCTAGACAATTTACTTAAATTACTATTAATTATATAACAACAAAATTTGGTTCGAGATGTCAGCAGAAGGAAATGATTAAAACACCTTACTTTATACTTTATCTGCTGGGGTACTCTTCTATTCACAGGTAGTTCCACGATGTAGCGATAATATGGCACAAACAATAATTCTGTTGTCTGTAATAACTCTAGGGCACAACACTTTGGTTCGGTTGTCTCTAATGATGATGAGACACAACATTATAGTTCGGTTCGCTGTACCGATGTAGGGCACACACACACTGTACTTCTGCTCGACGCTTGAATTTTCTCTCTCTAAAATTCCTCTCGACGATCCGGCATTACCACGCAAAAATTCCACTGAATGCTCCGGCACTAACACACTGCAACACGGCTCGCTGGTCACTGGTCTCAGACGATTCTATCCCACCGCTGCCACCAATTTTTCGGACGTTCCCTCTCAGCCCGCACAACTTTGAAGTAATTCCATAGTAGTTATAGCTGCTACCACCGATATTATTAGGTGATATCGGTCACCCACTGTGAGGATTGTGTAAATGAACACCAACGCTGTCAATTAACTAAATTAACGGTTTATTTATACTGTATGTACACAATATAATACACTATATACAGTTAAAACTCGGATATAGGTGATCCGGTTCAACTTTAAATTAAATACAGTAAAAAGTTGGCTGTGTACTGTTCAAATTACACCTTCTCCCCCTCACCCTACATACGTTAGATTAACTCTACCGGAGATCAATTTCGAATCTCCCGACACATGGGTTCTCAGACTACGCTATTCGACCCAGAGCACTCTACACAAGGACCTCTGTCCACCACTGCTTTCTAGGTACGCAGTCTGAACTCGGACTGACTATAAGGAAAGGGCAGCTGACGTCACTGTGGGCAAAATTACTGTGGATCCACAGTAATTTACTGCTCGTCTTTAAGACTCCTACAGTTCAAAAGCAGTCAAGGCGATCTGATTGGTCTGCGATTAAAAGCTCTGTCGTATGATTGGTCAACGTCGCCATGATTATTCCTGTAATTATTGCTAAAGCAAAAATGTTACTGGTAGATTGGTTGAAGGAAGCGTTTGTTTGTAAACATGCCCTTTCCTTATCTCCGTCAAAAAAAACTGCTCTTCCTCATTCCTGCACTTCCCCAATAGAAACCCCCCTATTCGTGGAAATCCTTTATTTCCCTTCTTCAATAGACATCCCAGAAGGCCAAACACTCCCCTCTGTCATCTTCTTGTTTCATCTCGCTGCACCTGTGCATGTTCACATGTTCAACCCCGCTTTAGACAAAGAAAGAATGTCCCCTTGAAATTTCAGTACACAGCCCATACAATACATAAGATATTAAGATAACAAATAACATAAATTCCAGTTTTACAGCAGATGTTTTCTCAGAACCTGACAGTTGATATTTCACATACTTATTTACTCTTATAACTTAAACTTATGTTTACGCTATTGATGTAAAATTTTAACACCCTGATCTAATCTTATAGTTTTTGATTCAGTAAACTTTTGGTTTATATTTAGGCTTAAAACATTCATTTTGAAGAATAAATGAATAAATAAACCCAAAAGATTTCTACGTGTAAAAAAGAGGGAAGGACAGAAAAATATTTTTTTACTACTATACATGAATAATTTAGCAAATTAATTAATCACGTGCTTTTGTGTTATTATATTTATTACTCTAAAATTTCAATGCATGTGAACTATAAGAACTACTTATTTTATTTTAGTTTTTAAATTGTGAATGACTCGATGAGGGAAATAAAAATAAGAAGAAAACACGTTTCAGCTGCTAAAGGTCTTCCTAGGTTCGTTCAGAAAGAATCTCTCTTAAATATGTAATTTCATTGAACACCGATTTAAGTTATCTTTAATGCCCGGACTCTGTGTTCCATTTAAAAAGATAAATACAGACTGATGCTTGCATAGCACGCCCGATGTATACACTATTGCAGATAATAGGGATCCCAACTCTTATTTCATTTGGATAGACTTTCATTTGAAATTAAAAAATCTTACAGAAATGAGGGTGTACACTGCTGAAAGTGTGAGATCCTTTACATTATGATATTTTAGAAAGTTTTTTGGTTAAATATACATAAAAAAAATTCAACACTGATTTTAGGTATATTTAAGGTTATTATCACGGCCCGGTCCATGTCTGGCCGGCCAGTTAGTAATACTTAAATTTTTTCACATTAAAATATTAAATATTAATAAATAATGTATCAGATTTACATTGCTGTAATAGTTATCTTTTCGAAAAGAGTAGATGTTTTATGACGAAAAAACGGATCGAGTTCAATTGTCATAGAATCTTTCATCACAAAATAGAATTACAATTCATCAATAATATCAATTCAGATACCAAAAGAGCCCCTGGGTCAGTTTGGTGAAATACAGATAATTTATAAACAAAACTGGGTGCAACCTGCTTTCCTTTTTTTAATACCTTGTCCAGTAGAATGGAGCAAAAAAAATTATTTTTTAAAAATCAAAAACGGGTAGGTGCCAAAAGTTGCCTTTATACTAGTACATCAACTGCGTGAAATTTTACCGCTGAAAAAAAATGGTTTGAGTCTGCGCTTTTGCTCCAAAAACCGAAATTTTCGGTAAAATTTGTCATTTTTTGTCATTTTTTCAAAAAAAATAAAAAATTCCTACAGAGCTGGTTATAATTTAAAAGTGTTACTTAAACCTTTATATTTATCTGGTTAACATATTTAAACTATAAAACCATATCTATAGTCTGTATAATTGAAGCAAATCTGACAACTTTTGGTAAAAACCAGCGTTACCTCTTTATTGGAGCATACAACGAAATGTTGTTTTGAATGCATTTCTTACCTATCTGCTTTCAATACTATTCTATATATAACTCGTAGATGTGGCTGTATTTCATATCCCACCCGTCTCAGCCACCCTACAATCTAGGCCCAGTGTTTTATTTATGTATTGAATTGTTATTTTTTCCCGAAGAAGGGCATAAATTTTCTATGCATCAAAGTAGTTTACCTCTTCTTTGTTTTCACTGACATTGGATGCTACTGGTGTGACCTGCTGCACGTATATTTTTATACCTTGTATAATAGAAGAAGAAGCTGAATAATGTATTAGGTATGTTGTTAATTGAACCTATTCAGCAGTCTATTATCTTCATTAAATTTTCATACAATTAATACATTATGATTGGGAGTTCTGTTACCACAACATTTTTTTCAATCAATTACATTATATATATAATGATATGCCTAAAAATTGATTGTATGAATTCAATTTCTAGTATGTCATCATTTACTGTACCTATTACCCTGAATATATTTTGAGAAACTAGCAGTTTAATGTTATGACGATCGTCACAGAGGATTGCAAGCGAAATTTGCGTGTAAAGCAACAATATTTCGAAAGAAGTTTTAGTATTTGTTTTATGTCGTTTCCTGTGTTGTTTTGTAGTCGAGTAATTTCTAATAAGTTTTTAGACCGATTCTTTAGGTGTGTATTACATTTGGTATAAAATATTCCGCTGTATAAACTTTCATATTATACTTTATGAGTGAATCTATAAACTCTGATTGCCACTCTGTGCTTATATAAAGCGGAAAATTTTATTCGCTTTATGAGCTGGTTTTTTTTTTGTGCGAGACGTTTTCTAAATTCCCATTCCTCATTTCTTCTGAGAAATAGCTTTCCTTATGAATTAGCTTTGCAATCTCCGACAAAAATTTCTAGTCTGTTCTGAGTATCTTTTACTTAATTTGAGAAATTAATTTTTCAGAATTATTATTTATTTTATAAAAAATTGCAATAGGAAGTTAATAGTACATAGACAAAGATTTTCTTATTGATCCAGTGAATCCATGTAGATTATAAAGTTTTACATCGACTTCTCTAATAATTGATGCAGAGGAAATTCACTGGAGTTGAAGTAGCATATGATCCATTATTATACACAATTCTAAGCTTACCCACTGCAAAATGGTTCACAGCGTCAACTAGAATTCTCCTAAATTTAAATGAGTACTTATAGTCGATTAGAGTCTGTACATTCTCTCAAAAAGTACTATGCATTATAAGTTTATGCCCAAGACAGTTCACCATCAAATATTGTTCACTTATAAAATGGGGATCTAAAAGTTAATGGGAAATTACATGGCTACGAAAACACTTAGAAAACGGCATAAAACTAATGCAAAAAAAAGTTATCTACAACAACGGTTGCTCTGCACGTGCAGGACAAATTCCCATTGCAATTCTCTCTGACGATCACCAGAAATCATATTAAACAGCTCGCTTCTCAACATATAAAAAATGCAAAAGCAGAATAAATGATGGCATACTTATAGATGAAATACCCGAAATAATCTTTGAAGCAGGTCATCACGTAAAAAAAATATAATTGACTAAAAAAATGTTGTGGTAACAGAACTTCCAATTACTTTCATGGACTGAATGTAAATTTGATAAAGATAATAGATGGCCGAATAGATCCCTTTAATAATATTCCCGTACGTTACTCTGCTTGCCATTTTTTTGTATAAGTTGTAAAAATATACATTAAGATAGTCACAGCAGCATGTGGATACAAAGAACAGATAAACCAGGTGGATGCATCGAAAACATGCCAAATTTTGATAAAGAAAATCACAAATCAATATATAAATAAAACACTGTACTAAAATGATTGAATAGTTGGGACGGGTGGTATATGAAATATAGCTACCTCCGCGACGTATGTCCAAGGTAGTTTTGAAAAGAAGAGCTGTATTAAAAACAACAATTCATTTTATGTCCCATAGAGTAGTAATGCCGTTTTCTTACCAAAAGTTGTTTGTTTTGCTCCAGCTATACGGAATAAAGATATTGTTTTATAGTTTTAACATGTTAAGCAGATAAATATAAAGGTTTAAGTAACACTTTTAAATAATAATCAGCTCTGTAGGAATTTTTTAATTTAAAAAAAAAAATGTCAAAAAATGACCAATTTTACCCAAAATTTCGATTTTTGGAGCAAAAGCGCAGACTCAAGCCATTTTTTTTTTCAGCGTTAAAATTTCACACAGTTGATGTACTAGTATAAAGGCAACTTTTGGCACCTACCCGTTTTTGATTTTAAAAAAAAAATTTTTTTCGCTCCACCCTATTGTCCAGGTTAAAACAATTTTGCTGCCCCCGGCCCGGTTTATTAACAATCTTGAACGGGATAAAATTGCTCAATCTATGAATGTAAATTTTATTTGCAAATTTTATTAAATTTTAAACTGTTTAAAATGCATGAAATTCTTTTAGATGTATACTTATAAAAGTAATAATTCTGAATTTTGGTAAACAATTTTAAAAAGGGTGGAGGATCTATGTGTGATAAACATCATAGTATATCTCGAAAAGTCCTGGAAATAGGCAAAATTCACATCAAACAATAAGCTAGACATTTTATTATTCAAAATGCAGCTGTAATGGGGATACCTATATTGTGTTACTGACCAAAATTCAGTCACTTTAAATGATTACATCATATTTCATACAAAGCAAAATTAATAATAATGAACATCTGACAAAAAAAATCTGCACCATTGTTAAAGTTATGAACGAAAATTTGGGTTCAGCTCATTATATAAGTGGGGAAATATTGATAATATTTACTAAAACTAATCTTTTAAACATTTTTATGAAAATAGTGATCTCAAATATTTTATTGATAAAAAATTTTAAATTTTACAAGAGATTTCAATACATAATAACATTAGTTATTGAAGTAATGTGTTGCCATTTTTATTGCAGATGTTTTGAAAGGTGAAATTATTTCTCACATAAAATATACTTTTTTTTCCATCTTTTATATGGAACTATAATCCAAAGTCAGTTATCTTAAAAACAGTAAAACATTAAAAAACATGTTATGAATGATTGGTAAATAAAATATACCGTTGTACTATGGAATAAAATATTCGGAAAAATTTTCATACCTATATAACTGATGTCATGAACATTATGTATGTGTTGTAAAAATAATTATTAAAATTAGACAAGAATATTTTTATTAGAGAAACTATCCTTCAGATAAGTTACTAAACATTTAAGTATTCTTTTAAATAATTCTTTAAAATTAACGATTGCATACACTTAAGGAATATAAAAATAATCTTATTCGTCCACACTCTCCTTTCTTGTTAAATTATGTATATTTATTGAATATAAAATGTGTCTGTTTTGATAAAAATGAAGAAGAGAGTATACAAATAATAGTTTACTGCTTACTACTATGAAGAGGTTGACATATAAGATTACATCTATGGAGAACATTTAAATAATCGGAACAAAAGTATATTTACCGAAGTTTTTAAGGAAAATGAAAAAAATGTCTTACATTTGAAATGCCGTACTGCCCTTGCTAATGAGTTTCAAAAGTTGTAGAGAATTTTGTTATCTTTAAAATTGTAACTAACAAATAATACGGTAAAACTAACGGCAACGGGTCCCAAAATATTTTTTAAAAAGCAAAAACTCAAACTTTTGATTGAAAATTAGTTTTTTCCATGCTGTCCTGTATACAGTAATAGCCATTAATCGCCGGACTCTTTCAATTTTAGACATTTTGTCGAATATTTAAAAATATACTTGTTGGATTCTTCTGGAACTCCTGGATTACATTGTAAGACATTTGTGAAACGTTATTTCATAAATTTGGTGGCAGCCTTCCTGCCTCCAATATTATGGAGTACTTTAACCGATATTACCGGTGTAAAATTGTAATGCTACACCAGTAATTTATATATATAAATTACACCATGATATAAGTAAAAAAAAAAATTACTTCACACTGTAAGGAAAACCCTTTAAATTTACGGCAAAAACTGCTGGCAGGAATGTTACGAGCAGTTTTGGCCGTAAAATTTTGCAGCAAAATTAGATGTAATTTTTTTAATTGCATATAATTTTACTGCAATTTTTACGGCAACATTTCTTCCAACAAAACTGCTGACAACATTGCTGCCAGCAGTTTTTAAAGTAAATTTAACGGATTTTTTTTTTTTTTTTTTTTTTTTTTTTTTTTTTTTTTTTTTTTGACAGTGCATAAAATTGAAGGCAGCAGCTGTCACGAATTTTATGGAGTAACGTTGCATAAATTTTTTACAGTGATATAAAAAATATGTTTCACCTCATATTTGTCAATTTCGATTTGATCAATAAAAAAAAAATCAATGAAAAATTATAACATTTGGGATCACAATTAAAATGAGCAAAAACATCTACACTGTAAAGAAAAAAAATCCGTTCAATTTACCGTAAAATTTACAGTAAAATTAGATGTATTTTTTTTTATTACATCTAATTTTACTACAATTTTTACGGCAAAAGTTGCTGTCAACATTGCTGCCAGAAGTTTTTGCCGTAAATTTAACTGATATTGTTTACAGTACATAAAATTGGAGGCAGCAGCTGTTACCAATTTTATGGAGTAACGCTACATAATTTTTTTACAGTGATATAAAAAATATGTTTCACTTCATATTTATCAACGTCTATTTGACCAACAAAAAAAGTCAAAGAATAATAATAATATTT
The DNA here is from genome assembly GCA_964019185.1 of Maratus speculifer. Classification (NCBI taxonomy): domain Eukaryota; kingdom Metazoa; phylum Arthropoda; class Arachnida; order Araneae; family Salticidae; genus Maratus; species Maratus speculifer. The sequence goes on along the minus strand of OZ025293.1, from coordinate 5,303,836 downwards.
GGAATCACAATTAAAATGAGCGAAATGATCTAAACTGTAAAAAAAATCCGTTAAATTTACGGCAAACTGCTGGCAGCAATTTTTGCCGTAAAAATTTCAGTAAAATTAGATGAAGGGGAGAGTGGGGATACTTGAGCCACCCCTATTATCTCTACAGTTGGTTAATTTTTCTTTCTAAAATTGGCAATATGGTAATATATTTGTAGTTCTGAACATGTAAAAAAGAAATCGCACACCTTGGTTCCATTTTGAAATTATAGTGATTAATAGTTGTTTTTCCTACCTGAAGTAAATATTTAGGTGCATGTTTTTTCATTTTTTTGTAATCAAAGTTTTGTTTAAAGTTGCAACTATATACATAAGTTTAATAAGTATAATTTCAATTGTAATTTGGACCAAAATAGGTGCATGCTATATTTAGTAAAACTCTGATAAACAAAAATAGTGGTAGTGGGGATACTTGAGCCATGACTCAACCATCCCCATTAGGAAATTGGACATGGGTGAAATAAACAAAAAATAAAATTATATGCTTATATTCACTAATATATTTTTTTATGGATAAATGGGAGAATAATTTTTCATTTTATTTTATTTTATTTTATTAAAAAAATAACGACAAAAAAAAATGTTTAAAAATGTATGTTTTTTTTAATGAAAATATCCATTTTATTTTTCATTTTGACTAACAAAATAGCCTGTCTAGATAAATGTAAACATAGTTTTCAATTTAAATTTTATTAAAATAAAATAATTTTTTAAAACTGTTTTACAGGCTATAATCTCTAATACTTTAATTAGTTAGGTCCACTATATTAAAATATTTATTTTTTAATATAATATATTAAGATTAATATTTTATATTGAAATTGTGACCTCTGTTGCTGTAACTTTTTTTAACTGAGAAAATTGAAGAATTAGTAAAAAGAGCACACAAAACACAAGAAAAGCAACAAAAATCATAGTTCAAACTTACCGGCATGGAGCAAAAGGGGAAGACAAAATCTTTTCCTGTGAAATCAAAAAAGTGTTTGAAATAGTAGAATGATACATCTGGCTTAGATTCCGACAGCTACTCAATTAAAAGCATGAGTTCGACAATATCATGAGAGGAAAATTCTGTCAATGATGGTGAATGATATGAAAAAAACCCTTCTATTGGTGATTTGTTACTAATAAAATATGCCGGAAAGAAAACTGTAAAAAGATTTGTTGGACAAGTACTTAATATTTTGAAAATGAAATTTGCCCGAAGAATTGCAGATTCCAAATTTAAATGGCTCTGAATTGAGCATGTTTCTACCATCGGCATAACTCAAGTTGAAATGATCCTTCGACCACCAGTTCTAACGACAAAAAATGATCATATTACTAGTTTTCTTGTCTCAATTGGTTTTGAAGGACTTTATGTATCAAACTTTATCATTCTGTAAAATGTTTGTGCAAAAATAAACCAAAAAAAATTACTTTTGTAGGTATTTTTCCGTACTGGCTCAAGTATCCCTTCACCATGGCTCAAGTATCCTCGTCATGGGGATATTTGAGCCACGATGTAAAACGAAAAGTAAAAATTTATTAGACATAGAAAAGTAGTTCAAAATTAATTGAAAGTGGTTTTCAGTTGAAGAAAAATATCAAATTTTCATTTTCAACATTTTATTTTATTCCAAGAAATTATAAAACATTTTTAAAAATTAAAATTAAAAAAATGGCTTAAGTATCCCCATCTTCACCTACATTTTTTTATTACATCTAATTTTAGGGCAAAAACTGCTGGCAACATTGCTGCGCCGTAAATTTAACACGTTCGCTGCCGATAATTCAGCTCTCTGTGTTAAATGATTGAGAATTTCACGCGCCAGCGCGTGACCGGCAGCAAATAAGTTAAAGGTTTTTACAGTGTATCGCTTCAGAATGCAAATACCTGGATACTGGTACAACACATGTTTTCTAATTTAGGTAAGACTAGCACGTATATTCATGAAGATATAGTGATTTCTTTTAATTTTTTTTTCTTGAATGTTTTTAGCTTTTATCATACAAGGTAACATATACATTTCGCCTGGACAAGTAGCTTGTCTTATTATATTTCTAAATTTTTGCCAGGTGCTTTGCTGAAAATTTTCAAGGAAAGTTGGGAACTTTTATCCATACTCATATTGTGATTGTCCTTCTTCTGTCTGTCCTTTGCCAAGTCATGTAAAGCGATGGAATGATTAGGTATGAAAATTTTCTTCACTGTAGAATATTCCCTTTTTACTCCAGAATTTTGAAAGGGTATAGGCTCTAAAGGTATTTCATCATTTGCCTGAAATAAAAGAAGTTCATTTTTACTGGATTTTTTTTTATATATATAAAAGCATATTCTATCAATTTTGATACTTTTTGCTAAAAAATGATAATAATTTTTAACTAATAACATTTAAAATTTTCTTGATAATTTATCACTTTAATATTTTTTTCAAAATTCACATACTTGTTTTTAACTAGAAAACCACTCACTTTCTCTCAGACCGACTAATTACACTGCTTGACAATTGTTAAGGAACAGAGACACTTTTTGATATAAATAATCAGAGACAATAATTGAAGATATGAAACTAAGTATATATGTTATGGAGATAGAGTGTTGTATTCGTCATACGAAATGATACATAGTATAGCATCACATGGGAAAGAGGGGAAAAACAAAAATATTATGTCCTTCGAAAATTTTCGGAGTCACGAAATAAAAGTTATTTCCAGATGGAAGGTTGAAATATATCATTCTTTCCGTAAAGTAAATGCCCTCTTGGGAAATTGTGCACATTTTGCACCTGTTATTTTTGCTGTCTTTTAAATTATTGAAAAGTCCTATGGGCATATTGTAACACTCTTCTCTCAAGTCGATTTTTATTTCTTGCACGACTCGGGGTGGATGATTTCTTTAAGAAACAGGTCCAAGTGCCAAGAATTTCCCAGGTATGCTCTGTTAAGCTGCTATCAGATTCACCAACATTTCGAAAGATTTTTGAGCCAACACTTGATTTCCTCCAACTCTTCGAGAAATATCCTCCCAACACCCAGTGTGATAGCAAACAGCAATGTCTCCCCACCTTTTTTCCACAATTCCAAAAAAGTCTGGGCTAGCCGAGATTTTTCCTCCAACATCGAACATTTCAACGAATCAGAGATAAGCGATTGATACGAGTAGGCGATAAATATTAACGGCTGGTACTAGTAGGACTGGTTTTCCGGCTTTTCCTCCAACTTTTTCAAAGACATTTGTAACCTTTTTCTCTCTGTGAACGGGAAAATGTTGGTGTTAAAATCGGCTGAAAAGTTTGTCGCGTCTAAAGTCCGTGAATCTGATAACAGCTTAAAGCTGCTATTAGATTCACGGACTTTAGCCGAGACAAACTTTTCAGCGGATTTTAGCTCCAACATTTTCCCGTTCAAACAGAGAAAAAGGTTGCAATTGTCTTTGAAAAAGTTGGAGGAAAAGCCGGAAAACCAGTGTTTCTACTCGTGCCAGGCGTTAATATTTATCGCCTACTCGTATCAATCGCTTATCTCTGATTCGTTGAAACGTTCGATGTTCGATGAAAAATCTAAGCTAGCCCTGACTTTTTTGAATCTGTAGAAAAAAGTTGGGGAGACATTGCAGTTTGCTATCACACTGGATGTTGGGAGGATATTTCGCGAAAAGTTGGAGGAAATCAAGTATTGGCTCAAAAGTCTTACAGAATGTTGGTGAATTTGATAGTAGCTTAAGATTTAAGTTTAAAGAGAAAGCAGACCAAATATTTTCACTTTCTAGTGTGTCCGAGTTTTCGCAATCCGGCAGGTACGTTGATTGACATCTATAAACAGAAAGCCAGAAGCTAGCGCACCTTTAAAAGACGAACATTATCCAGAATAATCTTTCTGCAATACTGATGTAGTGTATCGGTACCACGGTATCTCGCTCAAAGATGTGAAGCAATGTTCTGCAATTGTGAATAGTGCCCGTCCATACCATCACGCCTTGGCCATACCGGTCCGTACTTTCCACTTTCGCCGAACTCATCGATCACTGTCATCCGTATCTATCAATTAAGTATTTCCGTTAGAAAAAGACGTAAATCGTTTTTTACTTACTTTAAGATAAAAAAAAATTACCAAGCCGGCCATTTTGTTTCTCTTTGAAACAAACATAACTACTCCAATTCCAACCCCAAACTAGAAATCCATTAGTGAATGTCTTCAACGAGTCATATTACTCAGTAAGTGCGGGGTGTCAACAAAACGCTAATCTGTTTCTTCCTGCTTCTTCTCGTTTCTCTTTTTTCCCAGTTAAAAAGATTTATTAAGAATATTTTTGTTTAACTATTTACATGACGAATAAAAAAAGCAAAAATTGGTTTTATTATTGTTTTTTAAATAAAATATTCTTCAGATTTTTTTTTTTTTTTTTTTTCCTATTTATATACAGATTTATGAATACATATAATAAAATTTTCTAATATCGTTGACGGACTGCTTATTTATTTATTTTAGTAAAAGCATATAACGAATCAAAAAAAAGAAGAAAGTGTTTTAATTATTGCCCTTAAAAACTAAATACAGTTCAGATTTTTAAATATTTTTTTACAATGTATATACATATTTATCACATATATACATCTTGTGAATACTTGTCCAATACGTCCTTTAATACTGAATTATGGATGCCGATTTCAAAAAGTAAAGCTCAACATTATAAAATTTTCTAATATCGTTGACAGACTGTCTATTATTTATTTAGTAAAAGCATAAAATCTGCAGCCATAATTATACAAATCATTTGGAATCAAACGGCATCTTTCAATTATTGATAAATTTATTACACATTGAGTTACAATTGATTGAAAATCAACTTTGAGACTATTTTATGAAAGGTAATTTGTCTTTTTAGACAAAAGAAAAAAATGCATTGGACTTATTGATATGCGAATAAGAATTTTGCACAAATTTCATAAATTTACAAATAAGCATAAAATTTTTCATTGTATTAGAAAGCGGAAACTATGCATTTGTGAGCAGCTTTATAATTAAATTTAAGAGGTTTTTTTTAGTGACTTACTTCACCTTGAATTTTAATTTAAGGCATTTTACAAATAATCTATTATTTTCAAAGAATTGGAAACAGCGAAAAAAAAAAGAAAAAAAAAAGAAAGAAAGAATTTTTTTCTAAATAAACGATTAAGGGTGTATTTCGATTCAAATTAATCATATTTTCCGATTTATTTTTAAATTCATTTTTGCGCTCATATGCATCGAATTGGCAAATTGTCTTATTTAGAAAATACATAAGGTGCCGTGATTGTCGATTCTTTGATGTATGCAAAACATATTTCAAAAAAAGCAATCAAAAACGGCATTTTGAACTGATTTTTCCGAAGCGGGAGATCTGTGAACGAAAAAAGGGTCATACTGAGAAGATAATTGTTTTTAAATCAAATTCTAATAAATGGAGCTAAAAAGGAAATCACACGGCACCTCATACATGTCTTCAAAAATCCCTTTTGAAAAGTTTCATGTTTCTACTTTTAAAAATGTGTCTGAAATTGTATCAGAAAATTTCGAGCTCTTGAAGGTGGAAAAGCGTTTTTTCGAATACACCCTTAAGAGCGAGTATTACTCGCGCTCAGAGTGTTCTATAGAATAAATATACGTATTATTATTTTAAAAAATAGTTCCTGAAAGAATAATAAGTGAAATAAAATTAATATGGCCCAGTTAAACTGATGGCATTGAGCTCACAGGCTACGCATACTAATAGTATATTTAAGCCTTATATTCTCAAGGGTTAATTCCGTTCGAAAAACAAATTAAGGGGGGGTGGCAGCTCCCTCCATTTCCCCGTTTTATACTTAATCATTGAACCCCTTAAACTATTGAGGGATATAATTTATCATATAAAAAATTTGAACAAAAACTGATAATTCTGCATGAAAAACCCATTTATATCAATTAAGGGGAGGGGCATGAGCTCCTCGTTCCCCCTCTTTATACTTATCCAATGAAAACCTAATACTAATCACGAAAGTGCCTCATCAGAATGATCCTACATCTAAATTTTGAATGAAAACTGATAATTCTGCATGAAAAACCCATTTATATAAATTTAGGGGAGGGGTATTAGCCCCCGTTCCCCCTGTTATACATTTCGAATGAACTCCAAAAACTAATAAGGGAAGCGCCTTATCAGAATATACATATATCCAAAATTTTAAGTGAATCGGATATTTTTATCATGAGTTATCGCGTTACGCACATACAGAACCGACGGGCACATAAGCTCCCAGACTTTGATAGCCTGTGAGTTAAAAAACTATAAAATGTAGGGTGTGGTATAGCTGTATATACACTATATGTCCAATGATGATCGGTCAGTTGGGATTTTAAACGTTTTGTTAAATATTTAAGAAAATGCTTGAGGAATTATCCTGAAACTTCACGTTTGCAAACAGAATAGTATAGGTTATATATTTTAGCGGTCAACAAATTGGAATATATATATACACACACACACACACACACATATATATATATCTTTTGGATATCCTTGTAAAAACTAATGTAGAAAAAGCATTCAAACTGTAGAGCATGATTACAAGGTTTATTGGAAGTAAACTCTTTTCATTTTTATGAGGATAGCATCATTACACTTGTAGAGAAATTAAGGTTTTTTTATAAAACCAGTACCAAATTTCAGGGCATTATGTTCAATAATGCTTTTTCATAATTTCTAAAAAGAACACATTTTTATAATAAAAACTCTGCAAATTATAAGCAAAAAGCTTGGCAAAATTTGAGACTGTTTCTATAAAAAAAAAACATTTCTTTATTAATATAATGCTATCCTCACATAAATTGTGTTTTTGCAGTTTGAAAGCTTTTGCTACGTTAGTTTCTGCAGTGTTATCTTAAAGGTTTTCGTTCTTTTTCTGTTGTTGACGGTCCCTTATATGAGGGTTATTAAAAAAAAATATCTTCGTGACCTTTACTTGTCTGCTTACATACCTGGATTTTCTGACTAATTCCTTAAGTATTTTTTTCCATTAACAAAACGTCTAAAATCGCAAGTGACCGATCACCATTGGTCATGTAGTGTACTGGAAAAATATGAATATGTATAACATAAATGAATACAAGTTCAACAAAATTTCTGTCGTGGTGGCCTATAGGCACAAGTGGATTTCGAAGTTAAGTTGTCATTTCCCCAACAAAAAGTAAAATATGATTAGAGATAAACTCATTCAACAACTTTATTTGGCCGCTTTTGAAGAGTTTTTAACTACATTTATCTGTAAGAATTGGTTTTATTACAATCCACTTAAGGGAAATTCGGTTCAAAAGGCACATTTTTACAGCATTTTTTGAAGTATATCCTGATATTACGAAAAAAATTGACCATAACGGAACATTATATAGCTCCTAAGTAATAGAAAGTACCAATTTAAAAAGTTTGAGAGCAAAACTAATTTAAAAATGAGTTAGAAAATAAGAAGTTTGTTATGAATATATTCTCAATACTTCAATCACGATGGCTTTGGGAAATTCTTTTCACAATGCCCACATTGAAAGCATATATATTTTTTAATATATCCTGTCTTTATGAAAATATTAAACAAAACAGCTCCTATATAGCTCCTAAATAAGAGAAACTGTCAATTGCATATGAATTTGCGAGCTAAAATGAATTCAAAATAAGTAAGAAGATTCAAAATTTCATATCATTCAGAATGAGATTCAGTAATCTCAGAATTTGTTATTTTTATATATTCCCAATTTTTCTATCTCTATCGCTTCGAGAAGTTCTGTTCAAAAGGCCAACTTTGACAGCACTTTTAAAAGTACATTCTGCCATTATCAAAAAACTGACCAATACGGCGCATTATATAGTTCCTAAGTAAGAGAACCTGCCAGATGGATGCGTTTAACGGCAAAAATGATTTAAAAAATGAGTCAGAATATAAGCAATTTGGAAGTGAGTACTCTCTTGATACGATTTTTTCTTCAACTTCTACTTATGTTTCATTTGTTTGTGCTATAAGAATTGATCCTATCAAAAACTTGTCAATATAAAAGTTGTAGATATTATTAAGAAGATGTACAATAAATTTAGATGGATTTGATATCATAAGAATTGACAAATTTATGGATTTTTTTTTCTTCTTCTTCCCCCCCCCCTTTTTTTTTGCGACAAGAGTCGCTCTTATCAAAAACTCTTCAGTACAAAAGTTTCAGATAATATTAAGTAAAATAAATTTAATTGGACTTGATACCATAATAACTGACGAAATTATGAATTTTTTTTCTCCTAATAATCCTATTTTTTTCGCCCTTTGAGCCTATTTTTAATTTTATCAAAAATTTGTCAAGCATAAATTTTTGATCCATTTTTTTAGAAGTAATACAAACTTCAAACTGATTCGATATCTATTTTAAATAAGATGTTATGGGGATTTTTCGGTTTTCATACCCCCCCCCCCCTATTTCGACCCCTTGGTCCGATTTTGCCCGTTAATAAACTTAAACGAGATTTTATGTTTCTTGATTTTATGTATCAGTTTGGAAGAGATAATGAGCAGAATTGTAGAAGTTATCGTATCTATAAAAAATTGATATACATATATAAAGTTTTTTACTGATGGTAGTTTTGGTGTCTAAGGTTCATAATCAGTGTAGATCTGCAGAAATTTTTAAGAAATTCCAGCATAGTTTAGACCGCAATAGATAGTATTCTGTTGCGGTCCATACGAATCCATACGAAATCTACCTAAAAATACATGAAGGCTACAAAAAGGATACAAAATATTGCTATTCTGTGAAACTATTTTTATGGTTTCTTTCATCTGACGAAATCTAATTTGTCTCAGTCCAGTGTCTGTCTGTCCGTCAGAGTCCGCACACAAAAACTGCGTGAGTCAGAGACTTCAAATTTTGTGCATTTACAGCTGAATACTTTTTTCAATTACTAATGAATATTCCTAAACTTACACATTTGAATGGCACTTCACAATGCACACTCATGTAATATTGATACGCGTGCATAAATATCACGAGACATGTATTTTTGTTAGTATCAAAGCCGAAATTTTAATTATCTATGATCACATTTCTTTTAAATACATTTTTGTTTCCCATGCAGTACATTGAATATATACTTATTCATATTTAAATAGGCATTTATTTTCATCTGAAGCATAGTTCTGCTGAAACACTTTTTTGTGGAAATTCTAGCAACCTGAAACGTTCATGGCACCAGTACTGAAGGAAAATAAAATACCTCTTATTTAATTAGAGCATTTTTGATACTGTGTACTTGAAGAAATATTCTATTAAAAAGGTTGTGTCAAATTTTTGTAATGAACGTCTGATTTATTTCCGTTGAAAAAAGTATTTTAATTATTACTACTCAATATCTAAACATTTGTTTCAACTGTAATACTGATAGCATAACTAAAATCGCATTTACACCAATCACCATTCATAAACGGCAGTATACCCACTTTTTTTTAGAGAAGACTTCAATATGAATGTATTATGTTCTACAAAAATTCCTTATAATATAATCTAATATATTTCAGTAAGGAAAATAAATAACACACTTTGAAATGTATTTTTAAGCCCTTCACATCCATAGATAGCTATTTAAACTACGTAATATAATAACATTTCGTTAAGCTTCAAAGGGTCATCTTCGAAAATCGAAAATAATTTTTTCTTAATATTTTATGGTAGAAAATTCATTTCAGTAAGAATATTTTTATTATTATTATTTTCATTAGAAATAAAAATTCTAAATTAAAATTTCGAACTTTGATTTAGTGCTGTTTAAACAATATTTTAAAGTCCCCCCCCCCCCCTTATTGCGCACATTGTTTTAAAAATTTGATATATCAGAATTATCGATCGACTTCAAGCTACTCGAAGAGTAATTGAACCGTATTTAAATTTCTTAATTTTGAGTAAAAAATGACTCTGCTATTATAAAAAAAGTAGTAAATTTGAAAACACGACTAAAAAGGTTTAAAAATGGAATGGAATATTTAATTTTTCCATAAATGTATTACACCTTAAATTATAAATGATTGCTTAATTTATAAGTGATCATGTACACTCACCTCTCTTGGTCAGTAATGTGCAAAAATTTGTTTCAAATCGCGAAATTTCGCAGATATTATGATATTTCCTTTATTTTATTATTATTATTATTTTTTTTTTTTATCAAAGATTGGAAACCATTATTCGATTTCACTATTTATGAATGTCAATACCTGAAGATATCTTCAGTCTAAGATTGCAAATCAATTGACCAATCGTCCAGAAGGTAGACATTTTAGTGTGTGCGTGGGAGGGGGGAGGGTTGCTGTAGATAGATAACTTTATCAACATTTCACTAATTTTGAACTCCCCCCCCCTTCCCTCCTCTTCACATCATACGTTAGCATTCGTCGAACACTGCTCCACCCCAACCACCTGATGAAACAGTTAACATTAAAATGTTATTTTTATCTTCTTTCTTTTTTTTTTTTTTTCCTATGTTTGCAATAATATACAGATATCGCAATTCAGATATGAATTCAGTCCTTTACGGTTTCAATTCATATGAAGAGAGGGAGTAAATTAAATATCAATATTACAAATGAAATAAATTTATTTCAAATAACATACAAATCAATTGAGCAATATTGCCAGAAAGTAGCCTCTTTGGTGGGTGGGTAATGCTGTAGATACATAACTTTATCAACATTTTACTAATTTTGATTTTCCCCTCCCCCTCCTTTTCATATCATACGTCAGTGCCCGACCCCAACCTCTTTATGAAATAGTTGACAGTGTTAAAATATTAGTTTTGTTTTCTTTCTTCCTTTTTTTCTGTGTTTGCAATAATAGACAGATATGGAAATTCAAAAATTAGTTGCTTCCTATGCACATTTAATTCAGATGGAGAGATGGAGTCAATTAAAGATCAATATCATAAATTAAATAAAATTATTTTAATAAAATTAAAAAAAATATATAGTTAACTATTTGAAAGTATTAAATTATAGCTTATTGTTACATAATTTATTCAACACTATTGTTATCTTCTTGCACTTGTTTCCTGCCTGGGAATAGTAAGAGCTGAACGTTTTATCGATAAAACAGTGGACAACATTCTTTCACTTTCTTTACTGGTAAACGAAAGTATCAATTCAAACTTTAATGTATGTTTCAATAAATCTTAATTCAAAAAGGCAACATTTTGACGTAAGTTTTAATTTATTTTAATCGGGAAATATATTATACTAGCAAATATTGTTCGTACTTAATTATCGCACTCAGTTCTCTCTCTCTCTCTTTTTTTTTTTCCAAATGCAATAGATTTTTCAGAACAAGCCGTCAAAGTTGAGATTTTGAACCGCATTTCCGACGAAAGCAGAAAAACAGTCCAATGAAGAGAGAAAAAATCGTGATCATGTGATCAAAATAGCTTATAACTTGATAGGTAATTGAATTATCATAAAATGAAAAACGGAGGTCGATTCCAAATCTCTTCCATAGACAGTTCTTCCAATTTTATATCTTTCCATTAAAAATTTAATTTCTAAACGTGTCAAAACATTTAGCACTTGTTGAGCAGAGCAGTTAAGAACAGCCTAAAATTATCATTTTAAAAATCTACGCTCGCCAACCTGCGTTTAGATTATGCACTCCATAATGTGTCTTGTTTTTAAAATATTGTCTGGTTATGCAAGATTGAATGATATATATCGCGAACGGGGATTATTTTCTGTAATCATCATGCTTTTCTGCTTGAATGGAGCATTTTTGTTACCATAGCCTCATCCAGCTGTCGTGATAGATCATGGCTGTTTTTGAGATTGAGAAGTAAAATAACTTATAAATTACACATTTGAAAATCATCTTGAATAAAATGGCTAAGTTAAAAATGTCGGTGCCTCTCACACTTTCTTAACGACACATGGATAACATTCTTCCTTTGAGTTCGAAGTCTAAAAACTCCCGTCTGCTTAGGAATAACATTCCGAATCATGGTATGAACACTGTGCATGGTACTGAAAAGCACAGTGTTTTGAAATTTTACTCTTATATTTCATCTTTTGATAAAATTTTAAGTATTTTCGGAATCAAGCATAGCTTATGCATGAATTCTTTGCTTTATTTCATTTACCATCATGCATATTTCCATGTTATAATTAAATTGCAAATTGTTTATTTTAATTAATAACTATATCCCATTTTCTAACTGCACTTATCGAATAGTAATTTGTATTTTTAAAAAAATCAAAAATATTTTGCGCCTGCATTTACTTCTATTTTTCGTTACATCAAGTGATAAAATCGCTAAACAGATTTGCTTGCCGCACTATGAAAATCTAAAAGTATGATGTAATTTTCACCATTAAAAACATTTTAAGTACAAAAATTTAATTACAGTTTTTATTTACCCTACATCCCACACTCTTAATATTTATGTGTAAATATATTATTCAAGTTAAATGTGTTTGGGAATATCAGTATTTGAAAAAATTAAATACTTATGACCAAATTTTAACCATTAACAGTTTTAATGTATGATAATTTAATCACTTTAGGCATTCTTAATGTAACGGAATTTAATATTTCAGAATTTTACCTATGATGTAATTGTTCCCGCTAAATGCGTTTCGTGCTCAACAATTTAATAATTTTAACATTAACTTGCTTTTTTAATATTCACATGTAAATACAATTTATAAACAAAACTTCCAATATTTTCAGCTATATTTAACGATTGATCATTTTATTTTTTAAGTTTTAATTCTGTTTTTATCAGTCATGTGTAAATATATTTTTGAGAGAAAGAGAGAGGAAATATAAATAATACTTTGCACTGTTTTAAAAATTCGCATCAATGTAAAAAATTACCTTTATTAAAAAAGAAAAAAAAAACTTGTCTTGAAACAATGAAAATTAGAATAAAAAATTGAAACAAAAACCTTCAAAAACCAATAAAAAAAGAGAGAAAAAAAAGTTGTTTGCACTCCACTTGCCTGAAAAGTATACCCCAAGGAAAAATTCTTAAATTCGCATTAAAATAGTTTTATACCTAACTTTTTTTTTTTTTTTTTTTTTTTTTTTCTTACTGAACGCCCTTGGCTTACGTTATGATTAAGAATCACATTAAACAATTCTCCGATTTAAAAGTTGTCTACTTAGCGTAAAAATTTGTCTATAACACTACCAATGTAGAATTTTTTTCAATATTTACTTAATTTGTAGACAATTCTACTACTACTACTACTAATAACAATAACAATAACGTAAATAATAATACTAATACCAAATACATTACTTTTATTATATCATTGCAAGTAGAAAAGAAATCCACATGTTTAAAAGACAGAAATTGACTGAATTTATAAAAAAAATAAGAAAAATAATTACAATAATTAATCAATTTTATATTGGCTAACCTTAAATCTTAAAACAAATATTATTTTTAACTCAAGTTTTTTAAATTTCTCCAATTATTGAGAAATTAAACTTTATTAAATACATAATCAGTAATATGGAATTAAGATAATGAAATCAATGAAGTTATTAATTATTAATATAGTTATTATTATTGTTATTATCATTCACGTGCACTCTAAAAAATAAATGTGTAAATTAGCTAATTTTACCCGAATATATGTGTAAATTTCTAAAATTACACACCTGTCGTAAAATTTACACATTTTTTTCTGAAATTTACCTGTTTATATGTGTATTTAGGATGTGAAAGTAAGTGTGTAATTTTTTATCAGTTGAAAAACTCAAACAAGTATGTAAATGTCTAGAAATGCTTGGATTTACACTTATTTATGTGTTAGTCTAATTTAAACTTAATTATAAGTACACACATAAGTGAGTAATTTTTTACAAATGCATACTTGTCATAAAATTTACACATTTTGAACAAAAAATTACCCTTTTTTATGTGTACCTAGCATGCGAAATCAAATGTGCAATTTGTTATCGCTTGATTAACTCATACAGATGTGTAAATGTAGAAAAGTACTTGCATTTACACGAATGAAAGTGTTAATCATAATTAAGGATCAACTGAATCAACGATTTTTAAGATCAAAACAGAAACTGAAACCGAATTTCGGTACTCATCCTATTTTCGGCCGAAAACGAAAACGATAAAAAAAATTTTAAGTGATTAATACATACAAAATGATACAAAATTAGGTCCGTTCGTAATTATGTATGTATGTAAGACCGATTGTCGTTGTTCAGTCCATTCATTCGTCTGTCTGTTCGTCTGTTCGCATATAATAGAGCAAAAACTATCCAACCGAATCGTTTGAAATTTAAAATATAAAATTGTTCCATAATTTTGTCGAGTTTTTCAAATTTTATGAAAATCGGATGTATAGTTTGATTACAGGGATAATCAAAAGTATTACGTTACATTACCGTCAATGAGAAAAAAATGTTTCAAGTTCATTTTAATGGTGTTACAGCATTCCAAACAGGAAAAAAATTATATACATTTACCGAAGCGTATTAAAATATACATTCGGTGCAATATATGGTGAAAAAAAGTTTATTATTCATTTACAGAGCTACACAAAAGAATTCCGTCACATAATGATATATGGGAAAACATTGTTTTCTGCGTATTTCAATCATGTTAAATTATTTCGTATATAATTAAGTTGATATACGTTGCTCAGTTTTATTGCAAGTTACTTCTTTAATAATAGAAAGCGCTAACAGTATTTACAGGCACTCACAAAAGATTTCGGATACTATACTGCACCAGAACTACTCTACGTTACAGATTTTTGCTAGAAGTGCACTTTTAGTTGTGATATGAGTTTTTAAGTGTAACCATATTTTTGCATATTACTTTGTGTATATAAATGCTTTAAATCATATACAGGGTAACATAAAAGAATCTGTAAGAGTTACAGAGTAAAAATGAAAATAGCAGTGGTTTTCGAATCAGTTACGCATTTTCACGGTATCCCATGATAAGTAATGATTCTAGGTTTGCGATCTTGATTGCGTCCTATTTAAGAAGAGGTCCTATTATTTTCGTGTTACTGAATTGGAGATATATAATCGTATCAAATTTTATATTCACGCATTTTAGCATAAGAATTTAACAGCTAATGTATTAAGCTCAGAATATTTATAAAATTAATTGTAGTACGAACGCAGCTCATTTGCCACGTTTGACGCGCAATTTCCAATTTGTTAATGATGCTACACGCTTTCGAATACAATACAATCTATATGTATCTAAGAAGTGTATGATAAAATATACGTTCTGCACAATCGGTGGTGCAAAGAATATTCATTATTAATTTCCAGGGCCACACACAAGTATTCCATTACATAATATTATAGGGGAGATACCGTTCGGGGCGCGTTATAATACGATTAAACTATTTCACATTTTATGTACGTTGTTGAGGTTTATTACAAGTTACTTCCTGTATAATACAAAGCAGGGATGTAGTGGAGGGTATACGCGGGTACACGCCGTATACCCTTTGGATTTTTTTAAGGAACTCGGTATACTCTCTGTTTCTCAAAAGAGCTACAGTGTATACACTCTAGGGTATACCCTTTGTTTTATGCATATACCCTTTGCTTTTTTTACGACTACACCGCTGACAGAAAGCAGATAGTATTTACAGGGACACACCGAAGATTTCGGCCACTATACTGTATCCGAAATACTGTATCCATTACACCAAAAACTGAATATTTTTAGAACTTTGTCATAGCACGAACGCATCTCATTTGCTACGTTTAAAATGCAATTTCCAGCTTGTTATAAATTAATTATTGACATATAGAATCACATTTCTAACACACAAATATATATATATGCATGTGTATGTATAAGGTTCAAATAAAATGAAAACGTATTCCATGTATTAGTTCTTGAGATAGAGTGCCAACAAAATTTATATCACATAGAGACAGACAGAGTCACAGACATACAAACAAACATTTTATAAAAACATTTTTAACCTTATAAAATGTGTAAAATCCATTAAAAACAAGAATTCGAAAATTTTCACGAATCTAGTATTTTTTTCTTGCAAAAATAGAAAAGTGTAAAAATGTTTCAGGTTCAGGTATATATGTCAGTTTATCTTTTACGGTGATTTTTTGTCAACGATCAGCTGTCGTTAACAAAACATTCTGCGACACTTATACTTCTGTGGTTTCAAAAAGGAAAAAAAAAATATTAAGCCTGCTGTTTTGAACGAACAGGTGATAAACTTCAAAGTTTAGTAATGTAAGCATTTTTTGCTTTATAATTTTTGCATGCGCATATGCCATGTGCAATAGGGAATACTCGCAGACGATTTTTTAATTAAAGACAGTATAGTTTATTTGTTGATCTTTGGAATACACAGAGAACGAGAACATTTTGTTTGTAAAAATAGCCGTTTATGTACGTATAGTCCGTCTAAGTTTAAAAATTTAAGCAAAAAATATTACAAGAGTATCGCAAAATTCTGTGTTTCATACAGAATACGTCCAAGAAAGTTTACAAATGCTGTTGGTATGTGTAAAATAGATTCATGCCACTGCTTTTGTAATTAATATTGGACTATTTGTTTTCTACAAATGATTCTATGGATTACCATAAAAAAATGAAGAAATATGTCGATGGAAAATAGGTATGAAAAATATTTTTTTCTGTTTGCTTTTCTTTAAATTACAATGATTTTGTTGAAATAAATAAAATTCTATGAATAATTCATATGTTTGAAGGAATGAGGCTGAAATGTCATAATTATATTGTCTATTTTTTTTTAAATTCTAGAAGCTTTTATTATTTTATTTTGTGAATGATTTTAATGAAAGGAATTTCAAAATATCTATACGATACACACTATCAGAAAATATATGATTAACCCACGAAAAAAGAAATAAAAGATAAACAGTGCACAAAAATTACAATAATGCATACAACCACAGTTAAAATTCATTAGCTTTTATTCGATATATTTTTTAAATGTTTCGAGATTTTTACGAATTTAGATCTAATAAAACAAGTTTACAAACCAATTTCTAAATTTTATCGCGTTCATTTGGATTTTACTTAGGGTGTTAACTATTTTAAAAAGTGGATTTAAGCTAGCGATTAAATCATTATTTTAATCAACAATTTGAAATAAAAATCAATTATTTAAATCAAAATTGATTTAAATCTAATTGTTCTAAATGACACAAACGTATTAAAATCTAAGATTAATGTAATTTGGAAAGTGTATTAAAATTAATGTAATTTGGAATACTGTATACAGTACACCAAAATCTGATAAAAAAGCTTTAAATAATTGTTTCTAATCTTAATTTCTGAGTCCTGTGAAACATTAAATACAATAACTTTGTTAAGGCATAAAAGATATTTCATTTAAATATTATATTTAAATCTAAATCTAATATAATTTGTGATGTCATAATTTCCTTTAAGTAATTAAATTGTTTATTCTTTTATATGAAATAAGCATTTAAAGTATGCTAAATTTCGGCTATATATATATATATATATATATATATATATATATATATATATATATATATATATATATATATATTAGTATGCACATACATTGTGTAAGGTATGATTTATGCTATTAACAGTAATTTTTGTTAGTACAAATGCAAAACGAGCTACCAATAATATTTGTTAGTTATGTTGGTTATGCCATATTGAAATTACTTCTTTGCTGTTTTTATTAATTCTGTTGATTACTGTTTCATTTTGGCTATTTCTTAAGGCTGCAACACTTTGCCCCTTTTGAAATTAACAAAATGCACCCTACCTTTTAAAAAATAGTGAAATATAGCCAGATCTTTTTTGAAATAAATCCTTCCATACCGCAGTACTTCTAAATATGTGCACCCAAGACTTAACAAAAATGATAGAACTTTATTTCTTGGAAAAAAGCAGGATATTATTAAAACATGTTATTTAATTGTATTTTTCAATTCGTGATTCATAGAAATATTGAAAATTAATGATTTTTATATTTATCATACTAAAAAATTATGTACTTATTTTTATTGCTACTAAGCACATTAGTAATATATTTTCTTATGTAATAGTGCCTTTTTTTAGAACAAGCATTCTGCCCTTTTTCTTTTTAGAATAAATATTAAATACTGAATTATCGTTTACTAATTTAAGCATTACAATATGCATTATATACCTAATTAAAGATTGTAATCAATTTAAAATTAAATGCAGCAACTGATAATTTTAATAAATGTAAAATCATTATTTTTTAATATAGTTTTACATAATTATTGCAAAATATTAATGTATATAACTTTATAGTATTATATTAATTAATGAAATTACTAATTTACAGTTTTTATAATTTTTGTAGTTACTAAATAACAATTAAATTTTATTGATTAAAGTGCAAAAACATAGATTATGTTAGTAAATAAAGGTCTAATTTTTTAGAAACCTAGAATCTATTAATCTTAGAAACCTAGGCTAAACCTACATCTGTTCAATATTTCAATGCTGGAGAAAAAAAAAATCCGATTCAAATAAAAAAAAATATGATTTAAATACAAAAATTCGATCTTTATTATTATTGCTTTTTAAATCATGATTTTTTTACACCCTATTTTTACGGAATTTTAAACTAATTTTTGTTGGCCGATCCGACGGGGGAACTGTCTGGTAGGCGGAGTGTTAAAATAAGTTTTGTTATTTATAACTATCCTCCATTCTTGTAAATAAAATATTAATGATAATATACCAAAGTGTGATTTTATTTTATGTATGGTCTGCAATTTTATACTTCATTCACATAAAAAAAAGTTATTAACTGTGTATTCCTACTTTGTTTTTAGCTGTGTCTGGTAAAAATAAGTACGGTTATATGGATTTCTAACGGACAATTATATGGAAAAAAATTTATCACATTTCATTTAAAGCCACTATAGTAAATTCTTATAAATCCGCTTGTATTATTTTATGACGATATCAGAGTGATATTGGCCTTGGCAACATAGATTCTTGGAAAATTGTGCAAAAACTTTCATATAAGACCTGAAAAATGAGCTTTGTTTTCAAAAATGATAATCATAGATAGCAAGAGTTATTATTTTTAAATGTACAATTTTATAAATAAAAATGTAATTTTCGCAATGAATGATTAAAATTATTTTTTAATAACTAAATTTTTTAAAGTTTGAATTTTGCTTCAGTCAGATCATAATGTAAAGTGAATTACACCTTTGTATCTACGTGTTACATAACTGCGATGTACACTAAAGTCAAAATGACCAGCGAGCATTAAGGGTGCATTCGAAAACATTTTTTTCACCTTCAACAGTTCGAAATTTTCTGATACAATTTCAGACTCACTTTTAGAAGTAAAAACACGAAACTTGCTGATGTGACTTTTAAAGAGATCTATAAGATGTCGTGTGATTTTATTTTTTGTTAAATTCATTAGAATTAGATTTATAAACTATTATTTCCCCAGTATGACTCTTTTTTTCGTTCCCATATCTCCCGCTTCGGAAAATTCGGTTTAAAACGTTGACTTTAACAGCATTTTTTTGCAATATTTTCTGCATTTATCAAAAAATTGAAAAGCACGGGACCTAATATACTTTCTAAATAAGAGAATTTGCCAGTTTGTTGCGCTTAAGAGAAAAAACGAATTTAAAAATAAATCAGAAAAAAGGCAATTTGTATTGAAATACACCCTTAATCGGGGATCTTATTTATTACTGCTATCATCCATCATAGCATTTTTGCCACATATGTTCTTAGAATTCTCAACATACGACGATACTGAGTTTGATCACTTGAGCAGTTTTAGAACATTATTGCTAAAATGAATTTTGAATTTTGATAGCCCAGAACAGATTTTTTTTCAAAGGTAAGTTCATTTATTTTACAATTTAACACTTGAAAATTATAATATGGATGAGAAGTGTGTTATTTTCTGCTTATTACAAATTTGGAAAAAATAATTTATTATTTTTGTGTTTTAAATCATTTCTTCATGTTTAAAATCACATATTGTAACATAAGAGTAAATATTTGAAGTTTTAACATTATATAGCATTTAAAATAATTATTCGGTTTAAATACTATCTATTTCAGCGCGTTTATAATATATTTTGCTATAAAACTTCGAGTTTTCATTATTTTACATGCTATACATTTCTTATTTCATTTTCTACCGATGACAAACGACAGCTTTTCATAGATTTCAATTCATGTTTTTTCGTTTGTGATTTTTAAATTGAAGACTTTTTATAAGCGTATTGCATTCAAAAACTACAAGAAAAATAAATAAAAATTCTAAAAAAAATGTCATTTGATATCAGAAGAAATAGTTTTTTTAACCTAGTCCGAAAAATTCAAATGTTTACACCAAATCCAATTACAGACACAGAAGCAATTATAACTTTTTTTCAGATTGATTTTTATAAGATTAAAACGCGTCCCAAACAATGTTTCCTTCTTTACCATAATGTAATGTAATATTTTAGTATGGCCCTGTAAATTAATAAAAACTATTCTCTGTACTACAGATTATACAGAATTTATATTGTAGTATATACTTCATAGATGCAAGTCAATTTTATTATGTTCGAAAACGTGTAACATTATTAAAAGGCACTTGAAACTATTTTTATACATGGGCCGTTATGCAAGGGAACGCTTTTGACTGTCTCTATAATTGAATTATGCATCTCATTTTCATAAAAATTGAAATGACTTGATAAAATTATGCAAGAGTTATGTATTTTAAATTTCAAACAATTCGGATAAGTAGTTTTTGCGTTGTTATATGCGAACGGACAGATAGACAGACGGACGGATTGAATGACAACTATAGTTATTACGTATTTACATAATTACGATCGCGTACTTAGAAACAAGTCAAGCATACGAATTTGTTCTTCATGTAATTTTGTTTTGCTATTTTAAAAACTTTTTCGCAGTTTACACATCAAAGAATAAGGTAAATCTTTGTACACAAAAACCTATGTATTTTAAATATTACACAAAAATGTGTTTTCCATGTTACATAGACATATGTGTAGAAACAGAATATTACACAAAAATCTGTGCATTCCGTACATAACACAAAAACATGTGTATTTTGCATATTACACAACATTGTAGGTATTTTCCTATTGCACAAAAATATATGTAAAAAAAGAGTATTACACATATGTATGTGTAAAAATAGTGCTCAGAAATATGTGTATTTCAGTGCAATTCACACATTAAAGTGTGTATTTCAAGAGTTATCAGATAACTTTTACACATTTGGACTTATCATCAAATTACACATTAAAATGTGTATTCTGAAATTTACACATTTGGCGCAATTTACACACAAATTTACACACATAGACATGTCGTTTTTGTATCATCGATTTACACATTTTTGTGTGTAATTTTACACATTTTTTTTTAGAGTGTGTTAAATATGCGTGATAAAGACATTTCTTAATTATTTAAGCAAAAATTGTTATAAATTACTTTTAAATTGTCACAAAACTATACAAATTTCTAACTTTTATTTCAGACAAAGCATATAAAATACAAGCATTAACATTTAAATATAATATATGTAGTACATAAAGAAAATGATCATATTTGAAATGCAAACGAAACACTTTCTTTCTTGCTGAAAAAATAAAATGTCATGGAATTTTCCAGGAACTGTTAAGAAAGAGAGTCTTTCAGAAGTGTCATTTTGAGATAAATGGTTACCGGGAACATCTGTGACTGTGTTGATAATTATCGGCTACCTGAGGGGTGAAACTTTTACTGAAAAAGAATCATAATGTCGGATTTCTCAAGCTCAGTATTTGCGTTGAATTTTTATTTACTTTTTTTGCGATCATACCTATCATAGCTATTCGTTCGTAATAGCTGTCAACGAACAGCAGGAGATTTAAATGATCGTTCGGCGAAAAAAGCATGAATCATACCGGTCACGTCCATGAACACTTTGTGGCGCATAACATGTTTCCCCCTCTCGCCGCACAAACTGTTGGACTTAACTTGTCACAGTGAAACGGTATTCGTCAGAGAACATTGTTGCTGACCCTAACTAAGAATGTCCCTTATCTTTCAAAAAAGAAAGGCCTCTGCCCCTGCCCGCGAAGAGACTCGTGAGCTAATGCTATTTTTATGGGGAGGCATTTTCCTAATAACTCTTTCGCATTTTGACATTTTTAAATTTTTTTTTTTGCATTGGATAGCTGAGGTCGTTCTCAAGATCGCTTCTGGATTACTGTTTCGATTTTGGTCGCATGTATTTTCTATAAAGTTACTTTCACTTCCAAAACCGGTTCCGAAAATGAAAACAGCGTTATAAAAAGTACCTGCGATCAGAATCAAAAAGTAATCAAGGAGCGATCTTGAGAGGGATCTCAGCTATCCAATGCAAAAAAAATTATTTAAAAATGTCAACATGCGAAAGAGTTATTAGAAAAATGCCTTCCCATAGGAATAGCATTAGCTCGCGAGTGTCTTCGCGAGCAGGGACAGGGGCCTTAAGCGTTTTCTTGCTAAGCTAAATTTCCCCATTATATAGTAGACATCAGTTGACAGATCAAACACAGGGCTGTTCAAAAGTATTGAAATACATATTTGACAATGGACAATAACACCTTATTTACCTAAATAACGAAGTTTTGTTAAAGATTTCAGGAAGTGTAGGAAAGTGTTTTATAATCTATGCTTAATGCATGATTTTTCTTACTTTTTAGTTGTAATATGAGTTTTTAACTAAACTTTTGCATATTCCGTTATGTGTATAATTACTGTAAATCATATGCAGAGTTACACAAAATAATTTGTAAAGGATACTGGGTATGAACGGAAATAGCTTAAAAATTGTTTTTATAATAAATTATACATTTTTATGCTGAACTACATTTAATATACTAATATATCTTTGTAGAATATGGATAAAATGATACACAAGCTCACGCAAAGGATCGGATACATTGCCATCTATGGATGATAATCTATAAAGGTGTGGTTTCAGTAATTTTAAGGGTGTTTAAGTCTTAATGAAATAATAGTTAAGTGTTGGCATGTATATAAAGATAGTAGGTAAAATACAGAGATGTACAAAAGTATTCAAGTGTGCTTCCGTCTGTTAGTATAAATTGTTGAAAGTGAAATTTAAAACTATCAGGCATTTCTAAAACTTTCTGATATAGTTGAAAAGTGTTTATGAATTCGGTTTGTCTGTTCGTCTAGTCGTCTGTCTGTCTGTCTCAAGGGCGGATCTGGAGAGCCCTCAAGGGGGGGGGGGGCGATTTTAAAAATTGGGAGACTCGAATCTCATGCGCAGGTCGGAGCTAATATTTTCACCGCGGGTCGGGTTTGGGTCCGGTTATCTTCTATATTTCCTGCGGGTCGGGTTTGGGTTCGGTCGATTTCTATTTTTCAGCGGGTCGGAGTTGGGTACAGTTGATTTCTATTTTTTGCTGCTGGTCGTGTTAGATAATCAGGGGCGTGCGAAGAGAAAACTGCGCCTGAGCAAAGTTTCATCAGTTTGCTCCCCTCCCCCCAAACGACTTTTCTTGTGACAGGCCAAAAATGATGTTAGTAGTATAAATTTTACGTCCTTTAAATTTCCGGACCCGAGACGACCGCCCCCTTCGCCTTCCACACCTTTCACACTAATACTTTTTGTGTGGTTCGTATTTGGATCCGTTTGGCTTCTACTTTTTGCAGCGGATCAGGTTAACTTCTACTGTTTTGCTACTTGTTGGGTTTGAGACCGGTTGAGTACTATATCTTGCTGCTAGTCTGTTTTTTTCCCGGTTAACTTACATTTTTTTCCTGTGGGTTGTGTTTGAGTCCGGTTGGCTTTTTTTTTGCTGCAGGTCGGGTTAACTTTTACTTATAATATAAATCATAATAGTAAAGCTCTACAATAAAAACAAAAGTAAACTTTTAGAAATGTATTTCTTAAGATTTCGCTATATAAATAATATATAAATATATTTTTTACGAATAACAAATAAGTAAGATGCCAGCCTAAATTGGGTTCGGAGTGAAGAATTGCACGAATCAAGGTCGGGCCAATAATGCTTATCATACAGGCTGGGTCGGACACGGAACAAACGTTTAGCTTTTACTCAGGGCCGAACCTCGACTTGGAAATTTTGATCAGTACAGACAAGACATGAGTTCGGACTCTTTTATCAAAATTAGGTCCCAACCGAGCTCGACGATTTTAAATCCGAGCCCGCCCGAACCCGAAACATTTTGTTTCATCAGAGCCCAAACCCGATAACGAAAGCATATAGTAGATGAAAAAATGCATAATATTTTTTTTTTAACTGTTCCAAAAAAAATTATAATTTTTAAACTACATTTTACATAGAAATGTTACTCTTAAACGAAAATTTAAATTTAACATTACCAAACGAAAAGTTTGGTACAAAATAAAAATGTACTTTATACATAAAAAAATTCTCATATTTTGTCTCCTTTAATAAGAAAATTTTATGGACATGTTAATGAAGTGTGTTTCATGAATAAATGCATAAAACTTGTAGAAATTATTGTCGATTAATTCTCGAATTGAACAACATTTATCAATTTTCTATAAAAAAGTGCACATTTTTAACTATAACCATTTCATTCCTCAGAACAATCTTTTGGGATAGGCGTGACACAGACAATAACATTAAATTAAAAGTTTTAAATTCCGATACTTTTATAGAAATAAATTAAACACTGCTCAATTGCTTTCTATCAGAATAATATGGAAATTAAATTTACTTACGACCAAAAGTGACTTCGTAAATTGCAGAGTAACAACTTCAGCACATAGGCGTAGAATTGTATGGGCCCATGGGGCTCGGGCCCCTCCAATATTTTTTTCAAATGGGCTGTATTTTTGGCGTCAACCAATTCAGAAAAAATCACAAATTTTGGAATTTGTAATAATGTATAGAATTTTTTTGAGTATATTTTTTTCCAGAGAAAATTTTCTTTCCCTAAATTCGTTGTTTACTTTTATTCTTTATAAACGGCTAAAACACTACAAGATAACATTTACCATAGTGTATAGGCCCTCCGTCTCCCAGGATTTTTTTTCTTTCTTTCTTCTTTGGACAGTGGGCATAGTTTCTAGGAAAAGTAACTTTTTCTGATTCTGACGTCCTGCACAGGGGGCAATAAATTAACACACGTTAAAAACGTACACGACGAGCCCAACACGATCAAATTACAAAACCACAGATACTAAGATGCTTGCCTTTCCCCAAACATACAAAGAATGGGCCTTCCGGCCTTATAAAGGTCCAGGAGCTTCAAAGAACATAGGAGCTGTGGGGGAATATGGAGGGGTTAGTTTTTCTGCAGTGGATGACCAAGCAAAACAATCAGTAGTGTCTGAAAGCAACGAATGCGGATGGGATTTTTTTTTTTTACTCAAGTCAGGCATAAAGTATAAAATTTGTATATAAATGCAAACTGCAGATAGAGAAACAGCTATTAAAGTTATCTAAAGGTACTCAGCAGTTTCTTGCACTAATGGGTGATTCCCAAGGATCAAGTAGTTCCAATAAATAGTAAGTATTCAAATGTTGCTACTTTTTATTTTAAAGAATTTATTTTTGCGTTACCTTAAGTTATCTGATTAAAAGTGTGCACAGACCTGGACCGGGCCCGAAACTCGAATTCAGGCCAGTTTCCTTTCATTGACCGCAAACTGATAAAGTCAGGGTCTACCCCCCCCCCCCCCCCCCCACACACACACAACTCCTAAGCCTGAACATTTTTTAAAAATCATATTAATCTGAAATTTGATTAATTATTATCGTTTCGATGTTCACATTAGATATCTGCCCAGTCTCGCAAGCCGATTTCCATTACTGACATTCGGGCCGGGCCGGGTCTAGTCATTAATTTTTGGCTGGGGTTCGGGCTGGGTTCGGGCCTTATTTTTTCCTGGAGTATCGGCCCGGGCCTAGCTTATTTTTCTAAATACTAAACTAAACGTTGCATATTTAATATTTTTACACCGTTGCTTAGGAAAAAAAAAATGCACTTTTAAACGAAATTTGTTTGAAATCTTTGTCACTATTTGTTTTCAAATTATTATTTTTAAGTTTTTATTACTTTTTTGTCATAGTGTCATCAGAAGTATTCCATTTTTGGACATTAAATATGGACTAATCAGAAAACGAATAAAATAAAATAAGTTGCGGAATTTAACCAAATAAAGATTCAGATATACTTCAGATTTCCCAGTTCTCTACTGAGGACAAGAACTATTTTCCAAATAGTTTTAAAAAAAATCCCATTTTTTACGGTAAAATACTACCCAGTTGTGTTATTTCAGAGATTTCCTGCACTAAAAATGGCAAGACGGGATTTTTAGTATCTGAAAAATTTGAAATTTCGTAGAATTTAAAATATCCTGATTAGATATTTTTTTGTCAAAGATCAGGATGTATTTTAATGTCCTCCTTTGACTCTGGAAAAAAATTTCTTGGAAATACAAATTAAAGGATGAGAGTGACGTGCTATACACATGTCTTTTTTGAAAAAAAAAAAAAAAAAAAAAAAATCCTAATTTAAAATTTCACAATTTGTATACTTTTATGATTAGAAGAAATGTGCTTCTAGCATCAGAGGTACAAGAGTATCCATTATATTTATTTTAAGGGTGTTCTTAAATCAAAAAGGGCAACTTTGTGACACATGCATTAATTTATTTTTGTTCGGAAATGCATGAAAATAGCAGGTGTTGTTATTCAGAAACTGTCTAATTGCACTCATTCTTTTGTTTTTTAAAAAACACAGTAGATTTTTCATAACAAGCCTTCAAAGTTGACACTTTTGAGCCTATTTCCCGACGAAAGCAGAAAAACAGGTCGAAAAGGAGGAGAAAAATGGGTGATTGCATCATCGAAATAGCTTATAACTCAATAAGTAATTTAATTATCATAAAATGGAAAAATAAGTTCAATTCGAAATCGCTTTCATAGTCAGGCATTAAAATTTTATAACTTTCTGTTAAAAAATGAATTTGTAAATGTGTCAAAACGTTTTTCGCTTGTTGAGCGGATTAGTTAAGAACACCCTTAAATTATGCTTATTATTTAAGCATATTTATTAAGAACACCCTTAAATTATCCGATATATATATATATTTTTTTCACTATTCAGATTGTTTTGTAGCTAGCCATGGTTTTTAGGGTTGTACAGAATATTTTACGAGTACGTGTGTGTTCCTTAAGGCTGCCGTTCCGTTTGGCGAAGACACTTGCGAGCTAATGTTAAATCTGTTTGATTTTTTATTAATTTTTTAATATTTCATTTGCATTTCGGCATTTTTAAATAGTTTTTTTTTCATTGGATACCTGAGATCGATGTCTATATTCGGCATTTTTAAATATTTTTTTTTTTCATTGGATACCTGAGATCGATGTCTATATTCAGCTTTTTATATACTTTTCCAATTTTGCCTGCATTTTTTTTTTTTTTTTTTTTTTTAATGAAGTTATTTACATTTTCGGAATCGGTTTCGAAAGGGAAAACCTGATCATAATAAAACTGCAATAAAGTATAGGGATCGACCACAGCTATCCAATTCAATACAAATATATATAAATGTGTGTATGTATGTGTGCATAGGCGTAGAGTTTTCAAAATTATTGGAGAGGCTCAGTCAGCGGCAGAGAGAGGGGGGGTGTTCCCTCCCCCCCCCTTGAAACAAGAAACTAATTATTTCATGATGGATACAAAAATAGTAATGATTTCTAAGATGAAATTGCAAGGAATCAAGAAAATTTCCGTTTTAGACAAGTTTCCGCCTTAGCAGGTAAATTTTTAAGGTATTAATTTCGCTATCGTTATGGAATATTGCCGATTGAAGCAGGATTCTTTTATAGACTATTTCCGTTTAAAAAGGTTAAATATTTATGCAGTAAAACGTGTGAAAATCAAAGGACCGAAAGGTGTAAAGGACCGAAAAAATGTGTTTGACAGGCTTTTGCAGACTTTAGCAGGTTTGAGTGTATGGTAATCCTTTCGTTAGAGCACAAAAAGTTTCCATTTAAGACAAGAATTTGTTATAGACAGGCTCCGTTTTGGAAGTTTCAATGTACGTATAACAAATATATAAACATATATGTAAATACAGCAAAATCTGTGAAATCGGAACCTATCTTAATCAGAAAAATGCCGTAGTTCCGTTGAAAAAAGTACCGTGCAACTGCATCTATTAAGATAAAAACCCGTCAAGCGGAATTTTTCGTCTTCAAATTCCGTCTTATTGGTTTCATTATATATATATGACATAAAGAAAAATTCTGGACACCCCCTTTTCCTTTCTGAGAAGAAATCCTATGGCTGCGTCCTTTTTTATACGTAAAAAATAAATATGCGTGCGTTTGTGTGTTTGTAATATAAAGTTCTATTATAATTAAATAGTGTTTTTAGACAGTGTCTTAAAATAGAGCATACTAACTAGTTGAAAATCCCTTACACGGGCAATATGTCTGGCGAATAACAAAATTTTAAAGCGTAATTCATCTTTATTTTCTGAGATTAATCTGTGGCAATGATTAGCGAAAAAATCAGTCGTCAGCAACGCATGACTGTTTATTGAAGAGGATAGACTTTATTCACAACTAAAAAGAAATGGTGAGTTTAAAGGTTTTTCATCTGTACAAGGTTCAGCAATTCTGCAGTTGAGAAACCAATTACATGTTTAAGAAGTCATAAATGAAATAAAATTTAATATGAATAAAATGTAGCAAAATGAAAAATGACACATGTATATCAAATTTATGAAAATCGTATGTAAATAAACTAGGGAATATAGAATAAGAATAAATCATGCACTGATCGTTGAATATGAAATCCTTTTTATGATTGTGAAATTCCTGCCTTGCTTTTCTTTTTCTTTTATTTAACAATAAAATAATTAGAAATATATACATATGTTAAAATTTGTTTCATTATTCTCTTAATTTGACGCTGATTATGGCGTTTAATCCTTATGGACTGTAGCTTTAAATGCATTGTTTTATTTTTATATTCTATTTGCCCCACAATATTTTAAAAGTAAGTCTTATAGAAAATTTCTCTTGCACATGTAATTACATATAAGAGAAAGTTTTCTTGTAAAAAAAATAATTAAATAAATAAATAAAATAAAACAACTTCAATATGAATTCTAACTTTCCTCTGGAGTTAAAAATTGCATAACTAAAAACCTCCTCTAACTAAAAACCTCTACTTTTAACCTCCGATTAAAAAAAAAAAAAAAAAAAAAAAATCGATACAGGTCTTTTAGAAGGGCGACCCCGTTTAGAATGCAATGAACTAACTTCATTTTTCTTGTGTTTATCAATATAATAGCAAACAGAACGACGTGAAATACCCAATTGATTAGCAATTTCTCTCTGAGACATTGGAATTGCGGAATAATAAAGAGATACAATTTGACGTGCTACTTCTTCATTGACTAGATTCATCAAAAACGAATTTTTTCTTTAGTTTAAACGCTTTTTATAGACTCTGAGAAAAAGGAAATGCATTTTAACAATAAAATTGTACGAATGTCTCGTTTTAATGGCCAGATTACGAAACTAGTCGTTGGGAGCCACCGTAATACTTACCCATCATGGATATGCATTGTATAGTATATGAAAATAAAATATGTGAAAACTGTTTATAAAATGTATTGATATTCCAAGACAAAATTTAAACGTATATTTAAATATTCTTAATATACATAGTAATGCTCCATTAATTAATTGCTGATGAACCCATTTCGACTAATTATGCAAAATACCAAACTACACAAGTAGTACCGGATTGCGTAAAAGAAACATCCTTATAAATCCAAAAACAATAATCATATTAACTAACAGTTTACTGCGTCAGATTAAGCGTCTCATTTCAACTAGTCGTTGGGAGCCACCGTAATACTTACCCATCATGGATATGCATTGTATATTATATGAAAATAAAATATGTGAAAACTGTTTATAAAATGTATTGATATTCCTAGACAAAATTTAAACGTATATTTAAATATTCTTAATATACATAGTAATGCTCCATTAATGAATTGCTGATGAACCCATTTCGACAAATTATGTAAAATACCAAACTACACAAGCAGTACCGGATTGCGTAAAAGAAACATCCTTATAACTCCAAAAACAATAATCATATTAACTAACAGTTTACTGCGTCAGATTAAGCGTCTCATTTCCAATTAAAACATATCTTTGAATAAATATTTGAAGAAAATACAGGGTCATAAAAAATCGAAGAATGTGGAAAACAGGATTACAAATATCTCGGCAATTATTAATCCGACCGACTTCGTTCTTGATGCAAAATTTGTGTTATTTTATGGCCTTTTACGCCCTTTTGTTTAAAAAAAAAATCGAACATTTTTATATACATTTCATCAGAATGAATTTTTCGAGAGTCCGAAAAAGATAGTTCCGGATAATCGAGGTTACTGATATTAAATAGGCTTCGTCCTATTCTTACTTACTAAGTACATACAAAATTTTAAGTCTCTATCTCCATTTGTTCGTGAGATAGAGCGTTTACAGACCGATAGACAAACAGACGGACGGCAATTTTTTTTCCTAAAAATATGTCTTTCGGAATTTCCAGTATCTGAAACGTATAAATCAGTCAAAATTTTTTTTTTAGATTTTCAAAACGATTGCAAGACCCGATACTGCGTATGATAGGTAAGTAAAAGTGGGCCACAATTTTTGACACGACACTTTTTAGCTTGTATGAAAGAAATAGCATCGGAGGCTAAAAAAAAAAACTAATTTCATTTTTACTATGATATTATTTTCACTAACTGAATTCATCCGAAAGTAAAATCTCAATATCAGTGTCCATAATGAAAAGAAATATTGAAATGTAATATCGTTAGGAGTAAAAATGTGATGTTTTAAATAGTGACGTCATTTTCTCTTCAAATAATTTTTAAAAGTTACTGTTATAAGTAATATGAAAAAGGCGTCCGTAATAACATTGTAAATCCCATTTATCTGGTTGCTGAATGACATCATTTTCCTCATTTGAAAATTTTCTTATTTTGCTTTAGACATTAATTTTTATCATAAATTATTTTCTGTTATTTTATTTACATTATTAATATTATTTCTCAGTAAATATATTTTTTTACCTCAATTAGTGCATAATTATACACAATCCTTTTATTGCGGTTAAATTTTACGAAAACAATTAACTTTTTTCTTTTAAATGCGAGGACATGTTCACTGATGAGATCAAGCTTCTGATAATGGAAAATAAATTTTTATTATCTAGAGAAAAGCTAAACTGAGTTGCCACCATTTGAAGAAATATCGTAAAAAAGCATTTAAAATTAAAAATAAAATATAAAATGGAAATAAATTAAAAAATAGCTAAAATGGGCACAACTACAAATATAAATAGCTTTCATTTAAAAAAATAATTATCAAAATCGGTTGAGTAGAAAATTCAGGAATGATGACACGACATTTTTAGCTTGTCTGAAAAAAATAGCATCGCAGGCTAAAAAAAAAAAAAAAAAAAAAAAAAAAAAAAAAAAAGTTACTAATTATGAGTGTAATTCAGTTAAAGGTAATGTTTTAAAAAAGTTATGAATTTTTATGTTGAACTGCTTTCAGCTTACTAAGAAATGTTTGTAGAATATAAATAAAATGATATATAGGGTCACGCAAAGAATTGGCTACATGGTCACCTATAGATGACACTTTCTGGAAATGTGATTTAAGTAGTTTTAAGAGTGTTTTTGTTTCAACTAAATTATAGCAAAATACTGGCGTGAAATAGAGGTACTAGATAAACTACAGGGCTGAACAGAATTATTCAAGCATGTTTCGATCTATTAGTACAAATTGCTAAAAGTGAAATTTGAACCAATTTAGGCGTTTTCTTGTTCAACTAAATTTTCACATTATATAGTACATATATCAACTGACAGATAAAATACATTGCTGTTCAAAAGTATCGGAATGCATATTTGGTTATGGAATTACACCTTATTTCCTTAAATAACGAAATTTTGTTAAAGATTTCAGGAAGTGTTGGAAAGTATTTCATAATCTATGCTTGACGCATGATTTTTCTTGTTAAAATATTGATTAACAGATCATTGTATTGAAAATTTATGATGTAGAAATGTTTACGGTCATTTGGAATCATTTTAGAAGTTGAAAATTCGTCTGAAGCTATCCGATAATTAAAATTTAAATAAAGTTTTTTTTTTTTTTTTTTTTTTTTTTTTTAACACGGTTATATAAAAATATCTAAATCAAGTTTGAAAAAGCAGCGCAGTCTACTCATGAAGCTAAATATGTCAAAGATAAGTAAACCTACAATATTCATTGAGATCTTTTTATCCATATGAACAAAACTATTATTGAATAAAATAGATATTTAATAAAAAGATTGAATATTGAAGGTAAAAAATATTGTGCCTTTTTACAACAGAGATATTCTTCAGTGAACTCCACCAATCTCTGAATCCTGTGTTAACTTATGTGAGGAAATTTAAACAAAAAATTACATTACTTAGAAGAATTTAAACCCCTTTTTTTTAACTTTAGAGTTTACTTTTTTTTCATTGATAAAAATGCAAAAAAAAGACGAGACACTTTTCTTGAAAAATAAGGCCAAGACAGTCCTTTCTATGGTAGTGGAATGCATTAAATTTATTAATGATATTTGAATTAAATTTATTTATTATAATAACATATCAGACCTCATTTGACTTTTTTAAAATTTTTATTTATTTACTTATTTATTTATTTGTCTAAATAAACTTTTATCTCATAACCTATGCAATATACACCTTTGAAATTTTGAACACACTTTTCCTCTCATGTATACGTAGTTTAACACAAGCTTTTTGTTATTTGAAGTTTTGTATTTTTAATGAATTTTTTAATTAAAATTTTTAAAGTAGTTTCAGGACTCGTATTGGTCCGTTTTTTGTACACCACTAATTTTTAAGAAAAAATTCGTGGTAGGTTTCTGCAACAATTGCAAGGAAAATGCTCTTCTAGATAAGTTTCCATGAAAATGGTAAAGATTTTTAACATTCAAAATTCATAAAATTATAGTTACAACCAATTATAAGAAACCTGTGTGTTAAAAAATGTAAAAATATATAAGGAATAAGCTTTTAAATCTTCAGCTGATTCGGAGGACATTCGATGCCAAAATATTGTAATTTTTTTAAGGCCATAAAATTTATAGATTTTATGGTACAGCATTAAATTTAAAGTTAATAGCATTTTATCTAATTCTTAAAATTTAAGGAACCAAGTTTAAATGCAGTTTTTCAGCATCAAAGGTGTACTTTCTGATGGGTGAAAACTAAGTTTTGATAGTTATACATGATACATGAGGTGAATGGAGGTATCTGTTTCGCTGAAAAGCTCCCATAAACAAAAAATTAATAATAGTAATAATAATAATAATAATAATAAAACAGTCATATGTTATTTTCAGTAAGATATTTGAACTATTTAAGTCTACCGTCTCGTGTAGCCTTAAGCCGTCTACTTGAAATCTATGGGAAGATTCGTTTCAAATATTTCATTTGTATTTTGGTATCTCTACACACACATACATACACACATTTATATATATTTGTATTGAAATGGATAGCTGTGGTCGATCCCTATACTTTATTGCAGTTTTATTATGATCAGGTTTTCCCTTTCGAAACCGATTCCGAAAATGTAAATAACTTCATTAAAAAAAAAAAAAAAAAGAAAAAAGAAAAAAAAATGCAGGCAAAATTGGAAAAGTATAAAAAAAAAGCTGAATATAGACATCAATCTCAGGTATCCAATCAAAAAAAAAAAAAAAAAATATATATATTTAAAAATGCCGAATATAGACATCGATCTCAGGTATCCAATGAAAAAAAAATATTTAAAAATGCCGAAATGTAAATGAAATATTAAAAAATAAATAAAAAATCAAACAGATTTAACATTAGCTCGCAAGTGTCTTCGCCAAACGGAACGGTAGCTTTAAGGAACACACACGTACTCGTAAAATATTCTGTACAACCCTACCATGGCTAGCTAAAAAACAATGGCTAGCTAAAAAACAATCTGAATAGTGAAAAAGTAAATGGTGAAATATATACATATATATATATCGGATAATTTAAGGATAATTTAAGGGTGTTCTTAATAAATATGCTTAAATAATAAGCATAATTTAAGGGTGTTCTTAACTAATCCGCTCAACAAGCGAAAAACGTTTTGACACATTTACAAATTCATTTTTTAACAGAAAGTTATAAAATTTTAATGCCTGACTATGAAAGCGATTTCGAATTGAACTTATTTTTCCATTTTATGATAATTAAATTACTTATCGAGTTATAAGCTATTTCGATGATGCAATCACCCATTTTTCTCCACCTTTTCGACCGGTTTTTCTGCTTTCGTCGGGAAATAGGCTCAAAAGTGTCAACTTTGAAGGCTTGTTATGAAAAATCTATTGTGTTTTTTAAAAAACAAAAGAATGAGTGCAATTAGACAGTTTTTGAATAACAACACCTGCTATTTTCATGCATTTCCGAACAAAAATAAATTAATGCATGTGTCACAAAGTTGCCCTTTTGATTTAAGAACACCCTTAAAATAGATATAATGGATACTCTTGTACCTCTGATGCTAGAAGCACATTTCTTCTAATCATAAAAGTATACAAATTGTGAATAAATTTTAAATTAGGATTTTTTTTTTTTTTTTTTTCAAAAAAGACATGTGTATAGCACGTCACTCTCATCCTTTAATTTGTATTTCCAAGAAATTTTTTTCCAGAGTCAAAGGAGGACATTAAAATAAATCCTGATCTTTGACAAAAAAATATCTAATTAGAATATTTTAAATTCTACGAAATTTCAAATTTTTCAGATACTAAAAATCCCGTCTTGCCATTTTTAGTGCAGGAAATCTCTGAAATAACACAACTGGGTAATATTTTACCGTAAAAAAATGGGATTTTTTTAAAACTATTTGGAAAATAGTTCTTGTCCTCAGTAGAGAACTGGGAAATCTGAAGTATATCTGAATCTTTATTTGGTTAAATTCCGCAACTTATTTTATTTTATTCGTTTTCTGATTAGTCCATATTTAATGTCCAAAAATGGGATACTTCTGATGACACTATGACAAAAAAGTAATAAAAACTTAAAAATAATAATTTGAAAACAAATAGTGACAAAGATTTCAAACAAATTTCGTTTAAAAGTGAATTTTTTTTTCCTACGCAACGGTGTAAAAATATTAAATATGCAACGTTTAGTTTAGTATTTAGAAAAATAAGCTAGGCCCGGGCCGATACTCCAGGAAAAAAATAAGGCCCGAACCCAGACCGGCCCAAAAAAATTAATGACTAGACCCGGCCCGGCCAGAATGTCAGTAATGGAAATCGGCTTGCGAGACTGGGCAGGTATCTAATGTGAACATCGAAACGATAATAATTAATCAAATCTCAGATTAATATGATTTTTAAAAAATGTTCAGGCTTAGGAGTTGTGTGTGTGTGTGGGGGGGGGGGGGGTAGACCCTGACCTTATCAGTTTGCGGTCAATGAAAGGAAACTGGCTTGAATTCGAGTTTCGGTCCCGGTCCAGGTCTGTGCAGACTTTTAATCAGATAACTTAAGGTAACGCAAAAATAAATTCTTTAAAATAAAAAGTAGCAACATTTGAATACTTACTATTTATTGGAACTACTTGACCTTGGGAATCACCCATTAGTGCAAGAAACTGCTGAGTACCTTTAGATAACTTTAATAGCTGTTTCTCTATCTGCAGTTTGCACTTATATACAAATTTTATACTTTATGCCTGACTTGAGTAAAAAAAAAAATCCCATCCGCATTCGTTGCATTCAGACACTACTGATTGTTTTGCTTGGTCATCCACTGCAGAAAAACTAACCCCTCCATATTCCCCCACAGCTCCTATGTTCTTTGAAGCTCCTGGACCTTTATAAGGCCGGAAGGCCCATTCTTTGTATGTTTGGGGAAAGGCAAGCATCTTAGTATCTGTGGTTTTGTAATTTGATCGTGTTGGGCTCGTCGTGTACGTTTTTAACGTGTGTTAATTTATTGCCCCCTGTGCAGGACGTCAGAATCAGAAAAAGTTACTTTTCCTAGAAACTATGCCCACTGTCCAAAGAAGAAAGAAAGAAAAAAAATCCTGGGAGACGGAGGGCCCATACACTATGGTAAATGTTATCTTGTAGTGTTTTAGCCGTTTATAAAGAATAAAAGTAAACAACGAATTTAGGGAAAGAAAATTTTCTCTGGAAAAAAATATACTCAAAAAAATTCTATACATTATTAATATCTTACTGAAAATAACATATGACTGTTTTATTATTATTATTATTATTATTACTATTATTAATTTTTTGTTTATGGGAGATTTTCAGCGAAACAGATACCTCCATTCACCTCATGTATCATGTATAACTATCAAAACTTAGTTTTCACCCATCAGAAAGTACACCTTTGATGCTGAAAAACTGCATTTAAACTTGCTTCCTTAAATTTTAAGAATTAGATAAAATGCTATTAACTTTAAATTTAATGCTGTACCATAAAATCTATAAATTTTATGGCCTTAAAAAAATTACAATATTTTGGCATCGAATGTCCTCCGAATCAGCTGAAAATTTAAAAGCTTATTCCTTATATATTTTTACATTTTTTAACACACAGGTTTCTTATAATTGGTTGTAACTATAATTTTATGAATTTTGAATGTTAAAAATCTTTACCATTTTCATGGAAACTTATCTAGAAGAGCATTTTCCTTGCAATTGTTGCAGAAACCTACCACGAATTTTTTCTTAAAAATTAGTGGTGTACAAAAAACGGACCAATACGAGTCCTGAAACTACTTTAAAAATTTTAATTAAAAAATTCATTAAAAATACAAAACTTCAAATAACAAAAAATCCCTTTCGGCATGGCCTATAGGCGGAGGTAGATTTCGAAAAGTTTTCATCTCCAAAAAAAAAAAAAAAAAAAAAAAAAAAAAGGCCTATTTCTACTTAAATGCCCATTTTGGCAATATATTTTGAATTATATTCTTACTTTATTTAAAAAATTGACCAATATGCTCATGCTCATTATATAGTTCCTAAATAACAAAAAACTGTTAATTAAATTCGTTTGACAGCAAAATTGAATTTAAAAATGAGTCATAAAATAACCAATTTATTATTTTTAATACATCCACAATTCTTTAATCAACATCGCTTTGAGAAATTTTGTGCGAAGTGCCCACTTTGACAGATTTTTTAAAATATATATTTAGCCTTTATCAAAAATCTGACCAATACGGCACATTACACAGTTCCTAAATAACAAATAACTGTCAATTGAATGCGTTTGGGAGCAAAATTGAATTTAAAAATGAGTCATAAAATAAACAATTTGTTATTTGAATACAACCTCAATTCTTTTATCATGATCGCTTTAGGAAATTTTTTTGCGAAGTGCTTACTTTGACAGCTTTTAAAATATATATTCACCCTTTATCAAAAAATCGACGAATACGCACATTATATAGTTCCTAAGTAACAAAAAACTGTCAATTGAATGCGTGTCAGAGCAAAATTGGATTTAAAAATGAGTCATAAAATAACCAATTTGTTATTTGAATACCCACAGTTCATTAATCATCTCGCTTTGGGAAATTTTGTGCGAAGTGCCCATTTTGGCAGCCTTTTTTGAAACATATTCTGCCTTTATCAAAAAATTGGCCACTCCGTCACATTATATAGTTCCTAAGTAAGAGAACCTGTAAATTGAATGCGTTTGAGAACAAAAAAAAAAAAAAATTAAAAATGACTCGGTAAAAACGCAATTTCTTAAATTTCCTCAAAATTTAATCGCAACTTCGTGAAATTCTGTTCAAAATACCCTTTTTGGCAGCCTTTTAAAAAATATATTCTGCCTTTATCAAAAAACTGGCCAATACGTCAAGTTATATAGTTCCTAAATAATAGGACCTGTAAATTGGATGGGTTTGAGAACAAAAGTGAATTTAAAAATGACTCATGAAAAACGCAATTTGTTATACTTAATGAATTTTTTAATGATGAAAACTTAGGGAAATCTGTTCAAAATACCTTTTTTGGCAGCCTTTTTAAAAATATATTCTGCCTTTATCAAAAAATTGGCCAATAAGTCGCATTATATAGTTGCTAAATAAGAGGATCTGTCATTTGGATGCGTTTAAAATCAAAAATGAATTTTAAAATGAGTCAGAATATAAGCAGTTTGGATTTGAGGTTTTTTCTCCAACTCCTATTTTTGTTTAATTTATTTTTGCTATAAGAATTGGTTCTATGAAAAACTTGTCAAAATAAAAGTTGTAGATATTATTGTGAAGATATAAAATAAATTTAATTAGATTTAATTGCTTAAGAATTGAGTAAGTTATGGGTGTTTTTCTTTTTCCTCCCCCCTTTTTCTTTTCGTTTTTAATTTTTTTCATCGGTAAAAATTGATCCTATCAAAAACTTGTAAATACAAAAGTTTTAGATAATATTGTGTACATTTATATAAAATTTAGTTGGATTTGATATCTTGAAAATTGACGAAGTTATGAATTTTTTTCTCCCAAAAAACATGTTTTTTTCGCCCCTTGAGCCCATTTTTAACTTTATCAAAAATCTGTCCCGCTTAAACTTTTTCCTCATTTTTTAGAAGTAATATAAACTTTAAACCGATTCGATATCTATTTTAATTAAAAAGTTATCGCGTTTTTTCTGTTTTCACAAAAACCCTCCTAACTTCCACCCCCTTGGTCCGACTTTGCCCATTAACGAACTTATCCGAGATTTTATGCCCCTTGATTTTATGTAAAAGTTTGATGAAGATCTGAGCATAATTATGGAAGTTATCGTGTCTAGAAGAAAGTGATATACACCGATAGATAGATAGATAGATAGATAGATAGATAGATATATATATAAACTTTTTTACTGATGGTAGTTTTGGGGTCTAGGAGTCATGATTCGTGTAGATCTGCAAAAATTTTTCAGAAATTCCAACATGGGAGACAATGCAATAGGTAGTATTTCATACGAAATCTACCTAAAAGCTTGTGTTAAACTACGTATACATGAGAGGAAAAGTGTGTTCAAAATTTCAAAGGTGTATATTGCATAGGTTATGAGATAAAAGTTTATTTAGAAAAATAAATAAATAAGTAAATAAATAAAGATTTTAAAAAAGTCAAATGAGGTCTGATATGTTATTATAATAAATAAATTTAATTCAAATATCATCAATAAATTTAATGCATTCCACTACCATAGAAAGGACTGTCTTGGCCTTATTTTTCAAGAAAAGTGTCTCGTCTTTTTTTTGCATTTTTATCAATGAAAAAAAAGTAAACTCTAAAGTTAAAAAAAAGGGTTTAAATTCTTCTAAGTAATGTAATTTTTTGTTTAAATTTCCTCACATAAGTTAACACAGGATTCAGAGATTGGTGGGGTTCACTGAAGAATATCTCTGTTGTAAAAAGGCACAATATTTTTTACCTTCAATATTCAACCTTTTTGTTAAATATCTATTTTATTCAATAATAGTTTTGTTCATATGGATAAAAAGATCTCAATGAATATTGTAGGTTTACTTATCTGTGACATATTTAGCTTCATGAGTAGACTGCGCTGCTTTTTCAAACTTGATTTAGATATTTTTATATAACCGTGTTTAAAAAAAAAAAAAAAAAAAAAAAAAAAAAAAAAAAAACTTTATTTAAATTTTAATTATCGGATAGCTTCAGACGAATTTTCAACTTCTAAAATGATTCCAAATGACCGTAAACATTTCTACATCATAAATTTTCAATACAATAATCTGTTAATCAATATCTTAACAAGAAAAATCATGCGTCAAGCATAGATTATGAAATACTTTCCAACACTTAATGAAATCTTTAACAAAATTTCGTTATTTAAGGAAATAAGGTGTAATTCCATAACCAAATATGCATTCCGATACTTTTGAACAGCCCTGTATTTTATCTGTCAGTTGATATATGTACTATATGTCGGACGCTCCTCTCAGTCCGCAAAACTTCGAAGAATGTCCTAGGTAGTTTTAGCTGCCACCACCGATATTAATGGGTGATATCGGTCACCTGCTGTGAGGATTGGGTAAAATAACACTGACGCTGTTAATGAACTGAACTAACAGTTTATTTAAGATATAGATATGTACACAAGAAACAATATTTACAACTATCTACAATTACAACTCGGATATAGATGATCCGGTTCAACATTAAATTAACTACAATAAACGTTGGTTGTGTACCGTTCAACTTATACTTTCTTCCTCACACTCAACGCACGTTAGATACGCTTTATCAGAGATTACTGCAGAATCTCAATACACAAGGGTACTAGGCCTCACTTCTCGGCCTATAACACTATCCACCGGGACGCCTTGTCCCACGCTCAAAATATACACTATCCAACAGGACCACAAATCCTGAGCGACCTATCGGTCTCAACGCCAAGCGAGAACTGTCTCCAACCTCTCAGTCCAGAGTTGACCTTGTCAGAGATCTTCCTTCCCCCAGCAGGGCCTCTTAGAGTTCCTCCATTGGTTCAATTCCGCATACCAACCTTGAGTCATGACATCTACTGTTTACACATCACTTAAATACTAAATGACAGCTGAGCCATGCCCCGTGGTCATCACTTTCATTCAGCAACGAGTGCGTCATCCGCACACCTGCGCCTGGATAACCACCTGTCATTTGTCATTATAAGAAAAGAAAGAAAGGTATTTCGAAAGCTTCACGGATACACAACTAACAATACATAAAAATATTCAGATGAGGAAATGTCATTCCTTTCTAATTCAGGGCAGATGTCTTCTAGGAACCTGACACCCCCCACCTTAGCGGAAAATATGCCTCTTAGGGGCTAATTTTCCCCAAACATATAATAATATTACGGAAGAGTTCAATAGTCTCTTTGCAGATTTCTTCATTCTAAATATTACATAGGCATTTTCAGGTGTATGAACATTCTCTACTGACATCTCTACTGAACCTTATACTAATATTACTATTGCATAAACAATACACATGCTAATTTACTATTATAAACACAAAACTTAAAAAAAAATATTTACACACACACAAAAAAAAATTAGACATGTGATGACATCCTTTAAAGTTGTCTACTATTTTGACATTGATACTGATGGGCTAGTAACTGGTTGTTCTTCCCAGCTCTTTCTCTGTAGCCTCGAAATTGCATCAGCATTCAAATGTTGAACTCCGGGACGATGAGAAATGCTCAGGTTCCAGCGTTGCAAGGCTAGAGCCCACCTAGTGAGTTTGGGCGACCTTGGGGTTGTTTCCGTGAGAAATTTTAATGGATTATGATCGGTAATGACCTCAATTTGAGATCCATAAGTCCACTTTTCAAACTTCCGCAACCCGAAGAGAACACTCCAAGCCTCTTTCTCTATACTCGGCCAAGCACGCTGAGCCCCTGACAATTTCTGACTGGCAAAAGCTATAGGTTTAAACTGACCTTTTTCATCTTTTTGAGTAAGACAACATCCTACTGCAAGGTCGGAAGCATCGGCGTGAAGCTGATATTCCCGGCCTACGATAGGTGTAGCCAAACTCGTCACTTTACACAACTCATCTTTAAGAGTATTAAATGCTTTTTCTGCCCTTTCATCCCATGGTACCGTATTTTTGACATTTCCTTTGGTTAATTCGGTTAAAGGTATAGCTATCTCAGCATAATTTGGAATATAAGATCGGTAGAATCCCATTAATCCCAAAACTGATCTAACTTCCTTTTTAGTCTTTGGTCTCTTTAAGTCCCTTATTGCTCCGATTTTCTCCTCATCAGGTGCATGAGTTCCACCCCCAATAACATGACCTAAAAACTTAGTCAATTTCTCTCCAAACTTACATTTGTCTAGTCTAATCGTAAAATTTCTATTTTTCAACTCTTCAATGACAGCCCTGACATGCTCACAATGCTCTTCCCAGGTATCGGAGAAAATGATGACATCATCAATATATGCTTCTGCATACCTCCGATGACCTTGGAGAACCTCATTCATGTCTTTTTGAAACGTAGCAGCAGCCCCTGATAATCCAAAAGGCATTGTACGCCACTGATAAGTTCCGTTATGCGTCGTAAAAGCTGTCAGAGGTTTACAATCCTCAGCCATTTTAATTTGCCAATAACCCCTCAATAAATCTATTGAAGATAAATATTTAGCCGCCCCTGCGGTATACATAATTTCTTGGGAATCTTTCATCGGGAAGGTGGGAACCTGCGTTACAGAATTTAAAGCTCTGTAATCAATACACATTCTGACAGTTGCATCTTTTTTCGCAACGCAAACATTTGGATGGCTAATTTCAGCATTCGACGGTTCGATTAGATTTAATTCTAATAACTCCTGAATCTGCCTATCCACTTCCTCTTTATAAGCTACCGGCACGCTATATAACTTTGGTTTTTTCCTTTCTACACCCGGTTTCAGATCGATACGATGTTCCCCTACTTCCGCTGGTCGTATAGGACCCATAAACACTTCTTTATTTTCCCTCAAAATGGACTTTAAATCTTTGACTTGACTATTAGATAGCCCTTTTATTTCAAACCTCTCAATATCCCGTTCTATCTCTTGATCCCGGTTCAAAATAGGAATTTCCCCAACTTCTCCAAATTCCTCATCACCTTCGAAAACAATATTAACTATATTACATTTAGCGATAAATTCTCTTATCTTATTTTGGTGCACATGCTTCCTACTCCCGTCGGCTAAATCAACAATAAACGAATGCTGGTTTCGTTTTTCTACAATAGTTGCCGGCCCTTGCCACCTAGAATATAACTTATTAGTCGAATCGGGGATTAACAGTATAACTTTATCGCCTACCTCAAACGTTTTTTCTTTTGACCTTAAATTATAATGATACGTCATTCTATTTTGTTGAACCTCAGACGACAATTTTGCCTCATTTGCGGCTCTTTCTAAGCGGTTCTTAAGTTTATCCAAGTACTCATGAATCGGCGTAGTATCTAACTGCGCTCCCTTATTTTCTCCTGCCCATGACGACTTAAGAATCGATAACGGACCCTCCGGCGCTCTACCATATAATAACTGGAAAGGTGCGATTCCCGTCGTAGAATTTGGGACTTCCCTATACGCCCATAATATAAATGGTATTTGTTCATGCCATTTTTTTCCTTCTTCCCTAATCGTATGATGTAGCATACGTTTAAGAGTCTGATTAAATCGTTCCACAAGTCCGTTGGACTGTGGATACTGTGGAGTCGAAAATCTTGGACTAGCACCTAACCTTTTCTCAAATTCTTTCGTTAAGTCGGCAGTAAAATTGGTTCCATTGTCGCAGGCAATTACATTAGGAATTCCTGTTCTCATAAATATTTGAAGTAACGCCTCACACGCGGTTTTAGCAGTTAAACTTTTTAGAGGGATCGCATCCGCCCATCTGGTATGCTGATCAATTAAAGTCAGTATATACCGATGCCCTTGTGAACTTTTAGGATCAATAGGCCCAATTAAATCAACATTAACAACCTGAAATGGAAGTTCCGGCCGCGACACTGGGGAAATAGGAGCTCTATCATTTACTTTAACCCCTCTAGTCAATTGGCACTCTAAACATGATTCACAAAACTGTTTAGATTCTTTTGCCATTCCCTCCCAATAAAAAGAATACCTTATTCTCTGCAACGTTTTCTTGGCTGCATGATGCCCTCCAAATACCGATGAATGCGCTAATTTTAAGATTTCTTCCCTTCTTACCTTGGGTACTACTAATTGCGCTATAGTTTTGCCTAACAATTTCTCTTTATGATACAATAATCCGTTTACAATATAATAATCCCCTTTTTCCTTTTTGGCTAATTCCCAAGCTTTCTCTAATTCTTTACATTCCAACTGGGATTTCTTAAACATATCTGAGTTACTAACAATAGATTCCTTATTTTCCTCCGTTTCAGTTTTTTCTGGATCCTGACTTTGTACATTTTGCGATCTCGCGTCTATTACGTAAACATTACAGCTATCGTTACTTACATCTTCCTTTTCATTCGAGTTATCAATAATAATTTCGGAACTTTTTAATTCTTCGGACTCTATCAATGGCTCCTCAAGATTGACACCTGACAACTCATTAATTACCTCGGGATGTAAAATTACTTGCTCATTAATATTATCAGTTACTGCGCAAAGTACTTCCTGATGAATAATATTAGTTTGCCCGAATTGCGGAATAGCTAGCGGTAGTTTAACTAACGGTGATTTAACAGCTTCACCAAATAACCCTTGTAAATAAATACTACCCGCTCCCTTTAATTTCTCTTCCGGGACTAAATCTTTATGAACAACACAATCTCACATCCAGAATCAACCAATCCCTTTGCTTTTTGCCCATTAACACTAACTTCAATTTTCTCAAGTTTATTTAATTTCTCACCAATAACATTAGTTTTCTGCTCGGCCTTTGCCGATATTCTAGCCACAATAGCCCCATTAGGTAACTCTTGATTTTCTTTCACCATAATCTTAT
Source organism: Maratus speculifer (assembly GCA_964019185.1). NCBI lineage: Eukaryota > Metazoa > Arthropoda > Arachnida > Araneae > Salticidae > Maratus > Maratus speculifer. Next base: position 5,259,140 of record OZ025293.1, on the reverse strand, counting down.
GAACACCTGCTTTCTGGTCTCGCCCTTTATTGCCATTATTAGTTCCCTCATTATCCACTTTATTACAAAAACGTTGGTAATGACCTCTCAAACCACACTTAAAACATTTAGGCCCTGAAGCATCATTCGTCTTCTTAAACTCTGTTTTCCTATCCGGAAAAGAATTACACTCATTACTACCATTTTGCCTCCAACTACCACTAAATTTATTATCCTCCCTCGGTCTCATTTTTTCATTGTTTACGTACTTATCTTTACCTTTAAAGCTTTTATGCGTAACCGCATAAGACTTATGTTTAGCATCAAAATAATTATCACACTCTTTAGCAATTTTAGGAGCTTCTAACCATTTACCCTGGTGAGTTAAACTAATATATGCTGCAGTATCCTCATCTAGCGTACTCATTAGCTTATCAGTAACTATTAACTGGTTGACCTTTTCATAAGTGTCCGCACCTCTAATTTTACAATAATTTTCCCACGTAGCTATTAAACGCGATACAAATAATACATGGGTTTCGTTCGGATTTCTCCTAGCTTTCCGGAAATTTTCTAAACATGCCTTCGGGGTTGGCTCATGTTCCCTTAGGACTAACTCCTTTAATTCCTCATAATTCTCCATTTGTTCCTTAGTGGTATAAATTAACAAATTATCCGCCTTATCTCCTAACATATTTAGTAGAATTTCGGCCTGCTGGTTTTCCGGTACATTTTTAGTTTGGAATGCCCTTTCTAAACTGTTGAAAAATAAATTCCATCCCTCAGTCCCTTCTGGTACTTTGATAGATAGAGTTTTAACACTTTTGATCAATTTTTCGATGTTACTTTCATTACTAGATTCCCTAGATCCATTAGAGTTATTTGCTGAACCTTGAACTCTGAGCCTTTCCATTTCTAATTCATGTCCCATCCTCAATTTCTCCATTTCTAACTTTTCCTCTTTTTCTAACTTTTCGAGTTCTAACTTTTCGCGTTCTAATCGTTCTGCAACAATAGTGTCTGATAATTCCTTAATAACCCCCTCGTCATACTCATCACTCTCTATTATCTTTTTCTTAAGCTGAATTCTGGTATCATCTTCCGTGAATTCAACACCCAATTCTTCGGCTATCCCCTGAAGATCAACCTTTTTTAGTTTTAATAAGAAAGCCATACCTTCACCGATTGTTATTACCACCCCACAAGAATAGTTAAACGTACCAAATTAATATTTCCGAAATTTCTAACTTAGTACAGATATTTCTCTACTTATTAAACTAATTAATACCATTTCAGATAATCAATACATTTCATTTCTAATTAACCTACTGAATACTCTAATTTTCCTCAACCATTGATATCACACAATATACTTCCAATAAAACAAAAGGTAAAAGAGTAATTCGATTTGATTACTATGCAATATAGGTCTCAATGTATACACTTAGATAACAACATACAATTTACATAATCATACTGATACGTTGATATTGAATAGAAGTATTGATGTCAATCAAGAAATCCACATAAAGAAAAATTGTACAACATGCATATATAAATTTCTACAATTATCCTCATAAAATATTTCCGAACTCAATACTGGTTCTTACACTTAAAACAAATATACTGAAAATCTTTACTTTTATTTTTACTCACTATGGCTCTCTTTTGAGCCTTTTTTTTTCACTATGGCTCTCTTTTGAGCCTTTTTTTTTCTATGGCTCTCTTTTGAGCCTTTTTTTTCACTATGGCTCTCTTTTGAGCCTTTTTTTTTTCCTCACTAGTATTGGCCAATTAAAATTTTCATTTGCTTAGAATTTTGATAATGTAACTCTTAAAATTTAAACAGTATTGCTTCATTTAACAATTACTTTAACAATAATTTAGATTTAATGCATTAATTTAGTTCACTAATATCATTATAAATAGCATATCATTATCATCTCAAATTATTATGATCTTTCTTTAAAACAATAGCAATATGGTTACTAATTCTTTACACCTATCTGAACACAATTATTTCATTGCACATAAATTACCTAGACAATTTACTTAAATTACTATTAATTATACAACAATACAATTTGGTTCGAGATGTCAGAAGAAATGAATGATCAAAACACCTTACCTTATACTTTATTTGGTGGGGTACTCTTCTATTCACAGATAGTTCCACGATGTAGCGGTAATATGGCACAACAGTTCAGTTTAGTTCTTTCTAATAAAGATACGCACAACACTTTAGTCCACACTAGATGATATGGCACGATACTTTATCACACACTCGACGATCCGGCACGATACTTTAGCACATACTCGACGATACGGCACAACACTTTACACACATTCGACGCTACGGCACGACACCTTACACACATTCGACGATACGGCACGACACTTTAGCATACAATCGACGATCCGGCACGATGCTTTAGCACATACTCGACGATATGGCACGACCACACAAGAATTCCACTGGATACTCTGGCATTAACAGACTGCAACACGGCTCGCTGGTCACTGGTTTCAGGCGATTCTATCCCGACGCTGCCAACAATTTGTCGGACGCTCCTCTCAGTCCGCAAAACTTCGAAGAATGTCCTAGGTAGTTTTAGCTGCCACCACCGATATTAATGGGTGATATCGGTCACCTGCTGTGAGGATTGGGTAAAATAACACTGACGCTGTTAATGAACTGAACTAACAGTTTATTTAAGATATAGATATGTACACAAGAAACAATATTTACAACTATCTACAATTACAACTCGGATATAGATGATCCGGTTCAACATTAAATTAACTACAATAAACGTTGGTTGTGTACCGTTCAACTTATACTTTCTTCCTCACACTCAACGCACGTTAGATACGCTTTATCAGAGATTACTGCAGAATCTCAATACACAAGGGTACTAGGCCTCACTTCTCGGCCTATAACACTATCCACCGGGACGCCTTGTCCCACGCTCAAAATATACACTATCCAACAGGACCACAAATCCTGAGCGACCTATCGGTCTCAACGCCAAGCGAGAACTGTCTCCAACCTCTCAGTCCAGAGTTGACCTTGTCAGAGATCTTCCTTCCCCCAGCAGGGCCTCTTAGAGTTCCTCCATTGGTTCAATTCCGCATACCAACCTTGAGTCATGACATCTACTGTTTACACATCACTTAAATACTAAATGACAGCTGAGCCATGCCCCGTGGTCATCACTTTCATTCAGCAACGAGTGCGTCATCCGCGCACCTGCGCCTGGATAACCACCTGTCATTTGTCATTATAAGAAAAGAAAGAAAGGTATTTCGAAAGCTTCACGGATACACAACTAACAATACATAAAAATATTCAGATGAGGAAATGTCATTCCTTTCTAATTCAGGGCAGATGTCTTCTAGGAACCTGACACTATATAATGTGAAAATTTAGTTGAGCAAGAAAACGCCTAAACTTGTTCAAATTTCACTTTTAGCAATTTGTACTAATAGATCGAAACATGCTTGAATAATTCTGTTCAGCCCTGTAGTTTATCTAGTACCTTTATTTCACGCCAGTATTTTGCTATAATTTAGTTGAAGCAAAAACACTCTTAAAACTACTTAAATCACATTTCCAGAAAGTGTCATCTATAGGTGACCATGTAGCCAATTCTTTGCGTGACCCTATATATCATTTTATTTATATTCTACAAACATTTCTTAGTAAGCTGAAAGCAGTTCAACATAAAAATTCATAACTTTTTTAAAACATTACCTTTAACTAAATTATGCTCATAATTAGTAACTTTTTTTTTTTTTTTAAGCCTGCGATGCTATTTTTTTCAGACAAGCTAAAAATGTCGTGTCATCATTCCTGAATTTTCTACTCAACCGATTTTGATAATTATTTTTTTAAATGAAAGCTATTTATATTTGTAGTTGTGCCCATTTTAGCTATTTTTTAATTTATTTCCATTTTTATATTTTATTTTTAATTTTAAATGCTTTTTTACGATATTTCTTCAAATGGTGGCAACTCAGTTTAGCTTTTCTCTAGATAATAAAAATTTATTTTCCATTATGAGAAGCTTGATCTCATCAGTGAACATGTCCTCGCATTTAAAAGAAAAAAGTTAATTGTTTTCGTAAAATTTAACCGCAATAAAAGGATTGTGTATAATTATGCACTAATTGAGGTAAAAAAATATATTTACTGAGAAATAATATTAATAATGTAAATAAAATAACAGAAAATAATTTATGATAAAAATTAATGTCTAAAGCAAAATAAGAAAATTTTCAAATGAGGAAAATGATGTCATTCAGCAACCAGATAAATAGGATTTACAATGTTATTACGGACGCCTTTTTCATATTACTTATAACAGTAACTTTTAAAAATTATTTGAAGAGAAAATGACGTCACTATTTAAAACATCACATTTTTACTCCTAACGATATTACATTTCAATATTTCTTTTCATTATGGACACTGATATTGAGATTTTACTTTCGGATGAATTCAGTTAGTGAAAATAATAGCATAGTAAAAATGAAATTAGTTTTTTTTTTAGCCTCCGATGCTATTTCTTTCATACAAGCTAAAAAGTGTCGTGTCAAAAATTGTGGCCCACTTTTACTTACCTATCATACGCAGTATCGGGTCTTGCAATCGTTTTGAAAATCTAAAAAAAAATTTTTTGACTGATTTACACGTTTCAGATACTGGAAATTCCGAAAGACATATTTTTAGGGAAAAAAATTGCCGTCCGTCTGTTTGTCTATCGGTCTGTAAACGCTCTATCTCACGAACAAATGGAGATAGAGACTTAAAATTTTGTATGTACTTAGTAAGTAAGAATAGGACGAAGCCTATTTAATATCAGTAACCTCGATTATCCGGAACTATCTTTTTCAGACTCTCGAAAAATTCGTTCTGATGAAATGTACATAAAAATGTTCGATTTTTTTTTTAAACAAAAGGACGTAAAAGGCAATAAAATAACACAAATTTTGCATCAAGAACGAAGTCGGTCGGATTAATAATTGCCGAGATATTTGTAATCCTGTTTTCCACATTCTTCGATTTTTTATGACCCTGTATTTTCTTCAAATTTTAATTCAAAGATATGTTTTAATTGGAAATGAGACGCTTAATCTGACGCAGTAAACTGTTAGTTAATATGATTATTGTTTTTGGAGTTATAAGGATGTTTCTTTTACGCAATCCGGTACTACTTGTGTAGTTTGGTATTTTACATAATTTGTCGAAATGGGTTCATCAGCAATTCATTAATGGAGCATTACTATGTATATTAAGAATATTTAAATATACGTTTAAATTTTGTCTTGGAATATCAATACATTTTATAAACAGTTTTCACATATTTTATTTTCATATAATATACAATGCATATCCATGATGGGTAAGTATTACGGTGGCTCCCAACGACTAGTTGAAATGAGATGCTTAATCTGACGCAGTAAACTGTTAGTTAATATGATTATTGTTTTTGGAGTTATAAGGATGTTTCTTTTACGCAATCCGGTACTACTTGTGTAGTTTGGTATTTTGCATAATTCGTCGAAATGGGTTCATCAGCAATTCATTAATGGAGCATTACTATGTATATTAAGAATATTTAAATATACGTTTAAATTTTGTCTTGGAATATCAATACATTTTATAAACAGTTTTCACATATTTTATTTTCATATACTATACAATGCATATCCATGATGGGTAAGTATTACGGTGGCTCCCAACGACTAGTTTCGTAATCTGGCCATTAAAACGAGACATTCGTACAATTTTATTGTTAAAATGCATTTCCTTTTTCTCAGAGTCTATAAAAAGCGTTTAAACTAAAGAAAAAATTCGTTTTTGATGAATCTAGTCAATGAAGAAGTAGCACGTCAAATTGTATCTCTTTATTATTCCGCAATTCCAATGTCTCAGAGAGAAATTGCTAATCAATTGGGTATTTCATGTCGTTCTGTTTGCTATTATATTGATAAACACAAGAAAAATGAAGTTAGTTCATTGCATTCTAAACGGGGTCGCCCTTCTAAAAGACCTGTATCGATTTTTTTTTTTTTTTTTTTTTTTTTTTTTTTTTAAATCGGAGGCGAAACTGAATTCTGCAATGGCGGAATCTACATTCAACTTATATGTTTAATTTTTGAGATTTATTGAATGATAATGTATATTAATTTTTCTTTCACTATTTTAGTTATGCAATTTTTAACTCCAGAGGAAAGTTAGAATTCATATTGAAGTTGTTTTATTTTATTTATTTATTTATTTTTTTTTTTTTTTACAAGAAAACTTTCTCTTATATGTAATTACATGTGCAAGAGAAATTTTCTATAAGATTTACTTTTAAAATATTGTGGGGCAAATAGAATATAAAAATAAAACAATGCATTTAAAGCTACAGTCCATAAGGATTAAACGCCATAATCAGCGTCAAATTAAGAGAATAATGAAACAAATTTTAACATATGTATATATTTCTAATTATTTTATTGTTAAATAAAAGAAAAAGAAAAGCAAGGCAGGAATTTCACAATCATAGAAAGGATTTCATATTCAACGATCAGTGCATGATTTATTCTTATTCTATATTCCCTAATTTATTTACATACGATTTTCATAAATTTGATATACATGTGTCATTTTTCATTTTGCTACATTTTATTCATATTAAATTTTATTTCATTTATGACTTCTTAAACATGTAATTGGTTTCTCAACTGCAGAATTGCTGTACCTTGTACAGATGAAAAACCTTTGAACTCACCATTTCTTTTTAGTTGTGAATAAAGTCTATCCTCTTCAATAAACAGTCATGCTTTGCTGACGACTGATTTTTTCGCTAATCATTGCCACAGATTAATCTCAGAAAATAAAGATGAATTACGCTTTAAAATTTTGTTATTCGCCAGACATATTGCCCGTGTAAGGGATTTTCAACTAGTTAGTGTGCTCTATTTTAAGACACTGTCTAAAAACACTATTTAATTATAATAGAACTTTATATTACAAACACACAAACGCACGCATATTTATTTTTTACGTATAAAAAAGGACGCAGCCATAGGATTTCTTCTCAGAAATGAAAAGGGGGTGTCCAGAATTTTTCTTTATGTCATATATATATAATGAAACCTACTAAGACGGAATTTGAAGACGAAAAATTCCGCTTGACGGGTTTTTATCTTAATAGATGCAGTTGCACGGTACTTTTTTCAACGGAACTACGGCATTTTTCTGATTAAGATAGGTTCCTATTTCACAGATTTTGCTGTATTTACATATATGTTTATATATTTGTTATACGTACATTGAAACTTCCAAAACGGAGCCTGTCTATAACAAATTCTTGTCTTAAATGGAAACTTTTTGTGCTCTGACGAAAGGATTACCATACACTCAAACCTGCTAAAGTCTGCAAAAGCCTGTCAAACACATTTTTTCGGTCCTTTACACCTTTCGGTCCTTTGATTTTCACATGTTTTACTGCATAAATATTTAACCTGTTTAAACGGAAATAGTCTATAAAAGAATCCTGCTTCAATCGGCAATATTCCATAACGATAGCGAAATTAATACCTTAAAATTTACCTGCTAAGGCGGAAACTTGTCTAAAACGGAAATTTTCTTGATTCCTTGCAATTTCATCTTAGAAATCATTACTATTTTTGTATCCATCATGAAATAATTAGTTTCTTGTTTCAAGGGGGGGGGGAGGGAACACCCCCCTCTCTCTGCCGCTGACTGAGCCCCTCCAATAATTTTGAAAACTCTACGCCTATGCTTCAGCATCGTCCGAATTCATAAACAAGCAACAATTATTTCCATATGAAAAGCGATTACGATCTGTGTACGCTGCGTACGATAGTAATATAAATTATGCGTCAAAAGCAAACTAAAATTAGAAGAAAATAACCTTTTCGCATTAAATGTCTAAATAATAATGTTAATAAACAACCCTATTTCAAAATAACCTCTGCTACAGACAAAAACCAAACTACTGACAAATTCATTATTCCCGCTTTTTTGTTGGCGCCATAACATCATCGGAAATGGCTAAAATAGGTTTATAGAAGTGACTAATAATTTAATTTCGAAATTACATTCTAAAGCTAAAACAGAAAAAAAAAACACAATTTCTGCTTCTCCTTCATTCTAATCAAAATTTCAATATAGTGATTTGAAAAGGAATAAATAATGTTTAAAGGGGAAAAAAGTTCTTTTAATATTTTCTATTCATTGATAAATGAAATTTATACGTTTCAGAAAAAATGAGTCCGGGTCCGAGTACTGTCTCATCTCTAATACAGACGTTTAGGAAGACTGACTCCAGGCAGGACTCGACATGGAAGAAAAACAAGTCTGGACCGACCCAAATCGTCAGTAAAATAGAGACCAGGACACGGCCCGGCTCTAAAAGTCAGAAGACCTGACCCAGCCCGATCCTAGGGTGTGCGATCATCCCTTCGCCATCTCGCCCCCCCCCCCCACACACACACACACCTTATATCCACCATTGCCAGATTCATGAATTGGCGCCGCGCCGACCTTGAGCTTCAGCCCAAGTCCTATTCCATGAAGATCTCTCATGTTGGTTTGAAAACTTTTAAGGGCCCAAGGGGGAGTGATCGCCCCCCCTTAGATCCGCCATTGCGTGATTCATGAATTGGCGCGGCCCGACCCGGGCCGCGCCGTGCCGACCTTGAGATTCAGCCCAAGTCCTATTCAATGAAGATCTCTCATGTTGGTTTGAAAACCTTTAAGGGCCCAAGGGGGAGCGATCGCCCCCCCCTTAGATCCGCCATTGCATGATTCATGAATTGGCGCGGCCCGACCCGGGCCGCGCCGCGCCGACCTTGAGATTCAGCCCAAGTCCTATTCCATGAAGATCTCTCATGTTGGTTTGAAAAAAATTATGGGCCCAAGGGGGGGGGGGCGATCGCCCCATCGCCCCCCCCCCTCCCCTTAGATCCGCCATTGGTCTGTCTATCTGAACTCGAACTTCCGTTAATATAGTTGGATTGCCCTGTAGTTGACACGTATTATTAGATTTGCTATGGCAATTGCATTGTATTGAAAATGAAATATGTAAAATTTTTAGCTTATTTACTGAACTACTCAAAAGTGCTTTTATAGTTTTTTATGAAATGTTGTAATTATACAAATACGTAGCACCTATAGACGTCGTCTAGTCAATTCATCTTTTTGTCCGTCTGTCGGAACGTAACAGCTTAAAAAACTACCTAGCCGAATGGTTTGAAATTAAATATACAGATTCGTGGCAGAATTCTGTCGAATCATTTCAAATTTTATGAAAATCGATTCAATATTTAATAAAACTTTTCTTCCTTCTGTCAAATCCTATTATACGTAAAGGATTCAGTGATATTCCATGATAGATAATGATTCTAGGTTGCCATAATGATTACACCCCTATTTAAGTGTGAGTGAAATTATTCCCATATTACTGATATTAATATATAAAATAGTATTCAGTCATTTTTGCATAAGAGTGCAACAGTTATTGTACCAAGATCTGAATATTTTTAAAACTTCGTTATAGTACGAACACACCTCACTTACTACGTTTAACGTGCAATTTCCAACTTGTTTTTATTCTACTTCATATTTATAATAGTGTAATGATCATTAGCAATATTTTTTTTCAAATAAAATTTAAAACATTGTACGTGCAATAATTTTACCTGTATTTAAATCAGTGGAGCTATTAACTGCATTTTATACTGAGTAGTTTTGCATGCCAGAAGAAATTCATAATCCTATTTTAAATTAAAGGTACAGTGGACTCTCAAAACTAATTTTTTTTAATTTTCAATGATTTAAAAAAAAAAAAATCTGGATATAGTCATAGTATATATATCGCTTATTTCGCAATATTTAACCGACTTCCAAAAAGGAGAGGAGGTTATCAATTCAACGCGTATGTATTTTTTTTTTTATGTATGTTCACCGATTACTCCGACACTATCCAACCAATTAACTTGATTTTGGTGTTAAATGAGAGAGCTTGCTCTCGAATCGGTACCACTTCCGTTTCATAGAAATTGGTTCAGTACTTTTTTAGTAATTAGACAAAAACTAATAAAATTAGTGATTTCTCGCAAATCAATAGTAATGTGGATGTTCAAAATATTTACCGATGCCAGGATAGTCAAGCGGTCTAAGGCCACTTGATTTAAGATCTGGTTTTCGAAAAGCAGTGTGGGTTCGAACTCCACTCCTGACGTACGTGTATACAGTAATCTTTTCCGTATTACAATTTTTAAATATATATTTAACAAATTAAATACTAATTATGCTATTAGGAATATTTTGTATTTAACCGTTACCACAGAGTATCACAGATTTTTTATTAACTCAATACTTTATCAGTGAAAGATTACAGAAAAAGAGAATAGACTTGCGAAAAGTAACATGACACTGAATAAGTTCTCTGAAGAGAATCAAGTCCGGATAGCCGAGCGGTCAAAGGCGCTTGATTTAATCTCTGGTTTTGAAAGAGAGTGTCGGTTCGAACCTTATTCTTGACATATGTGTATGGTATACAAAAAATTTTTCCGTGTTATATATTTTTAACCGATTTCCAAAAAGGAGAGGAGGTTATCAATTCGACGCGCATGTATATATTTTTTTTAATGTATGTTCATCGATTACTCCGAAACTATGCAACCGATTTCTGTTATTTTTATTTTAATTATGTTGTTCGGAATGAGGTCCACCATTTTAACGACAACAGGTGGCATTACTTATCTATCTATTAGCTGTACAATTTGATTTATGTTATTCCGCCTCCTTTCAACCGACGTGTTTGCATCTTTATCATTTAACCAATAGTAGAATACCGGAAATTCCTATGAGTAAAACCATTTGATAAAAGTTCTGTTTTGGCACTTTCTCTCTTTTTGGCGATTGAAAGAAAAAAAAAATAAAAAGAAGAGAACATTATAAAAGATTGTTGCCTCATCCCTTTTAAAACATAGATTGGGCTGTGAGAGATGGATTTTTTTTTTTAATTTTCAAAATTGTGACAGTTTGTCTGAGGGGTAAAAAGTGTGACTTCACACATATTAATTAAAATAAAAGCATTAAAAATATGAGGATTAAATTTTGAAATTATTTAAAGTATTTTGAGTTCAGAAAGTAAAGATAAGATTTAAAGCCAAATACCTTAAAGTACCGAAAGTAAGTCCCCCGTTAGCAGGCAAAACATCCTAATAATTTTAACGGATGCTTTTAGATATAACTTTTATGAAATAGAGAGGAAAATTGGAAGAGTGGTGGAATATATTTGGAATTTGTAAATATACCAGAATTTATATAATTTGCAAAGTATATACGGGGGATGTATATTTCCAGGTTGCTTACTTTCGATATGTTACAGTACATTAAATCCCATTTCAAATTCCGAAGTACAGCCGGCCACACTTAGTCGGATAACGGATAACTGCATACATCGCTTATGTGCAGCAAGTGCCGTGGAAAAGAAATGGCCCCATAAGATTAATGTTAAAAATTCTCGTTGTATCGCGTAACGTGGGTTGATCACATAAGACATCTCTAATCTAGTATTCCGGATTTTGTAAATTCCTGTGAATGCGATGAACAACAACAACAACAACAACAAAAAAATAAAACCAGATTTTTTTGTTTGTTTGTTTTTCTGTAGGCAACGAATAAAGAATAAGTTACAAATAATGGAAATTTAATTTATGCGCAGATTTATTAATATTTTCAAAGATTGTATTTTGAAAATAAAAATTCGTTATTTTACTTTTCTTTTAATTTTCACTTAAATCGCATAAATTTGAAATGAAAAATTAATCCATGTAATTAGTATTACAATACATGACAGTTTGGCATAGACATCGTTATCTATAGTGTAATAAAAATATTGATTAAAATTATTGCTATAATAATTAATTTTTAACTAGTGCCAAATTGTTATTTTTCAATAATTTTTATCATATCTGTGGTAAAGAATCAAATGATAATCTATACTAATAACGTTAATTGCTGCCCTCGCTTAAATGCATACGTAATTGCATACAATTCAGTGAAATTAAATATATGCAAATTAAGCAGGACCGACTGTATTACTGCTTTCAACTGATCTTCCATATTAATATTTTATCACTATTGTTTATTAATTAAGATTTTTGATGTAAACCTAAATCTTATTTCATGCTATATAAGTAAATGAATCATTTTTATTGTTATGCTCACAAATGTTATAAAAAAAAAAATAGTTAAAAGTTTAAAAATAAAATTTTAAATATGAACTATGCCGTAGACTGTATTGCTAAACTGATTTTTTTTTTTCCTAAAAGCTGAAAATAATTATTTTTAAAAACACAATTTACATCTTAGCATAGTTCAATCTCGTTAAATACATAAGCTTTCTTGAAATACAATTTTCTCAATTTCTCTTTCTTAGCTTACGCACAACATTTCTCAAAAACTAATAAAGAAATTTGTATGAAACTTAATAAATGACATTCATTATAATGCAAAGAATAATTTATACTTCAAATTTAGTATTATTATTATTGCATTGAATGACTTAAAAGTTACAATTTTCCAACAAAAGAAAAAATAAATAAAATTTTATAATTATTTAAATAAAAATTTAAAAAATATATTATTGAAATAAAGAACAAATAGCTATATAAATTGCTTACAAATGAAGTATATTGCTGTCAACAGTATTAATTTTACATCATTATCAATGTTTCTGGGGACTCTTGAACCAATAATTTTGCTATTTTTTCGCGTAATAAATGCAAGTAAAAAAAAAAAAAAAAAAAAAAAAAAAAAAAAAAAAAAAAAAAAAACGGAAATTTTTACTAAAAATGAACAATTACAAATCGGAAATTACATGGAAATACCCTCCCCCCCCCCCATATACAATTATTTAATGGAATACTTTTATGGGACTCTGTAAATGCATAACAAATATCCTTTGCACCGCAGATTATACAGAATGTATATTACATACTACATAGATGCTTATAAATTTTATTATCTTCGAAACTTTTGGCTTGAAACTGTTTTTCCCATTGACCGCAATGTATTGGAATACTTTTGATTGTCTCTGTAATTGAACTACACATCCTATTTTCAAAAAATTTTAAATGATTCGTCAAAATTATGTAATAATTATGTATTTTAAATTTCAAACGATTCGGTTGGGTAGATTTTGCGTTCTTTATATGCGGACAAACGGACGGACTGAACGATACTTATAGGTGCTACATATTTGCATAATTACATACGCATAAAAAAAATCTCACGATATATGAATGTATAATAATAAAATAATTATTATAAATAAAAGGACTGTGCCCATGCCCTGAGCACGGTTTGATGTGGGTTTATGTTGTGAAGGCCGATTATCTACTTGAGGGATGTAAGTCCTAGGGGAAGTATCCTTCTTGGGGGCGGGGTGGGGGTCTTTCTAAGGGAACCTAACCCGTATTTATGCAAAGTTCCCCAAGGTTCGAAGAGAACCACGCAAACTGCGAACGGTTAAACTGAGGCGCGATTGGGTTCGAACCCAGCATCTCCCGTCTACTAATTAAAATACCCTTTCAGAAATAATTTTTAATTTCTATATTCTCATTCCGATATTAACTTCTATATTTCTATAAAAACCATTTACCTAAATTATTTACCCTTTCATACTTAACCAATAAATCCCCAAAATCAATAATAAATCCCCTAATCAATTCCGTGTTACTTTTTTTTCGGTAACTTTTCTTCCTTGTCACTTTTTTTCCGGTAACTTTTTTTTCCGTGCCCTTTTTTTCCCCGCTTTCGTACTTTATGTCACTTTTTCCCGATAACTTTTTTCCGGTCATTTTTTTTCCTAGATTCCCTCACTGCATGTCATATAAATTAAATCGTTAAACCGTTAAATCCAATTCTACCTCTTTCCATCGTTGAGACTTTCCATTTTTTTTTCCGTAATCTCAGAACGATTGAAAAAGAAAGGCCAGTTGAAACTTTTATTGCTTTTGAAGAAGAAACGATATTTATTCCTTTTGAATGGAGCCTAGTTATGATACAGTTACATAAAATAAAATTTTTCGTGCTTCAGATTTATCGAAAAATGAAAAATGCTATTCGCTTCCAAAGTCTTTTATTATTCATGCATGCTTATTTTTTGCTTTTTCGTAAATGTCCGTGAATGTCCGTGATAGCAGAATAATGCCAAAAACTTAGCAGAATAATGCCAAAAATTAAATTGTTTAAGGAGGTATTTTTGCTGAAGGGAAAGCGGCAGAAAGTTTGCAAATATATTATATTTCAGAAATTCTACGCTAAACAGGGCCGTAGCTAAGGGGGTGCTATGGGCGGCTCAGCCCCCCTAAAATATTTTGAGCCCCCCCCCCCCCCTGGAAAAGATTTCACGGTCACTAAAGGAATTTCTGTTCTGAAAATTCAAATGAAGTGTGTTCAAAAATCTAATTTAGTTTCGAGATTTTTTCACAATTTTGCAGAGTTACTAAATTATATCTAAAATAAGTGTTTCAACTCTCCCTCATCTTATTTGTACACATGAAGCTAACATGGTGTTTACTTTTACACCAGTTATACACTCAAAAATTTCATCATCATGTATTTTTCTTAGCATAAAATGAAATTATTACAACAATTTAATAAGAAACATAGTACCTACAATGTGAATATGCACAAATTTATCTTTCTGTCACAGAGACACACACACACAAAAAAAAAAAAAAAAAAAAAAAAAAAAAAGAGCTCTCCTTAAATTTTCTTGAGCCCCCTCTATCGTTCACTTCTAGCTACGGCCCTGACGCTAAACATACATATTTCAACACAATCTTTTAAAAACATCTCAATAGACCAGATTTATACATCCTGCAAAATTTCGAAACATTCGGATGAGTAGAAATATTTTTTATAGAATAAAATGTGCGAAAATTTTGATGAAATCAATACAAGGCAGATCGTCTCATTGCGGTTTTGCCTCTGCACGGCATAATCTTATAGGTACCGTCAAATAAAAAATATATTCTGAAAACTAACATTTTTATAATTTATGGTGCAATTGGTTTTTAAAAATATGATAGCTAACTCTTTGAAATACACCGGCTAAAGGAAGTCACTTTGCGATTAACGGATGAAATATTTTTTCCTCACTAAAAGTAACAAAATGTCCGTACTTTAACACAATCCTTTTAGAGCATCCCAATAAACCAGATTTACATCACTTACAAAAATTTTTGAAATGTTCGGATGGCTAAAATTTTTTTTTACAAAATAAAATGTGTGAAAATTTTTATGAAATCAGTAAAAACACGAGTGTTTCGCCGCGGTATCGTTCGCTTTTAGTAATCATAGATTCCATAAATCAAATTACGTCGAAAATAAATTTCCAAACAGCATATGCATTCAATTCAATATATTTTCGCGATTTTTCCATTAAAAATTGTTACGCCTATGCCGAATTTCGTTGATCAAGTGTTATCAGACAAGCTAATACTTTTTTCTTATAAAAATAAATGAAAGTAAAAACCTTAATTATGAACAATTTGGACATTTTTTTTAGACATCTTACAAAACGCACATAGATAAGCAAAATAAAAACTTGCAGAGAAATATTCGTATATCAGCCAATCTATCATTTTTCCTACTATTATCCTTCTAGTAATTTTTCTTGAAGATGTGGCCTTTTTTGTGATACTCTATATATAGATGTGAGTAGTACTGGGTGACTAATTTATGCATACATATAATACGTATGAAGTTTAGCACTAGCTACTTCCACATTATTCACAAAAAATTCTATCATTCATCACGAGAGATCATTCCCAAGTATTTCCCCCTTCCTCCGTCATAGTCGTAATTGGACCCTGTTTCCTTTACATTTAACAAGATACTTTGCAGTTAACATGATTTCATTGCTAAGACTATGGCAAACTCAGAAGTATGTTTTTTCACCCCCTTGCCCCCTCTCCGCAATGTACCAAGAATGCAGAAATAAATTAAAAATCATCTTCAGGTGATATTATTTACTAAAAATCTGCATTATCTAAAATTGTTTTAGAGAGGCAATTATAGACTGTATACTTCCTCCTCGGTGAATAAAAGGGGAACGAATTAAAACAATCATTACATTTTTGAAAAAAAAAAAGTGTAATCTTAAAAATATTAATATTTGTAAAAACGAGATCTAAAATTTAAAGTAATTTTGAAGCAATAAACAGACTTGAATACATTTAAAAAGCAATTAAATTAAAAAAAGTATATCAATTAAAAATTATCAATTAAAAAAATAATGAATTTTAAAAACTGTTTCATATTTAGTGTAAATAGTCTTTTATTTCACTTACAACTTCAAATTGTCACTTTCATTTTTCAAATAAGCTTAAAACTTTTTTTAAATGTTTGGAGATCTTTTTCGTAAAAGGAACTTGGTCAAAATAGATCTATTATTCAGCAAAGAGGATGTTTTATTCGGTGGAGAATTTTGTCCTGGACTCAGTTCACTCTTTTCCTAATGGTTCTTGAAAATTGTCATTACTGACCAGCGAACGCAGATAGCCTAAGGGAGTGAGGGGAGGAAGAAAACGCAGCTGTTTGTAATCCGATACCTATAGAACGCATATACCTATAGAACCTTGTAGCAGTTGTGAGTTTCCAGAGGTATGTCGAATGTAAACTCTTTACAAATGAAAGGGGGCCCCCGAAATGATACTGTGCTTTCCATAGCGTCAGAGCTTACTCGGGCCGTACCTTTTTACAGGGAAATACTGTTTTGAAATACCATTTCCTCTGTATAAAATAACATTTTCGCCATGATTTGTTTTTTAATATTTTTCTTTTGAGAATTTCTGAAAGTAGAAGGTGGTACAATTGTCTGAGACTGTGTAATTTTGACAATCTCAAAAATAACCATTAACATAAAAAATCTCAAACTATCTTATAAAATCAGTTCACTAATTTATTTATGATTTTTAAAATTTTCGATTAACCCTTTATATACCGACGGTACTTATAAGTACCATTAAAATTACTCATGATAAAATTCTTTTAATATGTCAATTAGTTGTAATACTGTTTAGAATGAGTTACAGATACATTACTTAAATTTATTCCAAAAGCATTATTGGTTGCACAAAACAAAAATATTTTAATAAGATGATTTCTTTTGCCTTTGCACTTTTTCAGCTTTCTTGGCTCTGAGGGAGGGGGATGGGGATTTTTCAATTCGGAAATATTTCTATATTTATAGTGTGAGAACACCATGTTTGTACATTTTATAATTTTACAAAATACTAAAAAATAGTTTAAAATAAAATATTTGAGTGGGTTTTAAATATTGCACAAAATCCCTGTAAATTAAAATTTAATTAATCCTCCTAAATCCTTTAATCCTTCAAAAATTTATTAAATGATTATGTAAATCGTTTAATTTAGTTTAAGCAACTTACGTAAAATGCTTTAGAATGTACAATTTTTATGAATTCATAATGTGGTAGATAAAGGGTTAATATATGAGATACCTGAAAATTATTTTGGCTAAATCATCATTATATGAATAGGGGCATACACAAAACGCGATAAAAGGTACAAAAAAAAAAAAAAAAAAAAAAAAAAAAAACCCTAACCTGAAAACGTCTTGTAAATTTCAATTTTACACTATTACCTCCATCTATACATTCCGAATCACGGAAAAAAGCGCACCGGAAAAAAGCGCACGGAAAAAAGCGCCCCGGAAAAAAGCATACCCGGAAAAAAGCGTACCCGGAAAAAAGCGCACCGAAAAAAAAACGCACCTTTTTGCAAGTCACATATTTACATAAGTCTGATAATAATACACATGGTTAATCTTAGAATATAAATACTAGATTGAGATGATTATTCGAAATTTAAGTCTTTGCTCTATCGAGACTCAGATGGGCGGGGGGCTTTAAAAGTTATCTCAAAACCTGTCATCGCTTTAATGAAAAAAAATTTCTAAGGTACGAAGAATTAGATAATAAACACTAGGTACTTAAATGATTTTTTTGAATTCAGTCTCCCCTGCTGTCCTGTGGAGTAGGGGGGGGGGAGAGGGTGTCTACAAATTTTTGAATATATATCTTATATTTATTTTTTTAATATTATTTATAATTTGATTATTTTTATTTTTATTATAAAATCACATATTAATATTTTATTATGTTTTATATTACATTTATATATTTATATTTATATAATATATAACATAATATATAATAATAAATATATTAATATAATATAATAATAATACAGAATAAATAATTTATAGTAAATAAGTAATAAATTAATAATACATAAAAATAAATTAAATATAAAATTAAAAATAAATGTAACTAAACATTAAAATTTATACTTATTAACAAAAGTTTATTTAAAAATGATAATATTTTATTAACTCATAGTAAATCAATAAAAATAAATGTATTAATAAATAAAATTAAATATTAAAAATCTAGTTTCATCAACAAGAATTAATTTTAAAAATGATAATATTTTATTAACTTATAGGACATAATAAAAATAAGTGTATAAATATATAAAATTAAATATTAAAAAATCTACACATTAACAAGAATTTATTTAAAAAATAATATTTTATCATCCGCCATTACTGATATATGTGTGTCCATGATGACTGTTGGGAGCCGCTGTTCTACGAGAATGATATAAATGAGACGTTTGTTGCCATTTTTTAGTTTTTATCATTTATTTATCCACAAGTTCAATATTTATCAATTCCTTGTCACTTTTTTCTGATCACTTTTTGTGCTCTTGTTTTTTTAGTCACTTTTTCCCCTAAATTCTAGAAAACATTCCGAAAAAATGTTATCGTCTAAAGCAGTGATAGATTTGGAGTTTGTAGGCTCACCCCTTCACCCCCCACAGAAGAACAAGGGTGGCTGAATGAAATATATATATATATGAGTTAATATTACTATGAATTAATAAAATATTATCATTTTTAAATAAATTTTTGTTAATGAGTATAATTTTTAATATTTAATAACATTTATTTGTACATTTTTTTAATTTTTTTTATTTAATTTTATATTTAATTAATAATTATGTATTATTAATTTATTATTTATTTATTATAAATTATTTATTATTTATTATTATTAATTATTTACTATTAATATATTATATTAATATATTAATAATTAATTAATATGTACTATATAAGTATAAATATATAATATAAAATGTAATAAAATATTAATATGTAATTTGATAATAATAATAAAAATAATAATCATATAATATATAAATTAATATGTATAATTTAAATTATAAATAATCAAATTATAAATAATATAAAAAATAATGTAAGAGATAGATTCAGAGTTTGTAGACAATCGCCCTCTCCCCCTCCCCCCCCCCCCCCCCCCCAACCATCACCACAGAAGAACAAAGGAGACTGAATTAAAAAAAATCATTTAAGTACCTAGTGTTTATTATCTTATTTTTGTATCCTACAATTTTTTTTTCACTGAGGCAATAACAGGTTTTGAGATAACTTTTAAAGTCCCCACCCTACCTTCTCCCATCTCAGTCCCGAGAGAGCAAGACTCTCAAATTTCATAAAACCGTCTCAATCTAGTGTTTATATTTTAAGATTAACCATGTGTACTATTATCAGACTTATTTAAATATGTGATTTGTAAAAAGGGACGCTTTTTTCCGGTGCGCTTTTTTCCGAAGACGCTTTTTCCGGGGACGCTTTTTTCCGGTGCGCTTTTTTCCGCCTACCATATATTCCATAAAGAATACGAAAGGGCTTCCCCGCCCCCTCTTTCTTATATCTGTGTTCTAGATCTCTGAATTTTGGAGAACGCCTTTGGAGAGCGAACTTATTTATTATTACGTGACTATTATTACGTAAAGATAAAAATAAAGAAAAAAATCTGAAATTATAAATAATATAATACATTTTATTAAAATTAAAAAAATCCGATTCACTTAATTTAATTATATACATTAGATTCACTCTGCTCAGAATTTAAACTCATATTCAAAATCTGACACGCTTTTTAAATTTATTTTACGGACTGTGTCAAATAAAAATTGGAATATATACTCATCTATGTTTAAAGCTTACATAAAAATTTAAGGGTGATATTAAAGTTATTTTCCAATCTTTCATTTTCTTACAACGACACGTTGTTTTGACATCTCTCATTACTAACTAATAATCCTTTAAAAATTCAAATTTTTTCTGCTATGTTTAAAAACAGGCATCATTTTTGGAAATCAAAAATTAAATAAAAGGACAAAGATAATAAATGATATTTACGCTCATTTTTCATTTGAAAGCCGCAATCTTCTTAAAAACATTAATAATCACCATATCAGAAAAACAAATTCGGAAATCTATTCTCGTAATTTTTTCCCTTTTTTATTTTGTATTTCCAAATATTTAATGTTTTTCTCATCCAATTTTTAATCTAAATATACAAAACAACAAATAGCACACGCTTAATGAACATACATTCAGCTTTAAAAAAGATGTAATGCGTTTTAAACAATATTAATATTTTAAACAATATTAATATTTAACTCTTCAAAAAATTCATTTCTGGACGTCATTTCAGGATTATTTTTTTTTTTAACCGTTTGGAAAATTGTGGTTGTTTTCAGTCGAGAATAAACATTGTGGTGTCCGCATTTTGCTTTTTTTCTCTTTTTTAACGTTCGTGATCCTTTAGCTTTTCTTCTTTTAACTTCTGCGATCCTAGCATTTCTTCTCTTATTGTGACTCTCTAACGGAGGCCAGGTTAAGGGGGGGGGATTAAAAATTTAATTCGGACATATTTAAAAAGCAAACTGATTAAATTGAAGACATGGAAAAGCAAGAAGGGTGGTCTTGGAGCTTTGAAGCTACCGAATGGCCACAGCTGTGTCGATCTCATTATTATTATTAAAGCATTAGCTGACCATTTGCATTGAATATATTCGAATCTGAATCCCTTAAACTTAAATCAGCAAACTTTTGTCATCTAAATCTGAATCTAACATTTCAAATTGATTGGAATTACTTTTTCCAAACGGATAGGGCAGCTCAGGCTAATCCTGTGGGGAGGTTATTTTCTAATATCTCACTTGCATTTTGGCATTTTTGATTTTTTTTCATTAAATAGATGAGGTCCTTTTCTACATCGCTCTTTTTTTACTTCTGCAATTTTAGATTCAGATATCGACCGACTCGAAAACTGTATTTTCTTTTAACCTTTTCAGAATAGGAGGTTTTCAGTGAGATTTCTGTAATTGTAATTGCCATTAATATTTTTGGCTAAAAACATACTTCGTTTTAAATATATTTTTTTTATCATAGTATAGGATCTTTACAACAATGGAGATTCTTTGTATTCTATAGTTAGGATAGTTATTTCGAAGTGTTATATTTTAAAAATAATTTTTAAGACAATATAAAAATTTTTTGAAAATTTAATAGCATATAATAAATTTTTAAAAGCTGGAAAAAAATTGTGCACGCCGGTGCATTGTAATATATTTTTTTCTGTAATTATGTATGCATATAGATATAAAAAAAATCAATCGAGGCTGCAAAATTTGCAACAATTTGCAACTCTTACGAGTAAATTTTTTTCCAGGTATGGAAGTGTAAATTTCGAAAAGTGAATTATATGAGATTTTGCAAAATTATACAGCTGGACATCAATTATTTATTCCCTGTTATACAGCTGGACATTAATTATTTATTCCCTGCTAATTCTAAAAGTATCCTGATAGATTATTTTATGAAAATTAGACGATTATTTTTAGACAAATATAACTTTCAGTATTGCTGATGTGTTATGTTTAGCCAGATTAAGCGGCTGATCCATTAATTTATAGTTGATAGCAATTGAAGATGGAGAAACTGCGCGTTTTTTTTAAAGTTAAATATAAGCGATGGTCAAATTTGAATATTAACTATAAAAAAATATTTACAAGGCAAGTAATAATGACTAACTACCATAAAAATCGGCTTTTTTAGATCCTTTGTCAAAATTTACAAGTTTTTTATTCTTTAACAAATTTAACGTTTTTCTTGTTTTTTGACAACTAGGGGTGCTCCGCCCACCTGCTCGCTACGCTCGCCAACCCCCCGCGTAATCGCTTCGCGATTCCAAGTTGTACGCTACCCTTTCTTGCTGCGCTCGCCAATACCCCATGGTATGGATAAGCAGTTGCAGACCTTTCAAATGATGTGTCACACGACTCGTGTTATAAAGAAATTAAAAATGTGCCATCCTGGGGGGGGCAGAGTGGGGGGGTGACACACAAGACATCCATAATATGAATAAGCAGTTGCAAACCTTTCAAATGATGTGTCACACGACTGGTGTTGTAAAGAAATTAAAAATGTGCCCCCCTGGGGGGGAAGAGTGGGGGATGACACACAAGACATCTATAGTATGAATAAGCAGTTGCAGATCTTTCAAGTGATGTGTCACACGACTGGTGTTGTAAAGA
Organism: Maratus speculifer; assembly: GCA_964019185.1. Taxonomy (NCBI): domain Eukaryota; kingdom Metazoa; phylum Arthropoda; class Arachnida; order Araneae; family Salticidae; genus Maratus; species Maratus speculifer. The sequence goes on along the minus strand of OZ025293.1, from coordinate 5,236,621 downwards.
AATTAAAAATGTGCCCCCCCTGGGGGGCAGAGTGGGGAATGACACACAAGACATCCATAATATGAATAAGCAGTTGCAGACCTTGTGACGGTATATTCCTGCTGGGTGTCGTTTGCAACGTCATATGCAGACATACTCATTAATTTAGGTTAAAACAACACAGTTTATTAAAATGATAAGGGCTAAAGGAAAGTGGAGCCAGTCTATAATTTCACTCACTGAGAACACTATGAAAAGCTAAATCATACTCACAGGCTTTGGTCTAGCTCAGTCGGGGCACCGTCTAACACTTGACACTATTTCCTGGCTGATCTACTAAACAAATCTTAATTTCACAGCCCGTGGCTGTGGATATTTCTTTATTTGCTCAAATAATCAAAACGGAACGATTCTAAACTTTCTTACCAAGGCCGAATCTTTAATCCACTATCTGAACTCCTTTCCGCTTTACTAGAGGCCGTAGCTATTCTCTAATCGTCAGCACCTTACTAAACAATCATCAACTTCGTTGTCCAATGGCGGGACACACACAGAGGCTGCTGGCTGCTGGCTACTGCCAGGAACACACAGACGCTGGCTGCTGGCTAAGGCCAGAAACACACAGACGCTGGCTGCTGGCTAAGGCCAGAAACACACAGACGCTGGCTGCTGGCTAAGGCCAGAAACACACACCCCACAAACTCACACCCAAGTTTTTATACGCGGCAAACTGAGATACTTCTCATTAACATAATACTAATAACCGCGAGCTAACTGCGGAATTCGAAAGAGCACACACACTCTAGAAAGTTAAAGTAAAAGAGAGGATAGATGTCACTTTTACGCCTACAAAATGTTAAATTATTGACGTCACGATCTCAGAAACACTAGAGTGCCTTTATGACTAAAGGTCACTCCCTCACAACCTTTCAAATGATGTGTCACACGATTGGTGTTGTAAAGAAATTAAAAATGTGCCCCCCTGGGGGGGCATAGTGGGGGATGACACACAAGACATCCATAGTATGAATAAGCAGTTGCAGATCTTTCAAGTGATGTGTCACACGACTGGTGTTGTAAAGAAATTAAAAATGTGCCCCCCCTGAGGGGGCAGAGTGGGGAATGACACACAAGACATCCATAATATGAATAAGCAGTTGCAGACCTTTCAAATGATGTGTCACACGATTGGTGTTGTAAAGAAATTAAAAATGTGCCCCCCTGGGGGGCAGAGTGGGGGATGACACACAAGACATCCATAATATGAATAAGCAGTTGCAGATCTTTCAAGTGATGTGTCACACGGCTGGTGTTGTAAAGAAATTAAAAATGTGCCCCCCTGGGGGGTCAGAGTGGGGGATGACACACAAAACATCCATAATATGAATAAGCAATAGCAGACCTTTCAAATGATGTGTCACATGATTGGTGTTGTAAAGAAATTAAAAATGTGCTCCCCTGGGAGGGCATAGTGGGGGGAAGACACACAAGACATCCATAATATGAATAAGCAGTTGCAGACCTTTCAAGTGATGTGTCACATGACTGGTATTGTAAAGAAATTAAAAATGTGCCCCTCCTGGGGGGGAAGAGTTGGGGGTGACATACAAGACATCCATAATATGAATTAGCAGTTGCAGACCTTTCAAATGATGTGTCACATGATTGGTGTTGTAAAGAAATTAAAAATATGCCCCCCTGGGGGGGCAGAGTGGGGGTGACACACAAGACATCCATAATATGAATAAGCAGTTGCAGACCTTTCAAATGATGTGTCATACGACTGGGGTTGTAAAGATATTAAAAATGTGTCCCCCCCCCCCGCCCCTGGCGGCAGAGTGGAGGGAGACACAAGACATCCATAATAGGAAAAGGCAGTTTCAGGCCTAAAATCGGTAAAATCGGGCTTCATAACTAAGCTCAATTAATACTTTGGACACTATCCGGAAAAATGCGATTCCGATGAACGCATAAGAATCAAATCGTGATAATTTTTCTGTAAAATATTGAATTTTCTATTTGGCGGCAATTTTTGGCGTATGTACTAATATATGTATGGAAAACCTTCTTCTATATTTTGATTGGATGTTCATTTTACAGCTGAAATCGCCATGAATTATCGGGAATGTTATTTTTCGGTAGTGCTGCCATCTATTTCTTACATACGAACTACCGTTACGGAAATTATCGTTACGAAATCGGATTTTTGCAGGCAAAAAATGAAGGAAAATTTGATAGCCCCAGTTAAATTAAGAATTTAAAGAAAAAATAGATATTGCAACGAAATTTCGAGGATTGCAGCCAATTAAAAACACTTTGATGAGTACTTGAAAGTTGAAAAAATGTTTCTTGGTATATTTTTATGCGAATGCAAGTGTCACAAACTCTCCGGTTAAAAAGTGCCAAAAGTCAAACTTTGACAATTTTTTGCGCCTAAAGTATTGATTTTAAAAGAAAAATAAAGAATGAGTCCAATTATAGAGAAACAAAATTACCATCTCAAATTTTTTGAAGCATATGAAAGCAAAAACTTTTTTGTTTAAGTGTTACAAAGTAGAGCCCAAAACGCGCTTTTCATTTGAGAACAGCCTTAAACGAAAGAAAATGTTTTCGAATTGGTACCACTTCCGTTTCATCGAAATTGGTTCAGTACTTTTTTAGTAATTAGGCAAAAACTAATAAAATTAGTGATTTCTCGCAAATCAAAAGTATTGAATAAGTTCGCTGCGCGTATCGCAGACAACATGGCCGTGCGGTCTAAGACGCCAGTTTTAAGCTCTGGTTCTCGAAAGGAATCGTGGGTTCGAACCCCACTCCTGACCTACATGTATACAGTAACTTTTCCCATATTATAATCTATATATTGCAAATTAAATACTAATTATGCTATTAAGAATATTTTGTATTTAACCGTTAGCACAAAGTATCAGAGATCTTTTTATCAGTGAGAAATACTAAAATAATAGACTTGCGAAAAGTAATATGAGGTTGAAAAAATTTGCCGAATAGATTGCAGTCAGGATAGCCGAGCTGTCTAAGGCGTCTGATTTAAGCTTTGGTTTTCGAAAGAGTTCGTGGGTTCGAACCCCACTGCTGACATACGTTTACCGTATGTTTTTCCGTATTAATTTTTTTTTAACCGACTTAAAAAAAAAAGGAGAGGATATTATCATCAATTCGACGCGTATGTATTTTTTTCTTATGTATGTTAGTAGGGGAAAAATGCCGGTCCGACCTCAGGAGGAGGATTGAGGATCGGAGGAGGGAGGAGGGCTCCTCCTCCTCAATCCTCCTCCTCAAGCCTCCTCCTCACACCTCCTCCTCAATCCTCCTCCTCCTCAATCCTCCTCCTCCTGACATCGTCTTGTAAGAGAAGGGGTTAAAAGGATTTTTTTTTTAATTTTAAGCAGGAATTTCAGGGAGTTAGAATTTTTAAACCATACTATAGTATGGGGGTGTTTTTTAATGTGGGGACTTTAAAAATTTTCGGCGTGTTACAGTACGTGGGGTATGTTTTTCGATTGACTTATGCTGTTGTTCATTTAAAAAGGTAATTAAAAATTATGAGTGAAATTTTTTCAACATACTCCAGTATGAGGGTGATTCGAGCGATGATTCATTAAGAAATTTTAATTTAGGAACTTTTAGGACAGACTTTTGGTGCTGCCATCTAGATTTGCTTGATGGAATTAGTGTTTTTCCAAAAAGTTTTGTTGGGGATCGAACGTGCAAAATGCAGTCGTGACTGAATAATAGATTGTTACTTACCGATTCAGCCACGACTGCATATCTCAGAAAGAAAATTTTAAGAAGTGCTTTTTTTCTTTAAAGGGATGACGTCATTATGTGAATCAATCGCAGATGTTTTTTCGGTACGCGCGCGCCCCCTATTCTGATATAAATTCTCGCGAAATTTTTTTTAACGTTAGTTGTTACTTTACTGTTGCTGAGTGAGGTCAGTCATTTTAAGTTTATGATGAGTCAACCCTCTACTGCATCCGGATTGATGATGGACCTCGTACCTAAAGTGGAACCTGTTTCAGATATCAAACCCTCTTCATCAACACTTTTGATAAAAGAAGAACCTCTTACGGAAGCCTCCTTCGTGTGTGAAACCTGCAACAAATCATTCCTGAAAAAGTTTATGTATGTAAGACATACCAAATTTCATCTTGACGAGAAAGCTTTCAAATGTGAGAAGTGTGATAAAAGTTTCATTCAGAAAAGTGATTTACAACGTCATATCAAGACTCATTCGAAGACGTGTGAAGTGTGCAAAGAAATTTTTTCGCGAAAGGTGGACTTCTTGAAACATCAAAAACTGCATTCACATACTCAACGTAGACTAACTGTTAAACAGAGAAAGAACCAGAAACAACAAAAAGAGGATCAACGAAGTGTGTTAATTGACCGATTGTGTAATTTGCTGCAGCGGGTGTGTCTTTCCTACGAGTCACCGACGTTATCAGTTTAATGTGCTGTTAGTGTGTTCCTACGATGAAAAGATCTCATGAAGAAGTATTGTCGCCTTGCAAGTATTCACGTTTAGAACCATCTATGGAAATGAATGAATTCAGATTGCCTATGGAGACTGTTACCCTGTATGCTGCCACCGACTCTGCAGAACCGTATGTCGATGACGAAACTTCCTTCCCCGATTCCTGCTGCGAATCTGCTATTCTGAATGAATTTTTCATTGACTTTCCGAAATCATCTCTTTCCAACAATGGTGTCCTCATAGATGACTCATCGCAAGAATCCGACGTGTCTGAACAACAAGATGTGTTGCAAACCCCACCGGTGAAAGAAGAAAATTATATTTTTCAACAAGAACTTGGAAACCATATATTTTTAGGACTACAATTACAGAATGCTCAATACTCTGTTCAAATTAGAGAATTTTCGAGTGAAGGAATTCCCACCGAGAATGGAATCGAACTAGACATTCGCACTTGGTATGAATTCCAGTATAAAATATTTGCGTTTAATTTGAAATATACGAGTTCATCGTTTATCGCCAATAATAAACTTTTAGTTTTAAATGAGGATCAGTCTGTGATGTGTTTGAAAATGTTAAAAAATGAATCTCTTATCCAATTAAACAATGCTCAACTTGAACAGTTGAAAGAAAAAGCCTATTCATTGAATCAGAAATTGATTCGTCATATGTATGAAAAACATTTACCTGCTTTGTTAAAGCAAAATTGTGAACGGACTTCTCAAGAAAATGAATATGTTTTGTGGTCTAAACTGATTTATTGTATCGAGAATTCTATTGTGACTGTTTTTAATCAAATTTATGAATGTACTGGTTGTGTTTTTAGACATCCTAGTGTGAGTCTGCATTCCTGTTTTATGTTAAACAACCGTGAAAAATTTCAACAATTAGGAGACATGATTCTAATGCTTGTTAATTTCGATGATGTCCTATCCATGTTTTTAAAGAATGTAGATTCTGTGAGCGACTCGTTTTTATGTAAACTTAATGTAGAGACTTTTAAAAGTGTATTGTTTCAATCGTTTTAATAAATAGATTTCGTTATATTTCTGTGTCTTTATTTCTTTAAATGTGTGTGTGTGTGTGTGTTTTTCTTTAAAAGGGAGGTTCATTATGATTTATGAAAAATGATAGGAATGAAATATACAAATCAATTAAGAAATGAAATGAAAAAATGAATTAAGACACACTTACCTGAAACACTTGCTTCCTTCACAGTGACTTGACTAGAAATGGAAAAAAATCATGTAAGTTCTTATCACTTGGGTTTTTCCCCTTTCGTCATGAGTGTTATCAAACCACGTGATCGAGGTTGCCCGGGATATCTTGATTCAACGTCATCTGTGATGTCATGCACCACGTGACCTAACCTTATCAGCTGATAAGATTAAGCGATAATTACAAGTATAAAGCCCTGAGCAGCTCATTAGTGTTCATTCTTTTCGTTGAAGTTAACCTGCTCTTGTTGGATACGTTCTGTTGCTGCTGCTGTCTTCAAAATGCCTTCCATTCACTTTACGGATAATGGATTAAATGTGGAGTACATCAGTGATTTCATCGAGAAACCTCATGCGGATCGTTATTTGTCTGAGTTGCGGACATTACCCTTCTTCAGACCTACTTTTCGTCTGTTTGGAAAAGAGGTTAAGCCTAAACGACTGACCTTAGCCTACGGAGACGCCAATACCAGCTATGCCTTCAGCGGAACCAGTGTGCCCGGAATTCCATGGACTCCCCTGATGATAGAATTGCGTGACAAAGTGGAAAAAGAAACTGCCTGCACGTTCAACTATGTGTTACTTAATTTTTATCAAGACGGGTCAACTTGCATAAGCCACCACAAAGATGATGAATCCTGCTTGAATGCTGTCTTCCCTGTTTCAGTATTGAGTTTTGGTGCTCAGAGAACTATTGAATTTAAAAGACCGAATGTGCCTTCGACATTTATAAAATTAGAACATGGCTCTCTTTATAATATGAATCCACCCAGCAATGAACTGTTCACACATGGGATTGGAGCAGAACCTCACATAAAAGATGTTCGAATTAGTCTTACCTTTCGACATTTAGTGTCACACCCCCTGGATTTGAAAAAACCAAGACTAGATTTTGCTTCTTTCTCGAAGGATCCTGCATTAAATTTAGACTTGTTTTCTTTCTCTGATGAAGATGATGATGATGAACCTATTCACTGCTCGCCGATGAACAGACCTGAACTTGATGATTCGCATAAAGACGAGTGGTTTACCCGAACTTTCAAGGAAAGTTATTATTCAACATCCTGGAATTTAGAATGGTGTACTTTAGCACAAATTGAAATGGATAAAAACTGTAACTTGAAATTGCATATTCGAAATTTCAAAGAAGGTGCTTTCGGTAAACTCTACCCGACAAAAAATGGGGTTGTGATGACTTCAACGACGTTCGATCATTTCCAACAACATGTGACAAAGTTTCACTTTTATTCTGTGAAAGAGTCTTCGGTTTGTAATAATCAACTCATTCTAGCCTTTGTCGATGAAGACTTTTGTCTTCTTCAACAGATATTCAAAACGGATGATAAGAATTTTCATTTCAAACCCAATGGAATTCGCTTATCACGAGATCAATTTTTAAAACTCACTGAATTTTGTTCTGAAATTACAGACTGTTTCATCGATATGTTACTTACACGAGTCATACCTGTTGCAGTCCTTCGAAAATCGGAAAAATGTATCCATTCCCATATAGACTCTGATTCTGCTAAGAAAAACTTTTTATCCTGCTTAAACTCTGAAATTGAACGATCATTGGATCGTGTTTTCGACTGTTTTGGATGTCAAATAGGCCAAAATTCCCAATTGGATAACTCATGTTTAACAATTGGTTTAAGAGAAAAATATCTCATGTATAAAGACAGTGCCCTTTTGAACTTTAATGTCTACCAATTTGTGAAGAATGTAACTAATCAATGTGTATGTCATTTTTCGCATGCATTTTTTGCTAGTTTAAAATCAGACTTTTATAAAAATTATTTGGAAACACTCTTTACCAACAGAGTGAATGAGTTGTAAATTTTCTTGAATAAAAGAATTTAAGTTTAAATTTTTTTCTTTGTCATTATTTACCACACTTTTTCTCATATTTTTTCTTTCAGCATAAAACTTCTTTATTCATGCTTTTTTAGAGGAAAAAAAAAAAAAAAAAAAAAAAAAAACCCTGAAAAAGTTGAGACAATATTTTGAACAATCATGATTGATACTAAAGTGTAAAATCTCTTTACGAGAAAAAAAAAAAAAAATCTGAAATTTTTTTTTTATGAGTGTATTTCGAATAATAATACTTATGAAAACTTATTAAAAGACAAGCAATATATGTTTCTCTTTAATCTGTTTTTAGTTCTAAAAAAATTAAGTCTTGAGGTAGAGAGTAGATAATAATGAGAAAGTTGAAATATTTTTCGAAAGGATAGTTCTTGAAATCTGCATCTTCATTGTGAAAAAAGTTTTAGTTAGAATAATTTTAGTGTAAAGGAATGTTATTATTATTAAAATCTTATAATGAACAGTTTTATTATTGTTGAAGTGAATCAGAAATCATCCTTAATGAATTGAAAAGAAGATTAATTATTCTTTCATTTAGACTTTTACATTCTAATAATAATAATAATTATTATTATTTTTACTAATAACATAGCAAAGATTTAATTTTCAATCACTCATTAAGACTTTGACTTACACTCTTATAATTATTTTTAAAAAAAAATAGAGAAAAGGATTTTGCAAATTAACATTTCACCTAGCAAGCTTAATTTTAAAAAAAAGGGGAAAGAAGGATTTTTTTTTTTTTCTTATCAAGTCTTTTAATTAAAATAAATTTTTAATGAATACTATTTGAATTTAGACTTATAAATTAAAGAAATGTATTTATTACTGTTTTCACCTAGAGAAAATTTCGTATATGTTCATATCAGTTATGATTCATCGATAAGCAACCGTTCGGGAAATCCCTTATCAGATAGAGATAAGATGATTCACGCAGCGATGATATAAACGGACTGCAGATCATCTCCAGTTCAGTCGATATTTTTTTCCTCTAGTGATTAAGTGTGTTTATTTCGGTGAGAATTTGTCTTTATTTTGTGCGTGTGTCTGCAATCAAGTTATGGATTCCTCATCAAGTAATCAAAGGTCTTCAAATTCTTTTGACGAGGTATGTTCATTTTTAGACTATTTTTATTATTTGATGTGAAGTGTTTGTTCGTTTTTAAATAATTTTCTTGGTATAGTAAATATTTTTTCATAGAATGATTTTATGTATGTCATTGATTTGATAGTATAATTTTTAAAGCAGAATGTTAAACATAAATAACGTAAATGCTTTTTATATAGTATGTTTTTAAAATGAATCATTTAGATGGGGAATATATTAGAATCTTCTTAAATTAAAAATAATTTTTATAAGATGAGAGCAATGTTAATTTAGAATCTATATTTTTAAACTTAATTTTGGGAAATATATCTCTTAATGATTTTATTTCGTGGAAATATTTTTAAAAGTTTTGTTGAATGATATTATTTCTTTATTATTTAATACTTGCTAATTTTTGAGGAATCTTTATTTTTAAATGTAATTTTGGGAAATATATATATCTTAATGATTTTATTTCGTGGAAATATCTGTAAAAGCTTTGTTGAAGGATATTATTTCTTTATTATTTACTACTTGCTAACTTTTGAGGAATCTATATTTTTAAATGTAATTTTGGGAAATATATATATCTTAATGATTTTATTTCGTGGAAATATCTGTAAAAGCTTTGTTGAATGATATTATTTCTTTATTATTCAATACTTGCTAACTTTTGGGGAATCTTTATTTTTAAATGTAATTTTGGGAAATATATATCTTAATGATTTTATTTCGTGGAAATATTTTTAAAAGCTTTGTTGAAGGATATTATTTCTATGTTATTTACTACTTGCTAACTTTTGAGGAATCTATATTTTTAAACGTAATTTTGGGAAATATATATCTTAATGATTTTATTTCGTGGAAATATCTGTAAAAGCTTTGTTGAAGGATATTATTTCTTTATTATTTACTACTTGCTAACTTTTGAGGAATCTATATTTTTAAATGAAATTTTGGGAAATATATATCTTAATGATTTTATTTCGTGGAAATATTTTTAAAAGCTTTGTTGAAGGATATTACTTCCATGTTATTGAACACTTGCTAACTTTTGAGATTCTAATATATTCCCCATCTAAATGATTCATTTTAAAAACATACTATATAAAAAGCATTTACGTTATTTATGTTTAACATTCTGCTTTAAAAATTATACTATCAAATCAATGACATACATAAAATCATTCTATGAAAAAATATTTACTATACCAAGAAAATTATTTAAAAACGAACAAACACTTCACATCAAATAATAAAAATAGTCTAAAAATGAACATACCTCGTCAAAAGAATTTGAAGACCTTTGATTACTTGATGAGGAATCCATAACTTGATTGCAGACACACGCACAAAATAAAGACAAATTCTCACCGAAATAAACACACTTAATCACTAGAGGAAAAAAATATCGACTGAACTGGAGATGATCTGCAGTCCGTTTATATCATCGCTGCGTGAATCATCTTATCTCTATCTGATAAGGGATTTCCCGAACGGTTGCTTATCGATGAATCATAACTGATATGAACATATACGAAATTTTCTCTAGGTGAAAACAGTAATAAATACATTTCTTTAATTTATAAGTCTAAATTCAAATAGTATTCATTAAAAATTTATTTTAATTAAAAGACTTGATAAGAAAAAAAAAATCCTTCTTTCCCCTTTTTTTTAAAATTAAGCTTGCTAGGTGAAATGTTAATTTGGAAAATCCTTTTCTCTATTTTTTTTAAAAATAATTATAAGAGTGTAAGTCAAAGTCTTAATGAGTGATTGAAAATTAAATCTTTGCTATGTTATTAGTAAAAATAATAATAATTATTATTATTATTAGAATGTAAAAGTCTAAATGAAAGAATAATTAATCTTCTTTTCAATTCATTAAGGATGATTTCTGATTCACTTCAACAATAATAAAACTGTTCATTATAAGATTTTAATAATATTAACATTCCTTTACACTAAAATTATTCTAACTAAAACTTTTTTCACAATGAAGATGCAGATTTCAAGAACTATCCTTTCGAAAAATATTTCAACTTTCTCATTATTATCTACTCTCTACCTCAAGACTTAATTTTTTTAGAACTAAAAACAGATTAAAGAGAAACATATATTGCTTGTCTTTTAATAAGTTTTCATAAGTATTATTATTCGAAATACACTCATAAAAAAAAATTTCAGATTTTTTTTTTTTTTTTCTCGTAAAGAGATTTTACACTTTAGTATCAATCATGATTGTTCAAAATATTGTCTCAACTTTTTCAGGGTTTTTTTTTTTTTTTTTTTTTTTTTTCCTCTAAAAAAGCATGAATAAAGAAGTTTTATGCTGAAAGAAAAAATATGAGAAAAAGTGTGGTAAATAATGACAAAGAAAAAAATTTAAACTTAAATTCTTTTATTCAAGAAAATTTACAACTCATTCACTCTGTTGGTAAAGAGTGTTTCCAAATAATTTTTATAAAAGTCTGATTTTAAACTAGCAAAAAATGCATGCGAAAAATGACATACACATTGATTAGTTACATTCTTCACAAATTGGTAGACATTAAAGTTCAAAAGGGCACTGTCTTTATACATGAGATATTTTTCTCTTAAACCAATTGTTAAACATGAGTTATCCAATTGGGAATTTTGGCCTATTTGACATCCAAAACAGTCGAAAACACGATCCAATGATCGTTCAATTTCAGAGTTTAAGCAGGATAAAAAGTTTTTCTTAGCAGAATCAGAGTCTATATGGGAATGGATACATTTTTCCGATTTTCGAAGGACTGCAACAGGTATGACTCGTGTAAGTAACATATCGATGAAACAGTCTGTAATTTCAGAACAAAATTCAGTGAGTTTTAAAAATTGATCTCGTGATAAGCGAATTCCATTGGGTTTGAAATGAAAATTCTTATCATCCGTTTTGAATATCTGTTGAAGAAGACAAAAGTCTTCATCGACAAAGGCTAGAATGAGTTGATTATTACAAACCGAAGACTCTTTCACAGAATAAAAGTGAAACTTTGTCACATGTTGTTGGAAATGATCGAACGTCGTTGAAGTCATCACAACCCCATTTTTTGTCGGGTAGAGTTTACCGAAAGCACCTTCTTTGAAATTTCGAATATGCAATTTCAAGTTACAGTTTTTATCCATTTCAATTTGTGCTAAAGTACACCATTCTAAATTCCAGGATGTTGAATAATAACTTTCCTTGAAAGTTCGGGTAAATCACTCGTCTTTATGCGAATCATCAAGTTCAGGTCTGTTCATCGGCGAGCAGTGAATAGGTTCATCATCATCATCTTCATCAGAGAAAGAAAACAAGTCTAAATTTAATGCAGGATCCTTCGAGAAAGAAGCAAAATCTAGTCTTGGTTTTTTCAAATCCAGGGGGTGTGACACTAAATGTCGAAAGGTAAGACTAATTCGAACATCTTTTATGTGAGGTTCTGCTCCAATCCCATGTGTGAACAGTTCATTGCTGGGTGGATTCATATTATAAAGAGAGCCATGTTCTAATTTTATAAATGTCGAAGGCACATTCGGTCTTTTAAATTCAATAGTTCTCTGAGCACCAAAACTCAATACTGAAACAGGGAAGACAGCATTCAAGCAGGATTCATCATCTTTGTGGTGGCTTATGCAAGTTGACCCGTCTTGATAAAAATTAAGTAACACATAGTTGAACGTGCAGGCAGTTTCTTTTTCCACTTTGTCACGCAATTCTATCATCAGGGGAGTCCATGGAATTCCGGGCACACTGGTTCCGCTGAAGGCATAGCTGGTATTGGCGTCTCCGTAGGCTAAGGTCAGTCGTTTAGGCTTAACCTCTTTTCCAAACAGACGAAAAGTAGGTCTGAAGAAGGGTAATGTCCGCAACTCAGACAAATAACGATCCGCATGAGGTTTCTCGATGAAATCACTGATGTACTCCACATTTAATCCATTATCCGTAAAGTGAATGGAAGGCATTTTGAAGACAGCAGCAGCAACAGAACGTATCCAACAAGAGCAGGTTAACTTCAACGAAAAGAATGAACACTAATGAGCTGCTCAGGGCTTTATACTTGTAATTATCGCTTAATCTTATCAGCTGATAAGGTTAGGTCACGTGGTGCATGACATCACAGATGACGTTGAATCAAGATATCCCGGGCAACCTCGATCACGTGGTTTGATAACACTCATGACGAAAGGGGAAAAACCCAAGTGATAAGAACTTACATGATTTTTTTCCATTTCTAGTCAAGTCACTGTGAAGGAAGCAAGTGTTTCAGGTAAGTGTGTCTTAATTCATTTTTTCATTTCATTTCTTAATTGATTTGTATATTTCATTCCTATCATTTTTCATAAATCATAATGAACCTCCCTTTTAAAGAAAAACACACACACACACACACATTTAAAGAAATAAAGACACAGAAATATAACGAAATCTATTTATTAAAACGATTGAAACAATACACTTTTAAAAGTCTCTACATTAAGTTTACATAAAAACGAGTCGCTCACAGAATCTACATTCTTTAAAAACATGGATAGGACATCATCGAAATTAACAAGCATTAGAATCATGTCTCCTAATTGTTGAAATTTTTCACGGTTGTTTAACATAAAACAGGAATGCAGACTCACACTAGGATGTCTAAAAACACAACCAGTACATTCATAAATTTGATTAAAAACAGTCACAATAGAATTCTCGATACAATAAATCAGTTTAGACCACAAAACATATTCATTTTCTTGAGAAGTCCGTTCACAATTTTGCTTTAACAAAGCAGGTAAATGTTTTTCATACATATGACGAATCAATTTCTGATTCAATGAATAGGCTTTTTCTTTCAACTGTTCAAGTTGAGCATTGTTTAATTGGATAAGAGATTCATTTTTTAACATTTTCAAACACATCACAGACTGATCCTCATTTAAAACTAAAAGTTTATTATTGGCGATAAACGATGAACTCGTATATTTCAAATTAAACGCAAATATTTTATACTGGAATTCATACCAAGTGCGAATGTCTAGTTCGATTCCATTCTCGGTGGGAATTCCTTCACTCGAAAATTCTCTAATTTGAACAGAGTATTGAGCATTCTGTAATTGTAGTCCTAAAAATATATGGTTTCCAAGTTCTTGTTGAAAAATATAATTTTCTTCTTTCACCGGTGGGGTTTGCAACACATCTTGTTGTTCAGACACGTCGGATTCTTGCGATGAGTCATCTATGAGGACACCATTGTTGGAAAGAGATGATTTCGGAAAGTCAATGAAAAATTCATTCAGAATAGCAGATTCGCAGCAGGAATCGGGGAAGGAAGTTTCGTCATCGACATACGGTTCTGCAGAGTCGGTGGCAGCATACAGGGTAACAGTCTCCATAGGCAATCTGAATTCATTCATTTCCATAGATGGTTCTAAACGTGAATACTTGCAAGGCGACAATACTTCTTCATGAGATCTTTTCATCGTAGGAACACACTAACAGCAGATTAAACTGATAACGTCGGTGACTCGTAGGAAAGACACACCCGCTGCAGCAAATTACACAATCGGTCAATTAACACACTTCGTTGATCCTCTTTTTGTTGTTTCTGGTTCTTTCTCTGTTTAACAGTTAGTCTACGTTGAGTATGTGAATGCAGTTTTTGATGTTTCAAGAAGTCCACCTTTCGCGAAAAAATTTCTTTGCACACTTCACACGTCTTCGAATGAGTCTTGATATGACGTTGTAAATCACTTTTCTGAATGAAACTTTTATCACACTTCTCACATTTGAAAGCTTTCTCGTCAAGATGAAATTTGGTATGTCTTACATACATAAACTTTTTCAGGAATGATTTGTTGCAGGTTTCACACACGAAGGAGGCTTCCGTAAGAGGTTCTTCTTTTATCAAAAGTGTTGATGAAGAGGGTTTGATATCTGAAACAGGTTCCACTTTAGGTACGAGGTCCATCATCAATCCGGATGCAGTAGAGGGTTGACTCATCATAAACTTAAAATGACTGACCTCACTCAGCAACAGTAAAGTAACAACTAACGTTAAAAAAAATTTCGCGAGAATTTATATCAGAATAGGGGACGCGCGCGTACCGAAAAAACATCTGCGATTGATTCACATAATGACGTCATCCCTTTAAAGAAAAAAAGCACTTCTTAAAATTTTCTTTCTGAGATATGCAGTCGTGGCTGAATCGGTAAGTAACAATCTATTATTCAGTCACGACTGCATTTTGCACGTTCGATCCCCAACAAAACTTTTTGGAAAAACACTAATTCCATCAAGCAAATCTAGATGGCAGCACCAAAAGTCTGTCCTAAAAGTTCCTAAATTAAAATTTCTTAATGAATCATCGCTCGAATCACCCTCATACTGGAGTATGTTGAAAAAAATTCACTCATAATTTTTAATTACCTTTTTAAATGAACAACAGCATAAGTCAATCGAAAAACATACCCCACGTACTGTAACACGCCGAAAATTTTTAAAGTCCCCACATTAAAAAACACCCCCATACTATAGTATGGTTTAAAAATTCTAACTCCCTGAAATTCCTGCTTAAAATTAAAAAAAAAATCCTTTTAACCCCTTCTCTTACAAGACGATGTCAGGAGGAGGAGGATTGAGGAGGAGGAGGATTGAGGAGGAGGTGTGAGGAGGAGGCTTGAGGAGGAGGCTTGAGGAGGAGGAGCCCTCCTCCCTCCTCCGATCCTCAATCCTCCTCCTGAGGTCGGACCGGCATTTTTCCCCTACTTATGTTCACCGATTACACCGAAACTATCCAACTGATTAAACTAATATTTGTGTTAAATGAAAGAGGTTACTCTGGAATTGGTATCATTTCCATTTCATCGAAGTTGGTTAAGTACGTTTTTAGTAATTAGACAAAAACTAATAAAATTAATGATGTCTCGCAAATTAAAAGTAACATCGATCTTGAAAAAGTTCGCCGAACGGAATACACTCGGGATGGCCGAGCGGTCTAAAGGCACCTCATTTAAACTCTGGCTTTCGAAAGAAAGCGTGGGATCGAACCCCACTGCTGACATGCGCGTGTACGATAATGTTTTCCGTATTATAATTTTTTATATGTATATTTTACAAATTAATTAACTAATAATTATTAATTGACTTCAAAAAACGAGGAGGAGGTTAACAATTCGACGCGTATGTATTTTTTTATGTATGTTCACCGATTACTCCAAAACTATGCATCCGATTTATATGGATTTTGATTTAGTGAAAGAGGTTGCTCTTGAACTGGTACACTTCCGTTTCATCAAAATTAGTTCAGTAATTTTTTAGTAACTAAGCAAAAGCTAATAAAATTAGTAATTTCTCGCAAATTAATATTGATTGTTGTAACTGTTTTCTCAATCATAAGCTAATGGTAAAAACTAAAAAGTGAAAAATAAACTTTTTTACCAAAAATAGAACCGACTTCAAAAACTACTGCAAAGTAAAAAATAATTTTTTATAGAATAATTATCAAGAAATTAAACAAAGAGCATTGTATTTACCATGCGTTTTGTTAGATTTATGTACATTAAATTGATTTTTTGGAGTCGGTGCCAGCAGATCCAAGTTAAATGCAATTATTCAATATTAGAAACTTAGCTTTAATTTTGAACTTGGCTCGGCTGGCACCGACTCCAAAAAATCAATTTAATGTACATAAATCTAACAAAACGCATGGTAAATACAATGCTCTTTGTTTAATTTCTTGATAATTATTCTATAAAAAATTATTTTTTACTTTGCAGTAGTTTTTGAAGTCGGTTCTATTTTTGGTAAAAAAGTTTTTTTTAAATGTATTCAAAAGTTTTTGAGATACAGGTTTTTTTTTTAATTAACGAAAAGTGGCAATATTTCAAAATGCTTCATGCGCAACCAGTTTTCACATACTTGTTCAAAAATTTTCCATAATAACCCTTTCATACATACAAATAAATGTCATTAGGCATTACGGTACAGTGGCTAAGGTACAGTGGACTCTCAAAACTAATTTTTTTATTTTTCAATGATTTTTTTTTTTAAATTCTGGAAATAGTCATAGTATATATATATCTCTTAGTTCACAATATTTTTTTTTAATGTATTCAATAGTTTTTGAGATTCAGTTTTTTTTTTTTTTTTTTTTTTTTTTTTTTTTTTTTTTTTAAATTAACGAAAAGAGGCAGTATTTCAAAATGCTTCATGCGAAACCAGTTTTCACATACTTGTTCAAAATTTTTCCATAATAACCCTTTTATAGATACAAATAAATGTTACTAAGCATTTTTAGCATATAACTTGTAAAACATAAAAAAAAATATTTAACTTAATGTTTTTGTATTTTTTGATAAACAATCATTAAAAATTCCATATAACTGAAATTTTAAAAATTTAAATGCGTCTAAACAAGCTTATATTTAGTGACATTTGTTAACACATATATAGAGAGTATTTTTAAAAAAAAAAATTAGAAAAATTGAGCATAAAGTATTGCGCATGCAACATTTTGAAATCATGAAAACGACGAAAATATTCATTCTGAGAAAAATAGGTTTTAGTTACTACAATGGTTATAATTGCTTAATATTTTCCTACTGACACAATTTCAGTTATATATAAAGGATATAATATCATTTCTAGCTTATATGTAAGCGTTTTATGTTTGTATGGTAAATTCACATAAAATGTATGGCTTCGACAGTAATTCATGCAAAGGACGTGAAGTATCTGAATTTTAAAAAATCTTAAAACTAACTTTTTTTATTTTCTGATGATTTTTTTAAATTTTTCCGGAAATATTCATGATATAAATACCTCTTATTGTACAAATTTTTGTTAAATGTATTAAATAGTTGTTGAGAAATAGAATTTTCTTTTTATTTTAGGCTAAAAAATTGGGGACAAAAAGCAATTCCTCTAAATACATTGTAAACAAATGCTAAAAGAAACAGTTGAAAGTTACAGTTAAAATATTGTTTTGGGAAATCACAAAATTAATACGTATTCAGTGCAAAATAATAACATTGAGTAAGGTAAAACGGAAAAACTAGGCTAAATTTTACGGCTGCGAATTGGCGAAAAGTAAACAAAGGGGCGTGGCAAAATCAGCTGATTGGACAAAAATGCTTGTAACTCCAGTAAAAATAGTTGAATTGAAAAATTCTTTTTGCATTCAGTAGCAGGGAGTTCATATAATGTTATTATGCTAAAAATGAAAATTCGACAATTTGATGATTTTTTGCGATTTTGAAAGTTCACTGTAACTTTAAAACTCTTAGTTAATGATATTAGCACCGTTACCTGTCAGAATAATAACGAAAATCAAATAATCCTACAACATCTTTTCGGTGTAAATAGTTTAAATAAAAAAAAATGTTTAGTAGTTTTTAACTTTCCATCAAAGTTAAAAAATGTGTATGTATTCAGTTAGTCTGTTCATCTGTCCACTCTCTAACTCACATAAATAAATGTGTATTTTCATGCAATTGAAATATGTTAATGGTACTTAAAATTTCATGTTCAGTATTGCAAATTAAGTGAGTATACATAATTTTAAAAAAAATTATTTGAAGCTATGTTCTGAAAAAATTCCGAGACATGTAGAAATGCTTAAGGAAGGTTCAAGAATGTTTTCAGGCAGATTGGATTTTCCATTAAAGTGAAAAATGTGTAAACTGAAAAAGTAGACCACTGTGTAAATCTCCCCTATATTTACGAGAGTTAGAGCTGTGACAGATTGACAGATAGACAGGCAGATCAACTAAAGTCATAAAGACTTTTCAGCAATTTTGGAAAGTGTTAAAAAGGAATAATTTTCCTTTCTTTTGGGTTTCTGGTTGAATATGTCAGCTTCGGATTGACTCCAAATAAAATTTTCGGATTCCAATCGCATATAACTAGATCCAAGTTGAACTTTCCTATGCTCTGAGAATCATCATTATCTTATGCGTTTTCTCTAAAGCTTTCATACATTCTGACATATTATCTTTACATACTCTTCCCCACTCCTCTAAAAATGGATAAAATTTTGAAAATTTGCTTTTTTTTATAATTTGTTTATGGCATGATACTAATCATCATTAGAAATTCAACTATAAAGCTCAGAAAGATTTTGCGATATATTTGCTGTCCCTAACATCTGAAGTGATGCGGGTGAAATCCGAAAAATTCCTAGTTGTGCCTTGCTTATGTTCCAAGAAATGTCTTCATACAAAATTTCACTTTTACAGCTATGCAACAGATTTCAAGATACAGTTTTCATTGAGCCAAGAGACAAAAGACCGCAGTGGAAAATTTTCAAGAAAAAAAAAAATTCCACTTACATTCTGTGTCTTAGGAATATGAAAAATCACATCTACAATTTTCTATAAAAGGTTGTGAGCTGTTAATTTCCTTTCTGATTATCTTGCATCTTCCTCGCCTAGTCTGAAGAAAGACTTTTCGAAAAATTTCTTGATATACATTCACTATGTTTCAATGTGCATGATCATGCAAAATTTCACTCTATTGCCCTAATAAATTCCATATAAAGATACCACGGGCCAAAATTTTATGTCCAGATTATAGCCACTTTGAGTTAGTGTCGCCCGGCTAGGCACGATCAAAAATCAAAACAAAAAATACAAACTGGCCCTACCACAAAATGTTACGAAAATGCTAACATTTCTTTAACTATATCAACATTATTCTGCAGTCAAAAATTTTTTTAAAAGAAAACTTACATATTTATGTAAAAGTTTTAAAGTACAGCATTTCAGAGATTATAATGTTCGCAAAGCGCATTTAACTATGTTAAGGATTATTTTTAGGCATATTCAAAGGAAGACTGGGTATTTTTTTAAATAGCTTTGAAAGATAGAAAAAGCTTATTAAAAAGTCTTAATTTTAAAGCTAATTAAAGAGAAACATTATATTTAAATTTACTTTAAAACAATGTTTTAATAAAACGAAAATCTGAAATTTCCATTAACAAATGTATAATATGTTTATGCATATAAAAACGGAGAAATATAAACATGAGTATCTTCCGTTTCGAGTTCAATTAAATAATAACGTACAAAAATATACAGCTTCAATAAACGCAATTTTGGCCGTAATCTTATTTTCCTCTAAAACCTCAATCTTCAGGAAATTGTTCCAAATAAATAATCAGGCAATCACCCATCACGTTGATTACATTTTCTGACGGAATAATCGCTAATTTTCTTATATGAAGTTTTTAGCTTGGTGAAACAATCATTGTAGAATTTTATAACGAGTCAATGATTGTCTCAATTGTTATTTTCTACGATGGCCTTTGTTCGCGATTGTAGAATCGAACCTTCGTCCGTCACTTAAGTCAACGAACATTATCTTGGCGATAATGGCATTTTTAATGCAAAATTCTTTCCATCAATCAAATTTATTAGTCCTAGGTCATTATTCTATTATTTATAAAGACACTCTAATTGCATGTATCGCTCAAATTTGATACGCAGAAGACAATTATTCATTAAAAAATTTGACGTGCTTCTATTAAAAACATGCCTAATGCATTGGCTATTTTTGTCTAAAAATATTCTCTAGTGTGCTAGAATTGTGGAATAAAAAGTTGCATTCAAATCCATTAAATATTTGTTAAGAAAATCGAGTATACACATGCATATATACTACATATGCAGAAAAGTCAAAAATCGAAGTTTCTTTCGTTTAAGTTACTTAAAATAATCATGTAATTCAGCCAAATAAAAGATTCATGTTGCCATTACGTAATTAATAAATAAAAAAAGATTTTCTTTAAAGTTGTCTGCCAGCGTATAGAAAGCATTCTTTAAGTGCAACTTATTAATGATTATCAGTAGCGTGACGTGAGTAAAAAGTAAAGACTAAAACCGTCTACATTTCAGAGACAAATTCAACTTCAGACAAGTTACTCTTATTCAACAAATAATTTGACTAGATATGATAACCGAAGAGGGCTGATCAGACGAGGAAATGAAGTCCGTAGAGCGTAATGTCCCTCCCGGATTCCTTTATTAAGAATTTAAAAAAATATTGATTACATACAAGTTATTTTACAATGACATCGCGCCAAAAAAGGCGACAAGGGGCGAGATAAAAAATAAAATAAAGATTCCAATATGCCTGCGGAAACACAAACGGGGCACGAGGTGAGGCGCGCAATAAAAGTAAATGTAAAAAGAAAAACAAATCAAAAATCATTTCCTCACTGCCAAATCATTCACTGCCAAAAAACAGTTTTCCTCGGCGACACTGGGTCAAAAGTAAAAAATCACTTTGACTTTTTACCCTAAAAAGACTCAAATGCGTAAAATTGAACCCTATTACGGCAGAATAAAAATTTGAAAATAATGTATTTAAGTATTTTTCTCTAATTCTCCATACAACAGAACATAATTTCCATATAGGTAGGTTTTGAAATTGTGAAAAAAATAAAAAATAATAAAAAATAAATAAAGTTTGATCCACCCTAATGTACAACTCTCATTTAACGTTTTAGCGTATAACAGAGCACACTAAATTTTTTTTTTTGTTTTATTCTATTTTTTTCTTTTAGATGTATTATATACTCTTACGTTTTGATTTAATAAAAAATCCTAGTCATAAATAAAAATTTATAAGAACTTTAAAACAGAAAATCTACTGATTATACAATATCGAATTTTTGTAAATAACCATTACAAAAACTTTACTTTTTATCCGTCAAAAATCAGATTAAAATATATTTATAAGTTTTCCCCGCGATATATCTTAAAACTTTACTTGGATTCCCGAATTCATATAATTTGGTTCTTTTTATACTTATCTGCGGAGAAATTTTTCGACAAACAATCCATACATACATATTTATAAGAAATGAATCTTGACGAAAGATACTGTAACAGAAAAATTGAATCAGATTATTACACTGGGTGAAAGTTATACATTCTTTTAAAAAGGAAGGAAAAAATTCCTAAGAAAAAATTCATCAGGTGTTGCATTCAGTGCTCATGCGAAAACACTACCATTAAGTTGCATGAAAACACCGTTAATATGTGTAGGTAACTGAAAAAAAATCGTGATAATTTGAAAGCTTTTGTTTACGTTTTAAGCAATGTATATTTAAATAAATAAAATTGCAGAAAAATAATTTTTAATACTTTCCAATACAGTTGAAATGTGTTTACGAATTTAGTCCGGCCGTGCTCCAATTCTCGTAAATATACTCGGAAAACCATAAAATTTTTATGTATTATTAAGTTTTACTAAAAGTTTGGTATTGAAAATGAAGTGTATATAATGTTTATAAATTATTTACAGAGACGCTCAAAATACCATTCCATTATGATCTATGGGAAAAAGTCATTTACTATACTTTACATTTTAATAATGTTATGATGCTTCAAACGTAATAATATAAAAAAAGTTCAGTAAGGTGCACCAGAACATGTTTTGTAAGATTATAAAGTCTTTTTATCATTCATTCACAAAATAATTCGGTTATAGGGCTGACTAAGATCGATAACTGCTGTAAGTGGGTATTTCGCCGTGATTATGCATTTTTATATTTATCTATTTTTTTTAGTATATTGCGTGGTGAGTACAATTTTCTATAGATCATATGCAGGGTTGCACGAAAGTATCCGACAGCAGTTGCTGTAAATAAACTTTTATAGTTTTAATTTTTTTAAATTAGTCATTTAGCTATTTCATTTCATTTTATTAAATAAATGAATTTTTTTAAATAATATTCTACTAGTATTGAAAAGCATTTCATAATCTATGCCTGATGTAGAATTTCTTGTCCATTTTCTGAATCATTTCCTTAATATGATGCGCAACTGCATTTTCATTCAATTTTGTTCAACTTCAGTGGAATAATTCTGGGTAATTATTATGAATAATGATAACTCATTTTTTATTATTACAGAATTTCTTATCATTATTAGTAACTAGAAAGCATTCCAAGAACTATTTTAAGTATCTGATCTTACAAGAAAAATCTCTGTACAGGAATTTTCAGAAAATTCTGAAAAAAAAAAATACGGAATGTTCTACTTATGTAGATAAAGATGTTTATTAGGGTGGGCCGAAAAAAACTTTTTTTTGATTTTCGATTATGGCGGGTGCGGAAAAGTGGCCACTGGTGGCACTCAGTTCATACAAAAAATTTGAGATTTTTTGGTCATTTCCTTACCCTGCCGCAAACGGCTTGAAATTTTGCAAAAATGTTCATTTTTGAACTTTTTTCGAAAAAAATTAAAAAAAGTTAAATTAAATTTATTTTGGTTGTATTTACTTGAAAAGGCATATTTAATGTACCAAATGTTTAAATAATATCTGATCATGCATTATTTAATATCTATGTGTATTATAACTTAAGCTATTTTTATAGCTTTTTCGCGTATAACAGGCAAAAGTTGTATTTGTTTGAATCGATCGTTAGTTTCTATATTATTTATGTCCCTTGGTCTTCTTTATATTTTTTCTATGTTTCAAACGTCATATATTTGAGGAAAAGGCAACAGTATACTTCAAAAACAAATCTGGAAGGTGAGAAAGTGGTGAAGCAGGACTCTAAGCGAGCGCAATGTCTCGCCGTAATACTCAGGGAGTGAAGGACGAAATAGTTGAAAGCCAAAATGTGATAAAGGATTCTTATTATTTATCCTTGCTCAGTTACCTGCGACATTTGTTCAGTGTTAACGTGAAACCCTTTTGTTGTGATTATACAGTGCTTTTTGGGTCGTTTAATGTGCCATTATAGTGTTTTGTGCGTTTTATTACGACGAGCTTAGAAATGTCTAGTATAAAGGGCCATGACAATGCAAAGACACGCGATACCGTGAAAAGTAACTTTTTGGGGGCATCATGCATATTGAAAGAATTGCAATTGCCAACTTATGCTGATAATCATGCGCCACTACTACTGGTTGCTTCACCATGTAGAAGTTGTGACAGCAGAGGATACGAATCTCGTCATCGATAAAAACAAAATCAGAAGAGAGAAATAGAAACTTGGAAAGAAGATACAGGCAGAAGTTATTGAAAAAAGGAAAATTAAAAGCATACTTTTTGATGGTAGAAAGGATAAAAGTATATTAAGAGGAAGAAAAATAACAAGCGGCACCGTCGAGAGAAAGGCGAGGAACACATCACCGTGTTGTTTGAACCTGGTTAGGAATACTCGGGTCACTTGATACCTCGTTCCGTTATCTTAATACCTCGTCAGTTCAGAAAAGTCTAACTTGTGGTGACTTGGAAGATTGTATAATGATTTTGCTATTTCTTTTCGGTGACCGGAACGCGGTGATGTGTTCCTCGCCTTACTCTCGACGGTGCCGCTTGTTATTTTTCTTCCTCTTAATATACTTTTATCCTTTCTACCATCAAAAACTATGCTTTTAATTTTCCTTCTTTCAATAACTTCTTCTGCCCGTATCTTCTTTCCAAGTTTCTATTTCTCTCTTCTGACTTTGTTTTTATCGATGAAGAGATTCGTATCCTCTGCAATCACAACTTCTACATGGTGAAGCAACCAGTAGTAGTAGCGCATGATTATCAGCATACGTTGGCAATTGCAATTCTTTCAATATGCATGACGCCCCCCAAAAGTTACTTTTCACGCTATTGCGTGTCTTTGCATTTTCATGGCCCTTTATACTAGCCATTTCTAAGCTCGTTGTAATAAAACGCACAAAACACTATAATGGCACATTAAACGACCCAAAAAGCACTGTATAATCACTACAAAAATGTTTCACGTTAACATTGAACAAATGTCGCAGGTTACTGAGCAAGGATAAATAATAAGAATCCTTTATCGCATTTTGGCTCTTAGCTATTTCGTCCTTCACTCCCTGACTATTACGCCGAGTCATTGCGCTCTCTTAGAGTCCTGCTTCACCACTTTCTCACCTTCCAGATTTGTTTTTGAAGTATACTGCTGTCTTTCCCCCAAATATATGACGTTTGATACATAGAAAAAATATAAAAAAGACCAAGGGACATAAATAATATAGAAACTAACGATCGATTCAAACAAATACAACTTTTGCCTATTATACGCGAAAAAGCTATAAAAATAGCCTAAGTTATAATACACATAGATATTAAATAATGCATGATCAGATATTATTTAAACATTTGGTACATTAAATATGCCTTTTCAAGTAATTACAACCAAAATAAATTTAATTTAACATTTTAAAAAATTTTTCGAAAAAGTTCAAAAATGAACATTTTTGCAAAACTTCAAGCCGTTTGCGGCAGGGTAAGGAAATGTCCAAAAAATCTCAATTTTTTTGTATGAACTGAGTGCCACCAGTGGCCACTTTTCCGCACCCGCCATAATCGAAAATCGAAAAAAAGTTTTTTTCGGCCCACCCTAATGTTTATATATATATATATATATATATATATATATTAAAAAAAAAATAAAAAAATCGCGGAACTCCGATAGAACATCCGTAAATAATAATAATAATAATTTCGTTATTTTGGCAGTTTATCACCGAAATAAAATTTCAAAAAATACATTTTTTTTTTTGTTAAATACTGTTTAAGGTAAAATCGTATCATGTTGAATTTGTTTAAATAAATTTAATTTAAATAACTTAAGTTTCGTCAGTTTTAGTTTGTTTAAACTATAGTTTTACCATATGTATATTTCTAATGAAAGTTAACTATGAAATTTTATGAATTCAAGCAAATTTAAATTAATTAAAATCATTTCAATCTCAAAATTAAGTTCAATTGAGCACTGTCAATTTATTTATTTTTTCAATGGAAACAAAATTTTGTTTAATGTTGAAATATATAACTGCAGCATTCTTCATCTGCCCTTTATTTTGGAATACACTTAAATATATAAAAATGTAATGTTCAACATGAAAATATTTTTATGTGAAATTATTATTACAGCAATAAAATTAAATAATTACAGCAACACGCAATATAACTTTGTAATAAAAAATATATGTATTAAACTGTATCATTGTTTAAATTCGTTAAATACTATTTACACGCATTCTAAAAATCAATTAACAAGCAATTTTCAGATGATCTTTTGCTTTTGGTGAGGAAAAATGTTGCACGCCAAATCACTTGACACCTTTGCTTTTCGTGCCAAATACTCGAAAGCATGCCACCAACTTATATAGGCATGTGAGGCTCACCCAATAATTTGATTTTTTTCGCTCACTCACTTTCAATAGATTTAATCCGTAATTTATACTTTTATTTACTTAATCGCTGAAATGAAATTTTGTTTTATTAATATTCGCAAAATAGTTTTGCGTAAAAAATATAATTAAATTGTAATACTTAAAAAAAATTATTAGGAAAAACACAATTTAATTTCGAATTATCATCTTTTGTCATTCGCCCCTCTTCCCTTTCTCTCCATACTCATACCCACCAAGGGAAAAAATATGCTTAAATTTTTAAGCCCACTCAATATTCTTGAATATGTTGCGCTACTGCTCGAAAGCATTTTATTTTTTATAGAATTTCTACTGTAATTCCGCTGCTAAATTTGACTGGTCCTTTATTACATATATAAGTAGTTTAATTAGTATTTTTTTCAAAGTATTCTGAGTATGTCTGGTAAGGAGACCTTCCTTATTATATGAAAATATAAACTGACGAGGAAACGAAAAATAATAAAGCTTTGTATAAATCACCATAAAAAAAGTGTTTTTCGAACCAGAAAATTAACATCTGGTCATCAGTGATGGCGAGATGATAATTTTCTAGATTGAAAAGCGCCTTGTGTGTTTTTTATAACTTAATGCTGATTTATACAAAGTTATACTATCTAATTTTCTTATTTTAATATCGCATATAATATAAAATTTATGTATTTAGAAATAAAGGCCCATACAATTAATTATGAACATTTATGAATTTTATTTTAAGAGGACAAGATATTTATACAGGAAGAGTCATAATTAGCGAAACAATAGGCTATCTCCTTAAATATTGCTCCTAGTCACATACTGCCAATTGCAAAATTTTATTAAAAAATAAAATAAATAAATAAATAAATAAAAAATAAAGGACAAATTTTGATGTGTTATGTTGCAACTCCATGGGGGGGGGGTCTATTTGAAAAAATAAGAAAATATAATTTTTATACTTGAAATACGTTTTTCTGCATGATGAGTTTCTCCCCCCCCCCCCCCTGTTTCTCGTTTTAAAATTATTAAAAGTCAAAAATCGTTAAAGAAAAAAACGAGCAAGCTTCAAACTTGTCTTTGAAGTCTTTGCATATTATTTTACATTTTTTTTTTAAATAAATATTTTTAATAGTTTAAAAATTACTATTGATAAAAAAAAAACCCAACGTCAGATGCAGGAAAATTAAAGTCAGATTTTCCTCTTTAATTAAATGGAAAAAAATTAAATCCGATAAATAATGTTTCGAGTTATAACGATTTTAAATTATCACATTTAAAACAATACTAATCATTTGAAAATTATTTTAATTTTATATGAAATTTTATGATGTGATTTTGTTAGCAAATTATATGGCTAACCATCACAAAAAATAAATAAATAAAATAAATAAATAAATAGAATTCTAACTCAACAGATATATTTTTAACAGTGTCCTAGAACTGTTAAAGTAAGTTTGTTTCTTGAATTGCGAGTATTTCGATTTGTGTCTAACCCCTTAAAACCTGAAGAATTATTTAAATGGCTGTAACTCTGAGAGTTTTTCATATATGAAGATGCAATTTTTTGTCTTATTCAGGACTAGATAAGGAAAGTTTTCTTAATTGAAATGTTTATCCGACGGGGGCCGTATGAAAATTTTATTGTCATATGTCTTCGTATAGAACCCTCGTGGAGTTGCAACTTATCTTATCAAAAATTTTAGCTTTTTTATGAAACTTTGCAATTGGAAATATTGTACCTAGGGGCAATATTTAAAGAATTAGTCTATTGTCTCGATATTTATGACTCACCCTGTATACATTTAAAATTAAACACGTTAATAAGTATAGGCAAGCGAGAGGCTTCCGAAAATCAATAGAACTGACGTATTCCGAATGTACACTGCTCGACATTGAAAATGCAACACCAAGAAGGAGTGGTCAGAAATTTATGCAAATTTCAGAGTAGGCGCATGTTCCTGAGTTATGCAAATGATGTGAAATGCGTAGGTTTCCGACGCACGTGATGTAAGATATAAGTGAAGAAACTTGTAGAATGGGCAATATTCGTGTCGCTATTTCTGCCAGACGAATTATCGAAGAATTTTTGTTTTTGTCTCGGAGGATACGTGTATAGAAGAGAATGCCAGGCCGCCGTCAACGAAGGCACTTCCAGCAGATAGACGATTTTACGAGAGGTATGGTGATGGGACTGAGAAGGGGGGGGGGGTTGGTCTGTAGGTCAAATCGCAGCTGATACCCACATGGATGCGAGCACGGTGCATCAGCTATGGCGAACATGGTTGGAACAAGGAAATGTGGCGAGATTGAGGGGTGCAGGTGCAGCCAGAGTGACGTCAGCACGCGTGGATCGACGCATCCACCGACAAGCTGTGGCGGCCCGCAAGTCACTTGTACCTCGATTCTGCAGCATGTACAAGATACCCTGGATGTTTCCGTGTTGACCAGAACCATTTTCCGTCGATTGGTTGAACATGGCCTGCACTCACGGCGTCCGTTAAGAAGACTGCCATTGACTCGACAGCATAGACGCCAACGTTTGGAATGGTGCCGGACTAGAGCGACTTGGATGGCAGAATTTCGAAACGTTGCGTTCTCAGATGAGTCACGCTTCTGTTTATCCAGTGACAGTCGCCGCATACGTGTGTGGCATCTACGTGGAGACAGATCAAATCCGGCAACAACTGTGGAACGCGACAACGTGGCACAATGGTTTGGGGCACTATTGCGTATAATCGCATGTCACCTCTAGTTCGTATTTAGGGCACTATGACGGCCCAACGATTCTTGGATAATGTACTGCGGCCAGTGGCAATTCCCTACCTTCAGGGGCAGCCTAATGCGATTTTTCAGCAGGATAACGCCCGACCCACAGTGCTCACATGTGCCAACATGCTCTGCAAGGTATACAGATGCTTTCCTGCCCACCGTATTCTCTTGATCTGTCACCAATCGAACATGTGTGGGATGTGATTGGACGCCGTTTTGCGGACTCTGCCCCTGTCTCGTTCAGAAGATGAACTGTGGCAAATGGTTGAAAGGGAATGGAAAGCGATCCCTCAGGACACCATCCACGCTCTTATTGACTCGATGCCTAGACGTGTTTCTTCGTTCATCGCAGTTCGCTTTGGTCCTACATCCTACTAATCCGACGCCGTTCTCGTTCTGTATTCTGACTATCATTTTGAAATAAAGATTACTTAATGCTCCTTGCTGTCTCTGTCTTTCCCCCAAATTTCATCACTTTCTGACCACTCCTTCTTGGTGTTGCATTTTCAATGTCGAGCAGTGTATTAATACGAACCAATGCCAGATAGGACTAATATTTATTTATTAGGATTATCCTTGGTTTTCATGATGATTACACAATGATGCGACATATAAAATGAAATATTTGTAGTTAGTTTTTAAACTATTTCATGTAATCAAACAAAGATAAGTTACTTATTTAACTAGGGAACGTTCCCAGGTGTAAGTTGTGAATTTGGACTACTGTGGTATCAAAAGAATGATCTTGTTATGTACGTTAAAAAAGTGCAATGGAACTACCCGTCCGAATCCAACCGTTTTAGAAACACCAGCCTTTGAAGTGTGAATTAATAAATAAATGAATTGACAGGAAGGTATACATATTGCTCGCAAATTAAGCTAGCCTAAGAAAAACATTTTATTTTACTCACTATATACACAGACAGTTTATCCAATACGTCACGCCACACATTTGCCGAAAAATTTGCATAAAATAAGGTTCTGGAAATAACAAAAACAGATGTGAAAACTCTTTAAATGCAGCCGTACGGGAAAACTTCGTAGAATGCGAAGTGGCTACCTAAAAGAGGGGAAATAGCTGGTAATGTGAGGGTGTAAAGGATTTTGTTTGTAGCTCAGGAAATGGTATTGGCAGGAAGATAAAAAAACAGTGCAAAGAAATTTTTAACTTGCAGAAATTTTTAACTTAATTTATATATCTGCCTGTCAATTTATTTATTTATTCATTCACATTTCAAGTACTGATATCTTGAAAAAAGTTGGATTCGAACGGGTAGTTCCATTACACTTTTTAACGTACATGATGAGATCTTTCTTTTGATGCCACACGCGTCCAAATCCATAACTTACACCTGGGAAGGCTCCCTAGTAAGGTCTAGTGTGTCATCAAGATTTATTTTCTTTAACTGTTAACTAACTTATTCTAAAAATCTGCGTATTCAAATCTCAAGCTTATGTAATTTGAGTTTTATTAGCTACAAGGATAATGAGAATAAGTTTTTCTTTCACGCGTTCTACGATGGCCATATTCTACGGTCTTCAAGATTCTGAGCTCTGTTCGCCAGATGTTTCCGTATCAGCTCCAATGTATTCAGATGTCGCAAGCGAGTGATAAGCAACAATGTATAGACGAAAGAATTCCTCTTCCGGCATGACAAGAATTGCAGTTGGCCTTTACACATTCTGTGGTCGAACAAGACCCATTTCTTGTTGACTTATAACGATAATTCGAAAAACTTTTTGCATTGGGTAGACAATAATCCTGATGATGCCGTTGCACTTCCGTTACACAAAGAAAAAGTGACTGTGTAGTGTAGTTTAACAAACTTCATTCTTGGCCCCTACTTTTTGGAAGTGGTTACTCTTCTAATCCTGCTAGGTTTACATACGTGCATGGTAACTATTATTCGCTATCTAGAAATGTTGGCAAATTATGTAATTTCCAATTCGCAACAACAAAATGCTCTATCTGACATCCTGTGCATGCAAAATGGTGCTCTCCATATATGAGACCTTCTATCAGACGTTTCTTTACCCTCTGTATGAAACACAGGTTTCTCAGACAGGTATAGTATACAATTTCGACCCCAGGGCACGCGCCTTCCACACCGATCGCCTAGGAGAGTCTCAGTACACTCTCGAACAGCGTGTGGATTGCAATAAGTTCCTTACTGGTCTGGCAGACCGTTATTACTCTATATGTATCTTGTACTATCGGTATCGGAGGTCTGTGTTGAAATAAAAAAAATTGAAATATCGTACATTGGAACTAGTCCACCGTCCTTATGTAAATCAGTTTCATAGGTTAGTAGGAATAGATGTCCTAATCTGAGAGACCGGTGATCTTTTTAACTAATAAAATAAGATGTTCCGTGCAGAGGGTTAACACATCAGTTTTGTGACATATTTATTCCCTGGCATTTCACGTTTTCGTAGTCGTCAATGTTCTTGATCTTACTCCAATGAATTTCTGGCTGTGGGGTTTCCTGAAATTTAAAGTATATGCATTTAATTCGCAAACTGCATCCGATTTGAAAGATGCCATCAGACGTAAGACTCAACAGATTCTTGCCATGCAAAATACTGATTTCATTGGTTTATTAAATGTTAATATCTGAATTACTTTGGTTATATTTATAAAAGTATTTA
The DNA here is from genome assembly GCA_964019185.1 of Maratus speculifer. Taxonomy (NCBI): domain Eukaryota; kingdom Metazoa; phylum Arthropoda; class Arachnida; order Araneae; family Salticidae; genus Maratus; species Maratus speculifer. The sequence continues at coordinate 5,205,401 of OZ025293.1, read as the reverse complement.
TATATATAAATACTTTTATAAATATAACCAAAGTAATTCAGATATTACCATATAATAAACCAATGAAACCATTATTTTTACAATCATCTTATTGAAAACAGTTGAAGTTTGAAGTGAAATAGAAGGCAGATTACCAAAATAATGAAAGGTAAATGGCTAAATGGACAGTATAAGACTTTTTTATTAAACTACTCATCAGGGGAGCATGGTTTAGTAAAAAAGCAAAAGCATCCAACCAGTTTATGTTATGGGTCGTGCTAAAAGCTAAGAAATTCGACTCACAATGCACCCGACTGGTCGGACTTTATTTACTGTTACAGATTAGGAAAAAAGATATTCATTGAAGAAAATAAAAACAATATTAAATAATAACAATAATAAAATATTTATTAAAAATGTATATATATATATATATACTAAAATATTTACCAAACCTATATCTAGAATGATCTGTAGTTCAAGTGAATTATCTCAGTTAAGAGTTAAAGTAGATATAAATAACATGTGACTCTGTAACAGGTTAGGTTGCAGTTATAATAAGTAATGTAGATAATAAAATTAAAATTATAACAATAATTATATTAAAAATTAGTAGATCATATATTATATTATAGTATTCGTTCTACATTTAGAAAAAAATAATTGCTACTGTTAAAGGTATTATATTTTTGAACAATTATTAATATAACTGTATTAATTATTTAACTAAAAAAATGTTTCTACTACTTCAAGTACACAAAAAATGTTTAGTGCTGCCATCTATTTGAAAAATATATTAACTATATTTTATACTGATGGTGCTCCCATCTATTATTGAATAAGAGAAATATTATTTGAATAAAATAAATATTATTTAAAAGCTAAGATTTTTCCAAGAATAATTTCTATTATAACATTTTACAAATAATTTCTTTAAAACAAATGCAATTGACAACCATATCTTATCGCAATATCTTGATCATTTTTAAGTTATGCATTTTAATTTTAGGTAAACATATAAATTTTAATTCTATGTGTAAAGTTAAGTATTTTTTTTAAATAATTAACCATTGCGTATTATCCAGACAACACCGCCCTCCTCCGTAATCTAACATCTAACCCACCCATCCATTCTATTATACATATTTTTTTTTGTATTATTTTTATTTTTTTTTTATAATTTTTTAAACATTTTTTTAAGCAATGTGTTAATTATTTTTAAGATCATGTAATAGCTTATTATATATTAAAGAATACAGGAGTTCTTAACAATAACATCATATGGTGCTACATGAATTAGCATTTTAATGGTTGGAATATTTGGTTGAGGAGAATATAAACAGTTAATACTATATAAATGATTAATTATACAGTTAATATTTTTTAACCAAATGCAAAAAATAACCGTATCTTATAAGCAGTTTCTTGAACAGGTTTTAAATTATGCATTTTAAAATTAGGTGAACAATATTTTTAATTCTATGAGCAAAATTAAGTAATATATTGATATATACAGATTTATGAAGGCAAGAATTATAATGAGTAAAGAGGTTTACTTTGAAAGGAAAATCATTACGTTCATCGTAAATATCAAATAGAATTTTATTATCAGAAAGAGTAATATTAAGGTTGAGAAAGTTAATTTTATTATTAAGCATATCGTTATAACTGTATTTTAAATTTTTATGGTATTTGATTGGTAGAGACTAGTTAGATGACTTTTTAGAATATAAGATGATTATATCATCAAGATACCTATATAAAAAACAATTAACAATAGAAGTATTACGTTCATAAAAACTGTAAGTAGAGTTAAGCACAGATTGATGATACAATCCCACCCTGTGGCAGACCGACTTTTTGTTTAAATATAATATATAATTATGATAAAGAATAAATTTGGTTAAAGATTTGAAGTAAGATAAAGAGACATGCATGTTAAGAGAATTCCTATATTCCTTGAATAATAAATTGATGATTCTAAACATATCTGTGATATCATTTGTATTAAATAAATCATTAAAGTCAAATGTTTTGATGTACTTAATGTTTTGTAAATTTTTAATATTATTTACAAGATGTAAACTATTTTTTATACTATAGAATTTATTATGAGTTTTAGCAATATCTAGCATTTTTGTAAGTATTGTTAACAATTCTTTACTTGCATTATTGTTATAAGTATTACAACCAATAGTTATAGTACGAAACTTTAAAGAAATTTTATGGAATTTTGGAATAACCACAATATAAGAATAGTTATAATTATGATTTTTTATTTTTAGTAATTTAGAATATTGAGCTATATGTCTATTTTTAATAATAGTATCAATATCTGTTCTAATGAAATTCGAACTAGTATTTATTGCTTGAGTTAATAATATAGAGTAATAATGTTTACAAATTAATGCATAGTTGTTAGGAGATTTATCAACATATGTTACAATAAATTTATTTTGTTAGTTTTTTATTTCATTATTTAATTGTTTAATATTTAAATTGAAGGTATCCTATAAAGCTCAATATTTAATTTATCTAAAACATTAAGTTTCTATTCAGTGAAATATGCCAGAGCTTATTGTAATCTATCGAAATTTTATAAATAAAAAGATCTAAATCTAAATTAAACTGTTTTAAGATTGATTTGATATTAGGACATGAAGGAACACGATATTTAATACCATTAGCAATTAAATTGCATAAAGAATCATTTTCAACAATATTAATATCCCCAGTAATAATGTGACCATGATCTTTATTTACGAAGTTGCTATAACAGGGATCATTACAATAACAGGGATAATTAGTATTATTAATTAAAAATTTAGAAACTTTATTGTAATTAAATATTTTACGTCCAAGTGTGACATTATATTTGAATGATTTATGTATAGAGAAATTGTTTAGACGGAAATTATTATTTTTAGCATTAAAAATATTATGTAGATTTATTTTATTAAGTACATTATTAGTAAAAGTAATTATGAGTTGAGTATTGTTAGTTTTTTTATATGTATTTTTAGAAATTTTAACAAGAAGATTAATTCTATAGTATAATAAATCTAAGTAAATATCACTAAAATGTGAAGTTAAATCAATAGATAAAAATACTTTATAATATAAATTTAGATGTTTCTTTTTGATTGAAAAAATGTGTTTCCTAATGTCCAACCATTGATACGAATTACTAAATTCAGATTCCATATTAATTTATATATATATATATATATATATTAAAAAAATCGGCGGAACACGAATAGAGCGCTTGTAAAAAAAGAAAAAAATTAATATGTCGTTATTTGACTGTTTTTCATCAGTTGGTGGTGGAATACAATTTCAAGGTTGTCGGATGTGGCAATCTCAAAACTTTCTTCTATATCATGTTAATAATTCAAAAGTCACTACCACGGTGCCAAAATTAAATGACAATCTATGCTCATCATGATGATTCTAAAGGCATAAAATTCCGTGCACTAACTCTTGAAATAGAACTATTGAGGATATCGGGAAAAATACAATATGAAAGCGGCACTTGCAGAACGATTTATACCAAACGTAAACATCAATAATATTTATCAAGCTATATGTTAATCTTAAGGTTGATGAAAAAATTCGTACATTAGTTCTTGAGATACAGCTATTGCAGGAATCGGGAAAATTTAGCATATCACCGCCACCTGTTGGGTTATTGACACCAAAACATAAATGGAACCAGTTCATATTACGGATGTACAGAATCTAAAGTTTAATGAAAATCCGTGCATTAATTCTTGCAATAGAGAAAAATGCAGCATAGTAGTGCCACCTTTTAAGAAATTTACACAAAAATGTAAAGAACATCAATTCCTGTCAAGGACTAACTCAATCTAAAGTTTGATAGAAATCCGTGCATTAGTTATTGAGATTGAGCTGTTGCGAAAATCGTACAAAATGCAGCATAGTAAGCCTCACCTGTTGAGTGATTTACACCAAAATATTAACAGCATCAACCGATATCAGGGACTACCTACATATAAATTTTTATCGAATTGCGTGAGTTAGTTCTTGAGATAGAGCAAAATTTATGTCACATACTGACAGACATAGTCACAGACAGGACATTTTGTAAAAACATGTTTTTTGGAATTTCTGACCTCTAAAACATCTAAATCTGTCAAAAAATTTCACTAATCCAATACTTTCTTCTTGCAAAGATAGAAAGAAGTAACAATACTTTTTTATGTAAAATACTCGTTAAAGTTAAAAAAAATGTTTCATGTTGAACTTGTTTAAATAAATTTAATTTAAATAACTTTAGTTTTGCCAGTTTTAGTTAGTTTTAACTATGATTTTGTAATATCGATATATGTATTTTTGTCGAAATTTAATTACTAAAAATTACGATTTAAAACGAAATTCAAAATTTAATTAAATTATTAGTTTCTCAAGCTCCAAATTAAGTCCACTTGTACATTGTCGTTTTAGATTTATTGCTACAGAAATGACTTCTTAGATATCGAAATGTATAGTTTAATATTCTTCATCTGGTTTTTATTTTTAAACACGCTTAAATGTATGAAAATATTTTTTCAATACGATTTTTTCTAATGTATGAAAGTATTTTTATGTGATAAATTAAATTACTGCAGTAACAAATAATATATATATATGTATGTATGTACGTGTATGTGTGTGCGCGTGTGTGTATCATTGTTTAAATTCATTATGTACCATTTACACGTATTCTAAAAATCCATTACAAATAATATTCAGATGCATTAAAATCGTTTTTTTTTTTTTGGCAAGGAAAAATGCTGCTCACCAAATCGCAGGACACTTTCTTCTTTTCACGCCAAATATTCCAAAGCATTTTATTTGTATACATCCTTTCTACTTTAATTGGGCCGCTAAATTTGATTTATTCTTTACTACATATATGAGTAGTTTAATTAGCATTTCTTTTTTTCAAAATATTAGAGGACTCTGCCCCTTATAAGCTACGCTCGCCAATCCCCGCTCGGGTTCTAAAAATTCGTTAATTTGATCGTCTTTAAAAATATTACAGTAGATTAAACTGTAATTAAAAACAATTGGCAATTTCTCTGTAAACGGATCTTCATTCATGTTTCTTTTATTGAGAGGTTTAAGAACAAATAAGCTGCTGTTAATTTCTACTTTCGTGTTTGATTAAATAAGATTAATTAAATATATGAAAATTAGCTAATATAAAATGAACCATGCCAACAGTGTCTTTGCTTCCCGGTATTTTTTAATAAAGCTATGAGAAAACGATTTTAAATCTGACTCAATTTTCACCAAAAGTTTCTTTATCTTTGTAATATTCACCTGAAAAAATTTTTATTGTTAGAAAAGAAATATTATTCGCGCTGTCTTATAAGAATTGGCAACAATAGTTAACAAGTTAGAAATTGAACGTGAAGCGTAGCAAATGGAGTGCGTTCGTACTGTAACAAAGTTTTAAAAATATTCAGATCTTGCTGTTATAGTATACAGAACTTCGAATACAGTTTAGTGGTCGAAATATTTTATGTGTTTCTTTAAATATTAAACAGGTAAGGAAGTAACTTGAAGTAACTTGACAGGAAGTAACTTGAATTAAACCTCAGCAACGTATATCAATTTCATAAAACGTGAAACAACTTAATATAATTAAAACAAGTCCCAGACAATATTTCCCCGTGTTCCATTATGTACTGGAATACTTTTGTGTGGTCTGTAAATTAATAATGACTATTCTTTGCATCACAGATTGTACAGAATGCATATTTTAGTAAGGGAACTGGGGCACATTGATAGATTTTTCTCTAAGAATATTTTTGGTATTCAGATAGTAGAAATTTCAAGGTATTTTTCGATGTAGTGTCAGCAAAACTTGTGTAGTGTGTTATTAAGATGTACAATTGTTGTTTTATTACGTATTTTTTGCAAGTAACTTTAAAAAAATCTAAAAAAGTGATTTGTATCAATGTGCCCCATCCCCGGGGCAGATTGACATACTTCATGGGACACTTTGATACGTTTGGGAAAAATGGAAACAAAATAACACCAATGCATATTTTACATAGAAAATGAGTTAACAAACCATTTTTTATTTATTTATGGAAATTCAAATCACCTACAATTTATTTGTAAGCAATATTAAAGCAATCAAAATTAAATGTAAATGACCTAATGTTCTGGCTGTTCCTTGTCTGATTGTCGGCTGTGGTAACTTTGTCATATCTGGCACATCAACCCCAGCATCATCTTCTTTCTTAGGAAAGATGAAAAAATTACCAGGTTTCTGTTTTTAAATCGGAAAAAAAGATAATTATATTAAGAATTCTGTTTATAATACAATTATTCTTGGCTGCTCTGCAGCATGTTTCTCTTATTTAAAATTTCTGATACGTCGAAAATACTTTTTTTCTCTGGAGATAGATATAAATTCGAGGTTTGCCAGGCTACCATCCTTTTTTATTTCGTTCTACTAGCACTAGCTGCTGGGTAGGTTCGTACATAATCTGTTGCAAAAGTACTGCAAAATGTTCGAATATAAAAATATTGGAGCTATTTACCTTAAAAAAAAAACTAATATTAGAAATTTTTGGCGGGAAATGGTTGGATTAAGGAGTGTATGGTAAAGACAATAGTAAAAGTTAATGAAAAAATAAACTAGAAAAGGATTTAGGTTGTCTGTAGCTATCATGGGGCACATTGACACGTATCAATGCGCCCCGTCATAGACTGTATCAATGTGCCCCATGCAGCCATTTTGAATAACATAGATCTTAAATCCAACACTTCATAATTTACCTAACAATGAAGAATGAGGAACTGATAAAGAGTATTAAAATAGCAAATAAAGTCTTTGTGCACAAATGTTTAAAGATAGAAAACCAACGATTATAAATGCACAAATAAAGTATGAGATGGTAGCAAATAACTATTTCGAATCTACTATCGAGATTCTTCATGAGTGCAAAACTCAGCGAGCTAAATTAGCAAAACTGAGCAAAGAGACAGAGAGACGCAGGCTTATATACACGCTATGGGAACAATCCCGCCTAAAGAAAAGCAACCAATGAAAAGAAATCAGCCAAAACAACTGGATGGACAAGTAGCGACATCTATCGGAGAACAAGCAAAACAAAAACTAAAAAACGAGTGAAAAAAAGTATTACATTAAAGATTTCCAAATACTTAGAAAATAAGTACTAGATAAGTCATTGACTAAGAGTGAGAATTTTTTATGATGTGGTAAGCTTCCCAAAAATCAAGATCAAGAGTGGAAGGACATTTATGGATGATGGTGGCTGAAGAAAAGTTAAACTTATGTTGTGAAGACCAACAATGTTGAGCAATAGAGGAATGTTTAACCTCTTGATTTTTGACATATCTTTTATGTTCCATTAAACGAAATCTGAGAGCACGTTTAGTCTGACCAATATAAGAAAGACCACATTGGCAAGAAATTTGGTAAATACCCCAGTTATCTAAGCGATCAATGGGATGCTTAAGATATGAAAAAGCAATTTTATTAACAGTAGAAAAAATAACATTGAAATCGAACCTTTTTAAAATTTTAGCAACTTGCTGACTGATTTTGGGGAAATAAGGCAAAACAACCAAAGCATTGGAGTTCGAATTAAAGTTTTTTCTTTCAGATTGGGTGGATTTTGTCAATTTTCTATGAATTGAATCTATAATATTAGGGGAATAACCACGATCAACAGCAATAGATTTTAGATATTTAAGTTCATCACTGAGTAACTGAGGAGTTGAACAAATATTGGAAGTCCGGAAAACAAAAGTTTTAAAAGCCGCAATTTTCTGGTCATTAGGATGAGAAGAATATCTGTGAGGTGGAAGACTGACCGCAAAAGGTTTGCGAAAGACAGTAGTCTGAAAATTATCTTCATTGAGAATAACAAGAACATTCAGAAAAGAAAGGCAATTGTTCGATTCAGTTTCAAAAGTATATTGAATGCAAGAATCAATAGAATTCATGGCAGAGAGAATATGATTTATATCTGAGTTCACTTCAACTAAAGCATAGATATCATCTACGTAACGAACATAGAACGGAAATTTTAAGACTTCAAACAATTTTATTTCAAAACAATGCATGTACAAATCGCATAAAGTCGGACTAAGAGGATTACCCATAGCCAAACCGTCAATCATACGAAATAAATTCCCGTTAAATACAAAAGTATTTTGACTCATTCATCTAACTCGTGCTTTGCTTATCTCAAAATACTTTTGTATTTAACGGGAATTTCTTTCGTATGATTGACGGTTTGGCTATGGGTAATCCTCTTAGTCCGACTTTATGCGATTTGTACATGCATTATTTTGAAATAAAATTGTTTGAAGTCTTAAAATTTCCGTTCTATGTTCGTTACGTAGATGATATCTATGCTTTAGTTGAAGTGAATTCAGATATAAATCATATTCTCTCTGTCATGAATTCTATTGATTCTTGCATTTAATTTACTTTTGAAACTGAATCGAACAATTGCCTTTCTTTTCTGGATGTTCTTGTTATTCGCAATGAAGATAATTTTCAGACTACTGTCTTTCGCAAACCTTTTGCGGTCAGTCTTCCACCTCACAGATATTCTTCTCATCCTCCTAACCAGAAAGTTGCGGTTTTTATAACTTTTGTTTTCCGGGCTTCCAATATTTGTTCAACTCCTCAGTTACTCAGTGATGAACTTAATTATTTAAAAGCTATTGCTGTTGATCGTGGTTTTTCCCCTAATATTATAGATTCAATTCATAGAAAATTGACAAAATCCACCCAATCTGAAAGAAAAAACTTTAATTCGAATTCCAATGCTTTGGTTGTTTTGCCTTATTTCCCCAAAATCAGTCAGCAAGTTGCTAAAATTTTAAAAAGGTTCGATTTCAATGTTATTTTTTCTCCTGTTAATAAAATTGCTTTTTCAAATCTTAAGCACCCCATTGATCGCTTAGATAACTGGGGTATTTACCAAATTTCTTGCCAATGTGGTCTTTCTTATATTGGTCAGACTAAACGTGCTCTCAGATTTCGTTTAATGGAACATAAAAGATATGTCAAAAATCAAGAGCTTAAACGTTCCTCTATTGCTCAACATTGTTGGTCTTCACAACATAAGTTTAACTTTTCTTCAGCCACCATCATCCATAAATGTCCTCCCATTCTTGATCTTGATTTTTGGGAAGCTTACCACATCATAAAAAATTCTCACTCCTTAGTCAATGACTTATCTAGTACTCCTTATTTTCCAAGTATTTGGAAATCTTTAACTTAATACTCTTTTTTTTTCACTCGTTTTTTAGTTTTTGTTTTGCTTGTTCTCCGATAGCTGTCGCTACTTGTCCACCCAGTTGTTTTGGCTGGTTTCTTCTCATTGGTTGCTTTCCTTTAGGCGGGATTGTTCCTATAGCGGGTATATAAGCCTGCGTCTCTCTGTCTCTTTGCTCAGTTTTGCTATTTTAGCTCGCTGAGTTTTGCACTGATGAAGAATCTCGATAGTAGATTCGAAATAGCTATTTGCTACCTTCTCATACTTTATTTGTGCATTTATAATCGTTGGTTTTCTATCTTTAAACATGATAAAGAGTAGCTTTACTTACCAGAGAGAGTATTCTTTTCGGTTGAAAATACTAGAACAATAGCATAATACCATTGAAATTGTACAACTCAAATTTACTTTTGACCTACAAAAACAATAAATCACCCGTCCCATTTCATCAAACATTTCCTATAATGACCTTGTGAGCAGTAGAGGTTGTGTATCAATGTGCCCCAGTTCCCCCCCCCTACTTCATATATTCATGTTAATTCTATTATATTCGAAAGAGTGTAACTCATTAAGATGTACTTGAAACTATTTTTTCCTGTTAACCGTAATGTAATTAAACTATACATCCGATTTTCATAAAATTTAAAATGATTCGACAAAATTATGCAACAATTACATACTTTAAATCTCAAATGATTTGGCTGAGTAGTTTTTGCTCTGTTATATGCGGACATACAGATGGAAGGACGGGCAGACGGACTGGCAGACGGACTGGCAAACGGACGAACAGACTGAAAGACGACTATAGATGCTATGTACTTGTATAATTTCGAACGCATCTAAATATATTCAGATCCTGGTGTAACAGTATACAGTATTTCGGATACAGTATAGTAACCGAAATCTTTTGTGTGTCCCTGTAAATATTATCTGCTTTCTATTATACAGGAAATAACTTTAGTAATCCACAGCAACATTTATCAATTTCATAAAATGTTAAATAGTTTAATACAATTAAAACGCGCACCAAACAATGTGCTCCCTACACAATTATGTAATAGAATATTTTTGTGTGGCCCTGTAAATCAATAACAAATATTTTTTGTACTACAGATTGTACAGAATGTATATTATAGTATATACTTCATAGATGCGTATCAATTTTATTATGTTAGAAATGGTTTAATACCATTAAAATGCACTTGAAACTTTCCCCCCCAATGTCCGTTATGTAACTGAATACTTTTTATTGTCCCTGTAATTGAACTATGCATCCTATTTTCATAAAATTTGAAATCATTCGACAAAATTATGCAATAATTATATATCTTAAATTTCAAACGATTCGGCTGGGTACTTTTCGCGTTGTTATATGCGGACAGACGGACGGACTGAACGACAAGTATATATACATTTACAGTTTTTAACATATATTAAATATTTCATTATTTTATTGTTGTTGTTTTTTTTTTATATTCGCGTGTTAGAATAATTTTTGTCACGTAATTTTCAATATTACCTTGCTATTACCATGTAACTATTTAATTCTCATTTCATCGGGTTTTAATTTTGTTTATAATAGTGTAAATAAATTTTTAAGTTAAGGAAATATTTTTCTTTATGAAATGTTTTCAGTTTGAAACAGTTTAAAATAATAATATATTCTAAAGTAGGAAAAAAATATCTTAGGAAATGCTGGAAATTTGGATTTAAAATGGAAATAAACTCTCAAAATTTAATCAATTTAAAAAATAAATGCAGACTGTGCATCGAAAACTTCCAATGTATAGCCTTTAAAAAAAGAAAAAAAAAGATTAAATTTCTATGGACAGGTTTTGTTCCTATAAAACTTTTTTAATGGAATAATTTTATTTAACATTAGATATTTCTTAAATTATTTCTTCGATTTAAAAACTGCCTGCTTCATTATGCTTATCAAACATTTTTCAGTAATATTCCAAATTTTGATATTTTTGTATGCAGTATTTATCTTAATATTAACGAAGAAAGAACCCAGGTCACAAACAACGCGGCATGACAACTAAGCTAGAATCCTTACAATTCTTCATTCTAAAGGTTAAGTAATCAAATAAAAAGAATATTGCCCAGTTAAACTGATGGCATTGAGCTCACAGGCTATGCATACTAATTGTACATTACAGCCTTATATTTTCAAGAGTTAATTCCTTTCGAAAAACAAATTAAGTGGAAGAAACAGCTCCCTCCATTTCCGCCTTTTGTACTTAATCATTGAACCCCTAAACTAATCAGGGACATGCTTATCATATAAAAAATCTATATCCAAAATTCAGAGCAAATCGGAAAATTCTTAATAAAAACCCACTTATATAATTTAAGAGGAGTTATCCCTCTTTTATGCTTAACCATTAAAATTCCAAAACTATTTACAGATTCGAACGAAATCTGATAATTCTGCATGAAAATCTCATTTATAAAAATTAAAGGAAGAGGTATTAGAACCCCCGTTCCCCCTTTTTATACTTATCTAATGAGCACCTAATACTAATCACGAAGGCGCCTTATTAGAATGATGCTCTATCTAAATTTTGAACGAAAACTGATAAATCTGCATGAAAAACCCATTTATATCAATTAAGGGGAGGGGCATGAGCCCCCGTTCCCCCTCTTATACATATCGAATGAACTCCAAGAACTAATCAAGGAAGTGCCTTATCAGAATATACCTATATACAAATTTTCAAGTGGATCGGATATTTTTATCATGAGTTATCGCGTTACGGACGTACGCACGAACGAGCGAACGTACGTACATACATACAAAACGTACGGGCACATAAGCTCTCAACCTATGATAGCCTGTGAGCTAAAAACTCATTATCAGCGGCGGTGACAGAGTTAGTTACTTTTTTTAGAATAGAGAAATTCTGCTTAACCCAGTAAGGACTTCCCTTTTTAGTAATACACTGCTCAAAACAATTAAAGGATATTTGAAGTTTTATATAAAATAAAGATATAAACGAAATTTTTTTTGCCGAAAATAGAAGAAGAGATTCACAAATGCAAATTTTTCTGGTTTTCAAACTGTGGAGTATGCAAATTTTGAGTTCGACGTCAAAAACGTCGCTTCAGCGGCAGCGAATGAAATTTGACTTTCAACTGGATAAAAGAGAATGAAGACAAGGATGATCGGCATTCAGTGATTGCTTTGTTTCGATGAGTACGATGTCTCAGCGAAGTCATTTGACAGATTCAGAAGCTTGGAGAATTGTTGGTAGGTTAGAAGGGGGCCAAACTCAAACCGAAGTAGCGCAAGCCATTGCAGTGTCACAAAGTGTCATTTCCAGGATCTGGAACCGTTTTTTGGAGAGTGGATGTGCAGGCCGAAGACCAGGGCAAGGACGTAGACGGGCAACAACGCCCACTGAAGATCGGTATTTAGCGTTAACAGCTCGGAGACACCGAAACATGAACGCTACTCTTCTCCAACAACACCTTCGCTCGGTTACAGGCACCACGATTTCAACTCGGACTGTCCGAAACTGACTCCATGCTGTAGGTCTGTATGCTCGCCGACCGATGGTATGTGTTAGATTAACATCAAGGCATCGTCGCGACCGCAGGGAGTGGGCAACCGAGCATGTCAACTGGAGGAGAAATGAATGGAGCAATATTCTGTTTTCTGACGAGTCCCCTTTTTCTGTGCATCCGGATAATAGGCGTATTTTCATCTGGAGGGACCGTGGCAGTAGGAATAATCCTGCGTTCGTGCACGAAAGTGTCAGATTTGGCGGTGGAGGAGTGTTGGTGTATGGTGGCATCTCCATTGACGGGCGCACTGACCTCTTCATCATTCGAGATGGAGCTCTGACTGGTCGCGGTTATAGGGATGAGATCCTCAGACCTATTGTAGTCTCTTACGCTGCAGCAATCGAAGATAACTTTATTTTAATGGACGATAACTGCAAGCCACATCGTGCAAAGCTGGTGGAGGATTTCCTTTTCGATGAAGGAATCGTTTGAATGGAATGGCCAGCGTGTTCACCAGACATGAATCCAATCGAGCACGTTTGGGGCGCTCTAGGAAGACAAGTTTATGGCCGCCAATAACCCCCACAAACTCTCCAAGAACTGGAAAGAGCTCTTCTGGAAGAGTGGGGCAGACTACCCTAACTCGTCATTAATAGCCTCATTGAGTCCATCTCTCAAAGGTGTTCAACGTTGCTGGCCGCCCGTGGAAACCATACCCCCTACTGAAAATGATTTTCTTTGAAGAAAACACCTTTTCTTATTCTTTTTTTCTCATATGCACAAATTGTGTTTTTTTTCCTTTTGTACACAAATGCGCAATAAAATGCATTTTTTTCTGTCAAACATGTGTAATTTATTCTCATATAAACCTACTATGTCTGTCGACCATGTATCAATCAGCTAAAAAGTTTCCCAAATACAAAATCCACCTAAAACTGCAATATCCTTTAATTGTTTTGAGCAGTGTATTATTCTATCACGTTATTTTTATAATGCAAATAATTGCAAGTAGTCTACTAAGTAGACCTGATGAAGCGCTTTTAAATTTTTAAGTTTCTCACTGCAAAAAATTAAAAAAAATAATAAAAAAAACCCTTTTCATTATTAAATGTGTACTTTATAATTTTTCTATTATGATTGTAGCATAATTTTTATCTCCTAAAAAATTAGCGTAAAAATTACGAAAATAAATCCTATCCGATTATAAGTCCCTTACTAAAAATCTTTGGTTCGAATATGTTTTCATTCGCCCCTTGACAACGAAATATTTTACGGTGTAAATAAATGCACCAAGCAGGGATGTACTAGAGGATATACGCGGGTATACTCCGTGTACCTTCTGGATTTTTTAAAGGAACACCGTATACCCCCTGTTTCTCAAGAAAGCTATAGTATATACAATCTAGAGTATACTCTCTGCCTTGAGTGTATACCCTCTTATTAGAGCGAATACCCTCTGTACTTTTTAGGCCTACACCACCGGCATCAAGTTTAATTTCTTTATTTTCATGCTCCTTACTGTGCTTGTTTGACATTTTTCAAAGGATTCTCATTTTCGTTTTAAGTGCCCATGTGCCCTGTTCCCTTTCCATGTTTCTTCTATGCGTCCTCTTTTTTTTTTTCCAAAGTAATTTGCCCCCCTCTCTCTTTTTTTAAAGAAAAACCCGTGGTATCATTTTCTTTAATTAATAATTCTAAAAAAAAAAAAAACTGCTCGCGGTTTCTTTCTGTACAAAGAAAAATCATCCATCAATCCATCCATAGCTAATAATCTGATTCTGATAGCGTCCGAATTCTGATTTCATGGAACTGAATCAACAAAATAAACCGTAGATAAACCTCTCCTTTTTCTTTGCAGTTACTTTATAATGAACTTTTTTTTTTATTATTTGTAGGTCGTTCATATTTTCTAATAACTTATTATAATTCAATAAAAATTTGATACACAGTCTAATTTTACTATGATTGTAACTTGTTGAAAATTTTAACGAAATCGGTTAATTAACAACGGAGGTATATTTCCCTTTATTAACTCACAGGTTATCAAAGCTGAAAGCTAATGTGTCTTTAGGTTCTGTATGTATGTATGTACGTATGTACGTAACACAATAACTCTTGATAGAAATATCCGATTTGTTTCAAATTTGTTTTCTAGATTCATTCTAACAAGGTGCTTTAGTTTTGAGGGTTCATTGGTTAAGTATAAAGGGAAGGAACGTGGAGCTAATCCCTCTCCCTTAATTTAGATAAATGGATTTTTCATGCAGAATTATCCAATTTGCTTCAATTTGGTATATTGGTATATTCTAAAAAAGCGCTTCTCTCATTAGATTTGGAAGTTCATTGGTGAAGTATAAGTGGGGAAACCAGGGTTAATCATCCTTTAATTTATTTTTCGGTCCGCATTATTCTTTGAAATAAGAGTATAATGTACAATTAGTATGAATAGCCTATCAGTACAATGCCATCAGTTTAACTAGTCACTTTTTTTTGAATAAGAAAAAATGGTTTTTACTTTTCAATTTTTTCTTTTAATTACTTTCTCTTTGTCCTTGCAGCTCATTTATTCTCCACCTTACCTCACTTAAGCAACGTGAGCTTGTCCACACATTCACGGAGTCCATTTACACTTAAGAGACTTCTTCAGACAGGCAAAAACCCAAATTAGCTAATGTTAATTCAGTGGGCGAAATTTTTAAAGATGTCTTGCTTGCATTTCAATATTTTTTATGATTTTTTTTCTTTCATTGGGTAGATTCTCAGCTATCTGATGAAAAATCTGCCGACTCTAAATCTGCCATTTTTTACTTTTTGGATTTTGTTTTCAGGTATTTTTAATTAGGTCACTTTCACTTTCAGAACTGGTTTCAAAAGTGATCGCATCCTCATAAAAAAAATCTGCAAATAAAAAAGAAAAAGTAGAAAAACACCTTTATACAGATTGAACTTATCTGTCCAATGCAAAATAATAATATTAACAACAACAAGAACAAGATTTAAAAATTATTGAAATGCAAACGACATACCTTAAAATATTTCTTCCATAGGATTAGCATTACCGATCGGGTCTTTTTCCGTGACTGAAGAAGCCCTTAAAAATAGAATTTGAATAGTTTCTCTCATTCTAAATATTAAATATTACTATATAGGTTATTTAACAATATTATTTTTTTTGTTATTTTTAAATTAAACTTTTTAAGAAGATATTAATTTAAATATTTACGGAGTGTAACTTATTGTGTACCAATTAATTTCGATGAATAGACATTGATGTTAGGAATTAGTGTTGAGGAAATGTTTTAGAAAATTCCGTTTATGAGTCTCTTTCTCACTTTTGCCAATATTTTATGTTGTCAAAGGAGAGGCTTATTTTCGGAATTTTACTGTAAGACATCGTTATGCTACAATAACTAGTTTGTTTTTAAATGAATGAGATTTAATTTTAATTATTTTTTTCCATATTCCCGATTGAAAACATTGGCTTTTAGAAATGACAAAAGACATTGAAAGAATCTTATAGACTCTTAAATACATATCCTTACAGCTTAGAAACTATTACTTAATTCATGTAAAGAATTAAAGTAACTTACAGAAGATATTTTTTATTTGAAAATATTGATACATACCGAACTATAGTCGTCAGATGATATCATGTTTACAATATCTGATTCCATAATAAATAAGACAGCAAGACTTGAGCTTTTATATATACACCTAAAACAATTAGAATTAAAAATTGTTAGATTGAATGCAGGTTTAAAGCTACACAAATATGTGTAAGCGTGTGAGTTGATATACATGACTTTTTTACAAATCATCGTTATTCTATATTTGATCAACAATTATACCAAACATACCTTTAAATTAAAAATTGTTATATTTTTTGTTACAATTTATTTCAAAAGTGTCTGGATAAATAAATAGTTTTTTGAAAAAGTATATAATCCAAATTTCTTACGCTCTATCAGCTTAATATGGCGAAAGTTGAATGAATTATCATCACTTTATTATTGGGAAAATATGAAATATACACAAAATTATTTAGCAACAAACATTTAATAAACTCATTTGTTTGTTATTAGGAGTAAAATTAGATAACAGTTAAAATATGAAAGTCATGCCGGCTTATATTAATATTCAACAACAACGAAAAAACATAAATAAGAAATATTTATCTCAAAACTTGAAATAGAAAAAACTGATAAATACTTTAAAAAGTAAAAACAATCACGCGTAAAGCATAGATTACGAAACACTTTCCAACACTTTCTGAAATCTTTAACAAAACTTCGTTATTTAGGAAAATAAGGTGTTTCTGTCCTGTATTCGATCTGTCGATAAAATTTATTTCGATTTTTCAAGGACACAATATGAAAATGTGTAGCAAATCTAGAAGTAAGATTGACATAATAGGTCTGATAGTTAAGAAATTTATGAAATGAAAGACTAAAAAACTGGTTGATTTAGAAAGATATACTTTTTGATGAAAAGAAAACACTAAAATCTACCGAGACATCTAAAAGAATTCGGGTACGCTTTCGCCTATATATGGGCGATAAATTTACAAGTACTTTCTAACGATATTGCAGTACTTCAACTGTTCCAAAATTAACTTTCCCTGTAACATATTTCTCTTAGAAACGGGGCATTTTATGTTCATTTACAGGGTCTTCAGAAGAATTCACTCCCATTAATGGCTATAAGAAGGGATTTTTCTAAGTGATTTTTAACTAAGCTATGCTATTTCAAATATGATTAAACTAATATAATATTTAAGTGCATAATTCCCTGTAGAAAACGGTGTATGTTGTAGACGGCAAGTCAATCTTTTCGGGGACCGCAAAAAGGATTCAAATGCATGCTTTTATAAACAGAAATAAATTAAAAAATGGTTTAGACAGTAGTTCCTAGGATTTGAGAACAGTCTTCAGAAGCCGAAACCAGCTTTCAACACAAAATGAACCACAAGTCGGTCGGTTAGTTTGTTTTAGAAATTTATAAGGCTGCACTCGCATTCAAAACAGCTACTTTCCGATACTTTCATGAAGTCATATTTTATCTTTGACACGTAAAATGCACTTGCAAACAAAAAATATGAAATCGAATAGAGTTTTCAATTTTCTATAAGGACAAAAGATTTTTCACAATGTATGTAAAAGTTGATGTTTTGAACCTGACTTCCGGGCATGGCGCTAGACCGGACATCATAGAGTAGTAATTGCTTAAAATTAACATGTAATATATTTCTCGAAAAACACAGTTTGATTGCAAATCTTTTCTTTATCCCTGTCTGTGGAAAATGCATTGTTTTATGTTTACTCCTTGAATGTGTTCGAAATTTTCCCATTTTAAACAAGAGAAAAATATTTTCTTGAGAATCACTTTAAAGGTTCGGAAGATTGTGATATAACTGCCTAGATGCAATTTATTGAGAACTTGAGTAAATGATCTTCTTAACGCGTTTTTTATTTTATTTTATTTTATTTTATTTTATTTTACATTACTGATTTGGTAAGCAAATTAGATTTTTAAAAGAACGAAAAATTACATTTTTGTGTGCATTCGCTGATTTTTAAAAAATTTTTTGGAAGTTAATTTAGCAAGTAATTATACGTTAGTTAAAATAAAACTTTTACAGGGACTTTAAATTTATGCATTTAAAACTAAAGAGGCACTTTTACAGTTTTGATTTGCGATTTTTTATTTAAAATTGCAGACGTTTATATAATGACATACTTATAAAAATCTTCACCTAGATATGTTTCAAATGAGTCAGGAATGTCGTTTCTTCATCTATTGCTTTTGAGTAAAAAAGTGTTTTCACAGCAACTGCAGTAAGAAACTAGTCGGATGTGGCAATCCCAAAACTTTCTTTAATCTCATACACGTTATGGGTGTAATTGAAAAAAAAATATTTTTACACGCCCCAACAACTCGAAATATTCTGATACATTTTCAGACTCTTTTTTAGAAATAAAAACATGAAACTTGCTGAGGTGATTTTTGAAGAGATGTATAAGATGCCGTGTGATTTCATTTTTCGCTCAATTCATCACAATTTGATTTCTAAACAATTAATTTCTCAGTCTGACCATTTTTTTTTTCTTCTCCGATCCCCTGCTTCAGAAAATTTGGTTTAAAAGGCAGAGTTTTACTTCGTTTTTTGTAATATTTTCTGCCTTTATCATTCACGGCACATTATGTAGTTTCTGAATAAGAGAATTCGCCAGTTTGATGCGTTTGAGGAAAAAAATGAATTTAAAAATAAATAAATAAATAAGCAGTTTGAATCCTAATGCACTTTTAATACGTCCAGAAAAATGAAACATAGCAGCGTCACCGATTAGGTAATCTACACCAATATCTAAAGAGCAACAACTTATTTCAAGTTCTAACTGGATCTGAAATTTGATGAAAATCTGTAAATTAGTATTTGAGGTAGAATTATCGCAGAATTCGTAAAAAAAAAAAAAACTGGATAGAAATATCGTCTGTTGAGAGATTTACTCTAAAAACTAAAGAAAACTAATTTATATCAGGGGCTAACAGAATTTGAAGTTTGATAAAAATCCGTGCACTACATCCTGACATACAGCTATTGCGATAATCATGAATATTACCACATAGCAGCGCCACCTGTTGTAAGATATGCATCAAAACGTAATCAGAACAATATTATATCAAGGACTAATGTAATCTGAAGTTTTATGGAAATCCGTCCATTAGTTCTTGAGATATAGCTATTCTGGAAATCGTGAAAAAGGCAGCATAGTAGTGCCACCTGTCGGGCAATATACACCAAAAATCAATCATATCCAGTCAATATCAAGGTCTGAACTAGAGGTCTGCACGGGCCGGAGTTTCCAGGTCCGGGCCCGGCCCGGCCCGTTGTAAAACTAAACAGTTCGGCCCGGGCCCTCCCCGGCATGTTTATATTTTTATATTTTAGGCCCGGCCAGTACAGAAATCAGTGAAAACAGGCCCGGCCTGTTTTGGCCCGTCACAATTTCTACGATTTCTAAAAAATTCAGATTTTTATCGTATAATTAAGATTCTTTTAGAGAATACTGCATACATATCTATGGAATGATTTTACAGTATATTTTACAGGAAATACACATTAACAACATTAATGTTTATTTAAATTCTTAGGCTTTCAACATGCGAATAATGATTCATTAAAAAAATTAACATGGCTTAGAATAAAAGGAAAAAGAAAGAAAGCTAAAAACTATTGGATATACGAATCGACGAAACAAGAATTCAGACACTTTAGTCAAGACTTTTTATTTTATTTCATTTGTACCAAGCCCTAATTTCTCCACTCTGCGGTTTTGCATTGTTCTTCCCTTTTTGGACGCTTAAAGAACTGTAGATGTTTTTGAACTTTGATTCCCTTTGACTTTCTATTTTTCACTATGCAGTTTTCAATTGTAAATGTAGACGGAGAGATGGCTTTTCTCTCTCCAGTTTTAAACTATAATAATCAAGATATTTTATAATGTTTTTTATTCTATTAAATATTAAATCTAAAGAAAAATTATCTATCTTCGTTATGAGTGCTGAAATAATCCACAATACATTATTAACAGTATATTTTAGTATCCTTATAGCAGCAAGCCCTTCGCTGTTGCAACGAAAAATGGATTTATCTTCATTCGTGCCTTGTGTGATCTGCGGGGACCATAAATGAGGTAAGCAAATTTTTCCCTTATCTCTTTATTTCATGTTTATGCAAACTTATAATGAAATATTAACGAGACAGAGGCTCCTCCAATCTAGTATACAAAATATATTGTATGACATATATATTTACAACAGATCATGCGACTGAATTTGTCGCACAGCTACCGACAATAAGTGAAATCATTTTGTTACTGGTTTATCATCACAGAATTTGTTTTGTGCTTATATAATATATATATATTGAAATTGAAATACTGAAATAAATGATATAATGTTTTTCTTTTCTGCTATGTTTTGAAAAAAAAAAAAAAAAAAAAAAAAAAAAAAAACGTAAGGAACTCTAAATTCGAAGCACAAAAATTTACATAAATAAAATAAAAAATATAAGACTTTTACGTCTGTATAACAGTACAAAATGAGTATTGTAAATAATACTATTATCGAAAAACTCAATGCAAATAATTATCATATGTGGAAATTCAGGATGGAGATGTATCTCCAAAAGGAGGACCTCTATAATGTTATTATTGACGAACCCCCAGATCCCATCACAGATGCGTTTAAAAATAAAAATCGCAAGGCATGCGCAATTATTAATTTATCAATAGAAGACGACCAAGTTATACATGTAAAAAATTTAGAAAGTGCGCGTGATATTTGGACTGCCTTGAAAAAGGTCCATGAAAGGACCAATTTGAGCAGCAAACTTTTTTTATTAAGAAAAATGTATTCGTCAAAATTAAGTGAAGGTGGCAACCTCATACAACATTTAAATAACGTATATAAAATACGCGATCGACTCGCTGCCATAGGCGAAACTATTGATGATCAACATCTTGCAGCATTAATGCTGTGCTCCCTGCCTCCCAGCTACGATGTTCTCATAACTGCATTGGAGGCTAGGGATGAACGTGATCTTAGTGCTACGTTTATACGTAGCAAACTCACTGACGAATATCTGAAAAGAACTGATAACAAAATTGAGAATGAATTATCTCATACAGTGTATAAGTTGAAAAACACCAAACAAAAATCAAACAAATTTTGCAAATACTGCAAAAAAAAAATCCCACAACATAGAAGAATGCTGGCATTTGAAAAATAAAAACAAAAATATTTCAAAACAACCACAATTTAACAATAGATTTCCCAACCAGTCACAAAAATCGGCTATATTCTCTCAAGGCAGTGCAGGTGCGAGTACAAACAAAAATAGAAATATCGAAAAGGAAACATCCAATAATAAATATGTTACATTTTTTTGTTGGGGATACAGTAAAAAAATTATGGGTAATTGATTCTGGGTCCTCAACTCATATTTGCAATGATAGAAATAAATTTAATGATTTCTATGAAAATATTTCTAGTGTAACAATTGCGAATGGTCAAGAGTTATACTCTGAGGGTTACGGGACTATAAAATTAGATACAGTAATGTCGGATAACACTCACAGAACGATAACATTAAAAAAATGTATTGTATGTTCCAGAGATAGAAACGAACTTAATTTCTATAAAAAGGGCCACAGAAAAAGGTTGTAAAGCCATATTTGAAAAAGGATCTTGCAAAATAACTCACGAAGATGTCACATACCTTGAGGGCTATGTAAACAACAATTTGTATGAATGTAAAATAAAACAAAATACATCTCACAATGTAAATATTATAAATGAATGTGAAAATAAAAATTGTTTGCACAAATGGCATAGAAGATTAGGCCACAGAAACGTTAACCATATTAAGGAATTAGTAAACAACGACATGTCGTTAGGGATTGAAATTGACAAATGTAAACACGGCGATACATGCGAAACTTGCATCATCTCTAAACTCATTTGTGATCCATACCCCAAAGCCGCTAGTTTTCGAGCTACAGAGCCCACAGAATTAGTGCATTCTGATCTGTGCGGGCCCATGCAAACAAAGACGGTTGGGGGGAAATACTATTTTTTGACATTCATAGACGATTTCAGCCGTTTTACTGTCACGTATTTATTGAGAAATAAAGATGAAGTTTTTCCGAAGTTCAAGGAATATGTAGCAATGACTACGAATAAATTTGGTAGGAAAGTAAAAGCTATCCGTTCCAATAACGGAGGTGAATATTTAGGAAAGGAAATTGATAGTTATTTAAAAAATGAGGGAATCGATCACCATCTTACTGTTCCGTATTCTGCGCCTCAAAACGGGGTTGCGGAGCGTAAAAACCGTACTTTGACGGAAATGGCTCGCTGCCTACTAAACGATAGTAGTTTACCTAACTCATTCTGGGGCGAAGCTATCTGCACCGCAACATACTTACAGAATCGACTCCCAACCTCATCCAACGACCGTACATCCTACGAAAAATGGACTGGTCGTAAACCAGACCTTTCGAACACCAAAACCCTTGGGTGCCGCGCTTTGCCTACATACAGAAACCCGTTAGAAGAAAATTGGATAATACCGCTGTAGAGGGAATATTCGTAGGTTACGACAGTAGGAGTAAGGGTTACAGAATTTGTACAGATGGCAGGAAAATAATAATAAGTAGAACTGTAAAATTTCTAGAGAATGAAGGTCGAAACACAATCCAAAATAACATGTCGAATAAAACTATTGAAACGCCTAATAATGATAATTTGCAACCAAAATTGCAATTGATCGAAGATAATGTATGTACCGAAGCAACAGAGCAAAGTCAGATTGCGAATTCAGACACCACGCAGATCGTCCCACGTAGATCAAACAGATCGAACAGGGGGGGTTCCTCCTGATAGGTTTGCTTTCTTAACAAATAATGTTAAAGTAGAAGACCCGAAAAATTGGGACGATATAAAAAATATGCAAAACCCGGTTGAAAAGGAAAAATGGATAAAAGCGACTTTAGAAGAAATGAACTCTCTTCGCGAAAATGATACGTGGGAATTAGTCGACGCCCCGCCAGGGACAAAAGTAATCGGTTGCAAGTGGGCGTTTAAATCTAAATACAATAGCCAGGGTGTGTTAGAGAAATTTAAGGTTAGACTAGTTGCAAAGGGTTTTTTTTTCCAAAAATATGGGGTTGATTATGACGAGACCTTTGCGCCAGTGGCATCCCATACGACAATTAGAAGTTTCTTAGCAATGGCATTATATAAAAATTTGAGCTTAAGACATATTGATATTAAGACTGCTTTCCTACACGGGGAATTACAAGAAGACGTGTTTATGCATCAGCCTGAGGGTTATGTGGTTCCGGGAAAGGAGCATAAGGTATGCAGACTTAAAAAGGCCATTTATGGTTTGAAGCAGGCAGCCAGGGCATGGAACCTGACATTGCACAAATCACTAACAAAATTAGATTTTCACCAAAGTCAGGTTGATAAATGTCTATACAAACAAACGATCAATAACTCAACGACTTACGTAATTGTTTATGTTGACGATCTCCACATAGCTGGGGAAGATGAAAATATTCATGAACTCGTAAACAAATTAAATAAAGAACACCCAGTTACTGATTTAGGTGAGGCGAAATACTATTTAGGGATAAACATAAACAGACCCGACAAGAACACAATGACACTTGACCAAATGAATAAAATCAATGAATTAGCAAATAAATTCAACTTAGAAAACTCGAAACCAACCAACATACCGACGATGGAGCCAGGGTATGTTAAATTAGAGGATAATGAAAACCTTCTTCCGAATAATACGAATTACAGACAGGCAGTGGGGGCTCTGCTTTATATTGCGACTGTGTCTAGACCAGACATTTGCGCAGCAGTAAACATTTTAAGCCGCAGAAACGAAAATCCAAGGGTTAAAGACTGGGAAGCAGTTAAAAGAACAATTAAATACCTTAAAACAACAATTGACTTAAAATTAACTTACACTAATTTAGAGGAACCTGTCTTAAGAGTATATTCCGATTCGGACTGGGCCAATAATAGATCGAACAGGAAGTCTGTATCGGGAAACCTTTTCAAAATAGGAAAAAACACAATCTTGTGGTCTTCAAAGAAACAGAGCTGCATTGCTCTGTCATCGGCTGAGTCTGAATATGTTGCAGCCGCATGTGCAGCTCAAGAAACTATTTATATTCTCCAAATACTCAAGGAACTTAACCTCGAACAGAAACTACCAATCACCTTATACGAGGACAATCAGTCCTGCATCAAATTAGCAGAATCTGAGAAATGCCATATTAAGACAAAGCATATTTACATTCGATACCATCTGATCAGGAATTTAGTGGAAGAGGGAATAATAAAGCTACAGTATCTGCAATCTGCTGCGATGACAGCAGATATTTTAACTAAACCTCTCCCCAAGCCTCAATTTCTATTACACCTTAAAAATCTGTTCAACATATGAACAGACACTTGTTCCTCCGATTCAGCGGGGATATTGGATATACGAATCGACGAAACAAGAATTCAGACACTTTAGTCAAAACTTTTTATTTTATTTCATTTGTACCAAGCCCTAATTTCTCCACTCTGCGGTTTTGCATTGTTCTTCCCTTTTCGGACGCTTAAAGAACTATAGATGTTTTTGAACTTTGATTCCCTTTGACTTTCTATTTTTCACTATGCAGTTTTCAATTGTAAATGTAGACGGAGAGATGTCTTTTCTCTCTCCAGTTTTAAACTATAATAATCAAGATATTTTATAATGTTTTTTATTCTATTAAATATTAAATCTAAAGAAAAATTATCTATCTTCGTTATGAGTGCTGAAATAATCCACAATACATTATTAATAGTATATTTTAGTATTCTTATAGCAGCAAGCCCTTCGCTGTTGCAACGAAAAATGGATTTATCTTCATTCGTACCTTGTGTGATCTGCGGGGACCATAAATGAGGTAAGCGAATTTTTTCCTTATCTCTTTATTTCATGTTTATGCAAACTTATAATGAAATACTTACGAGACAGAGGCTCCTCCAATCTAGTATACAAAACATATTGTATGACATATATATTTACTACAAAACATCCTTACTTTTGAAGCTTTCTAATAAAAGAACATTTATAAAAATATTTGTATATCATTTTACTAACGATTTTAAATCCAAATTCATTCTTAAATACAAAGAAGTTCCTTTCTGATACATTTCTAAATTCATTTTTTTTTCTCAGAAACGCATAAGATTAGCAGGTATCTTTATTCAGAAACAATATAATCGAATGGCGTTATCCATTTCTTGATACAAGCAATTTAAGAATTCTGCAAGCAAATAAAATAGTGTCATTATTAGCGTTTTGAATAGAATTTCCGGAAGCGATAGCATGGGAAGGAAGAAAAACCTGCAATCGCTTGAGAAACTATTATATCTGAACAAGGTTATATAAATATTTTATTTCCCAAAAATGAAAAACGCTATTCGATTCCAAATCCCTTCAATAGGCTTATCACTTTTATTAAGCTATTGCATAGCTTTTATCGCGGGCTTTGAGCGCGGTGACCGAATCCAAAAATACCGTAACGCGAAAAATCCTAACACATCGGTAACGAAAAAACCTAACAATCGGCTAACCTCGTTTCCGTTCGGAAAACTTCGGGACGGTATTCTTCGGTAGAATCCGGCAGACATTGACGCGGTATCTTTCAGATATTAGGATATCAAGTCTCAAACTTATACTTCTTATGATCTAATTTTCATAGCGCGGCCAAATTTTGTTTGGTAATTTATTATGAGACAGTGTTTATTTTGGTAGTCTTATTTATTTTGGTGTCAGGAGACCCCCCACCGTGAGGGTCGAAAAATTTAAAATGCTTATAATTCGCGATCTAACTTTCGTAGCGCGGCCAAACTTTGTTTGGTAATTTATTATGAGACATAGTTAATTTCTGGTGACAGGAGACACCCCACGGTGAGGGTAGAAAATTTTAAAATGCTTATAACTCGCATACTAATTTTCGTAGCGGGGCCAAACTTGTTTGGTAATTTATTATGAGACAGTGTTACTTTTTGGTGACAGGAGACCCCACACGGTGAGGATCGAAAAATTTAAAATGCTTATAACTCACGATCTAATTTTCGCAGCGCGGCCAAATTTTGTTTGGTAATTTAATATGAGGCTGTTCATTTTTGGTGACAGGAGACCCTCTACGGTGAGGGTCGAAAAATTTAAAATGCTTATAACTCGCGATCTAATTTTCGTAGCGCGGCAAAATTTGTTTGGTAATTTATTATGAGACAGAGTTAATTTTTGGGGACATTAGACCCCCCCACGGTGAGGGTCGAAAATTTTAAAATGCTTATAACTCACGATCTAATTTTCGCAGCGCGGCCAAATTTTGTTTGGTAATTTAATATGAGGCTGTTAATTTTTGGTGACAGGAGCCCCCCGGGGTGAGGGTCGAAAAATTTAAAATGCTTATAACTCGCGATCTAATTTTCGTAGTGCGGCCAAATTTCGTTTGGTAATTTATTATGAGACAGTGTTAATTTTTGGTGACAGGAGACCCCACACGGTGAGGATCGAAAAATTTAAAATGCTCATAACTCGCGATCTAATTTTGGTAGCTTGGCAAAATATTGTTTGGTAATTTATTATAAGACAGTGTTAATTTTTGGTGACAGGTGACGCCCCCATGGTGAGGGTAGAAAAATTTAAAATGCTTATAACTCGCGATCTAATTTTCGTAGCGCGGCCAAATTTTTTTTAGTAATTTATTATGAGGCAGTGTTAATTTTTGGGGACATTAGACCCCCACGGTGACGGTCGAAAAATTTAAAATGCTTAAAACTCGCGATCTAATTTTCGTAGCGCGGCCAAATTTTGTTTGGTAATTTATTATGAGACAGTGTTAATTGTTGGTGACATAAGACACCCCACGGTGAAGGTCGAAAAATTAAAAATGTTTATAACTCACGATCTAATTTTCGTAGCGCGGCCAAATTTTGTTTGGTAATTTATTATGAGGCAGTGTTAATTTTTGGGGACATTAGATCCCCACGGTGAGGGTCGAAGAATTTAAAATGCTTATAAGTCACGATCTAATTTTCGTAGCGTGGCCAAATTTTGTTTGGAAATTTAATATGAGACTGTTAATTTTTGGTGAAAGGAGACCCCACACGGTGAGAGTCGAAAAATTTAAAATGCTTATAACTCACGATCTAATTTTCGTAGCGCGGGAAAATTTTGTTTGGTAATTTAATATGAGACAGTGTTAATTTTTGGGGCCATTAGACCCCCCACGGTGAGGGTCGAAAAATTTAAAATGCTTATAACTCACGATCTAATTTTCGTAGCGCGGCCAAATTTTGTTTGGTAATTTAATATGAGACTGTTAATTTTTGGTGACAGGAGACCCCCCCACGGTGAGGGTCGGAAAATTTAAAAGGCTTATAACTCGCGGTCTAATTTTCGTACCCCGGCCAAATTTTGTTTGGTAATTTATTATGAGACAGTGTTAAGGGCTTTGAGCGCGGCGACCGAATCTAGGAATTCCGTGACGAGAAAAAATCCTAACAGTCCGGCTAACGACGTTTCAGTTTGGCAGACTTCGGCACGGTATCCTTCGATCGACTTTTTCGATAGACTTTCTTAACCTTCCATTGACGCGGTATTTTTGCATAAGTTGATGAAAAATGCTATGCAATAGCTTTACCGCGGCAGTCCCCGAGTGCCACACATATTTTTACTTTTACAATTTAATGAGGAAATGTGTCAAACTTTCGCATTATTGAGAAATTAATTAAAACCATCAAGAAGTATATATCCAAAGATTAAGCTAACATAAGTTCTTTATCGCAGTTAATAATTTTACAAATCATGTTTTCTGCCCTACAGATCTTGAGAACAATTAAGTCTAGTTCCGGTCCGGTCAGTCTATATGTAGAAAAATAATGCAAGCTTGATCTTGGCCCGGCATGAGTCAGCTAAAAAAATATTAAAACGGGTTACACACAATGTAATTCTCCGATGCCGATCTCTACACGCTACATTTGTATATTGATACTGTCAAACTAGTATGGCTCATGACGCACATTTAAACTTATTCTCGTTAAAACCATTTTCGTTGAAAATAGCTCATATTTTAACGTTCCTGCCTAAATCTGGAGAACGGGCCGGCAGGCCCGAAAATTTTTTTATCGGCCCGGCCCGTCTGGCCCGTTCAATTTTTTTTGCCGGCAAGGTCCGGACCGTTTATGTAGTTTGTCAGCTCGGCTCGGCCCGTTGAAAAAACTATTCTAAATCTGCCAGTCCGGCCCGTTGGAAAATTCGGAACAATTCCGTCGGGTCCGGTACGGGCCACGGGCCACGCCCGGGCCCGTGCAGACCTCTAGTCTGAACTGAATCTAAAGTTTTGTGAAATTCCGTGCATTAGTTCTTGAAATAGAGCACCCACAAAATTGATGTCACATTCAGACAGACAGATACATAGACTCACCAGACATTCATTTTATAAAAACACGCTTTTTGATTCTCTGACCCCTAAAACGTGTAAATCCGACGAAAACCGGAATTCGTAAATTTTCATGAATCCTATATTTTCTTCTTGTAAAGATAGAAGAAAGTAAAAAGAAATATGAAAATGAATGTGACACTTTCCACTGTCCTTCATTTCCACTGTCAAGACACGTTCTTTAATCCATCTTCATTATCACAAGTTTCAGTGATAAGCGAAGTCTCAGTTTAGAGATTTTCTTCTTTATGGGTGTGTAGAAGTGTTCATTAGGTTTTAGATAACAATCAGACACTTTATATATTTATTATGCTGAATGTATTCTATCTTTAGTATACCTCCGTGATTTTATCAGCTTCTTAAAAGTTTTGTAATTCTATTATGAAAGTTTTCTAGGATAATAAAGAATTGTCTAGCGCACACATTTATACATTTTCGATTTTAGTTTTTTTTTTTTTTTTTTTTTTTTTTCACTTTCAAGGACGGTTCCCAAAGGGAAAAGAGAAAAACTGTAGCCAAAAACAACGAAGTATAACTGCAAAATAATAACACAACCAAAACACAAAAAAGTACAATAATCTCAGGTATCCGAAGAAAAAATTTCGTTTCAAACTACTAAAACACAAGAGAGAAATCTGTAAAGATTTCTCCCATAGGTTTCACATCAGCGTCTGAGTTTCTCTGTCTCACTAGTGTAGGTCATGGTAGAGTCCAAAATATCTTTTATTCCA
This sequence comes from Maratus speculifer, assembly GCA_964019185.1. Classification (NCBI taxonomy): domain Eukaryota; kingdom Metazoa; phylum Arthropoda; class Arachnida; order Araneae; family Salticidae; genus Maratus; species Maratus speculifer. Next base: position 5,175,833 of record OZ025293.1, on the reverse strand, counting down.
TTTTCAAAGCTATTGAAAAATAACATTCAGGTCACAACTGACTGAGTTGACTTCGTATCCTGGTGGTTTTGTAAACACATTCGTAACATGATGTATAATGTAAGTAACTTGCACTGACATTACGAAAATTAAAAAAGTATATTAGGTAAAGTGCTTTATTATTGTCTCCCAGTTACTTTTTGGCCCCTGGAAGTTTTAATTTCCAGTGAAAACCTATAAAATTTGTATTTTGTATAGACTAATTATTCATACATATGCAAACATGGGCAAATGTTATACAAAAAATTTTAACAATACGGAAAATTGTTTTTTCAAAAGTACTCAATACGAAAAAAATATTTAAAAATGTCCCAATTTCGTCCCCCTGAAAAAAATCCAAAAAGCCAAGGATTAACTTATAACTAAATTAAAATTTATTTCAAAATAAATAATTAACTTTTACCTTAATTAATTTACCTTAACTTACGGTACAAAAAATTGTACTATTAATCATAATAGTAAATAATAGCATCGATAATACCATAAAAAATATAAATCCAAACATGCGGAACATATAAATTGTGTATTGCTTTTGGCTCCTGAGCACGTTTCGTGTGACCATGTGCAGCACTGAAGGCACTGAACCCGTTGTTCCCCATGTTTATCATGAGAAAAAAGCTTCTAGCAAGTAGGGAAATCTGCATCATTCTCATCATCATCATGAGGAATTTCAACAGAAGAATCACTTTCGTCATCAATGATATTAAGTAGTGTTTGGACTACCTAATATCGTTGTGGTCATGTTTGGACTTTTACACGGTGCATTTTTTCCTTCTTCGTGAGAGCGGTAGTTGCCAGAAGTTTTATTTTTTTTCACCTGAGCATTTTTTCTTCGCCTGGGAATTTTTCACTTTGTTTTATGTGGAGATCCAGTGATCAATGTTGCTGAAACTCCTTGGGCAGAAGTTGCTGATGTGACCAGTGCCACTTCCCCAATCTCTTATTACAATGAACTTGTTTACAAAATTAGAATCAAATCCTTAAGATTATGTCTATACATACCTGCATACAAAATTGCAGGCACATTATTTATTAGGATTTGACAACGCTGAAAAGCGTTCCTAATTTCACCCTCGGTACGAAAATTAGAACTGAAAGGGGGACGAAATTAGAACAACGCTGCTTCCCAATATAGCGATTCTTCAGTTCTTGTAAAATAAGCCAAACATCGTAAAAGTCACTGCATGGTACTGTTAACATATTACCTACGTAGAATACATGCAATGAATAGGAAATAAATACTTACGGTAAAGTAAATATCGTTCTACAAATGACGTAGCAAGAACTCAGATCTTCTTAAAATAGGAAAGATTAATAATACATGGATTTGTCTTGGCGAGTGAAATTTCCTTTTATCTTCCGTTCGTTTTGCCTCGCGTGATCAGTGGCGCCACTTTCAGAGAAGTGGAGAAATCAATGGGGACGAAATTAGGGAAGGGAACGAAATATGGGTACTTTACCTTATCAGAAAAATATCTTTTGCAATGAATAATATGTTTTGTGTGTTCTTGCCCCTTTTTAAAAGTTTTTGTAGAAGTACACATTTTTGTCATATTGTGACGTAATTGAATCGTGGCATTTTAGGCTCAGATATGAAGTGGGCACTGTGAATTACAGTGACATCACTGGCAGTGTTTACTATACGGGTACGTTTAGAGTTGTATTGTCGCTTGACCAACTGCGAAACTAGATAAGCTATCAGTACCTGTCCTCGTAGAGAAAGCAACAGATCGACACTGAAAGTTTCTTATCGAAGAAGCTATCTTACAGTCTGTTTAAGAACAACCAATTGTGAGAGCATGAATTATTGCTTGTCGGTTCGGTGTTTTGAAGTCAACTTTGTGGTAAATGCTGAACTATGAACATTTGCATTCCTTTTCACTTGTTGATGAACACGTGCAAACATATGATGCTGAGGTTTGCGCTGGCTGAGGTAGCGTAGTGCAAACATTTGCTCAACTCTCCGACTTCTTTATTTTACCGCACCGTATGTTAGATTCACATCTCCATGTGTATAATTATTCCTGTTAGTCCTGCAAAACAACCTTGTTAATGACGACCGTCTGGACTTCTCAAAGAGCTTTGCGCGTAATTAGAAATTGTGGATACACAGCGCCTTCTACAACATGTATTTGTTTACGAACATAATTGCTTATGTGAGATTGTCTTCTGTTGCTATTTTCTTCCTCCCAACAAAATTTTAACAAGGAATCTTGATATACTCTGTATACAAGGTGGCCATAATTAAACAAACAATATTCATAATGTTCTGAAGTGCGATCTAATTGAGAGAATGACAGCAAATTTTGTAAGAAGATTAAACACAAAAGGAGGGAGGAGGATTTCGTGAAAAAATTTCATTCCAAAAGTTATCGCTAAGGGATTCTGTGACGTTGTGCAAAAGAAAAAGAATTTAAAAAATGCAGAGTCAATGCTGAAATTAAATTCCTTTTTATTTAGCACATTTAAAGATTTTAGTATTGATTATTGCATATTTTAAAACTCTCTTTTCTGCTACGCAGCGCCACATTTTCCCCTAGCGGTAACTTTGAAACTAGATTTTTTGCGGGATTTTTCATTCTCTGTCTTGTTTAATCTTCTTACAAAATTTGGCGTCATTCTCTCAATTAGATCGCGGTATAGAACACTCTGAGTGCTATCAGTTTAATTATGACCCCCTTGTATGTTTAAAAATATCGAAATTAAAATGAAATATTTTAAAATAACACTCCCATGGGTTTAATATTAAGTTGCGAGTGTCTGCACGTGTCGAGTTATCCTTTTATTCCCTCACCTACCTAAGGCAGGACGTAAATAAGTTGTCTTTTGTTTAAATATCCTTCTATGAAAAACAATGCCAATGTCCCCGTATTTTTGAAAGTGAATTTATCATTCATTTGCTTGGCAAAACAAAGAAAATTAGAAAACGTCAAATGTAATTTTTCTGTATTTTATAATATGAAATTGATTAAATATTTAAAAAATAATAATATTTTAAACTTAAGGTGGAAATATTTTAAGCTAATAGACTTAAATAAAACTTTATTTTATGAAAGTAATTAACATTTTTATTTTAACATAATGCGTTTTTTTTCCTAATTTGATATCTTATTTCGAAAAAAGTTAAATCTATTCGACAATTTCTTATAATTTCTTACTAAGAGAATCGTTGAAATAGGAAATGTTTTTACTAGGATTTTAAAAATTAAATACAGCTAAAACATATTTTTTTTGTTAAGCTAAATTAAAAGCTGAACGAATAACAAAGTACTTAATAATTCTGAATTTATCAATGACATCTTCATAAAGTGAATGAAATTAATTAAAATTATAAATATTTTTTATAAATAAAATAATTCTTACATTTATGTATAAATGGTTGTACTGGAATTGTCTTTAGTTGAATTACAAAGGGTATTTCTTATAATCTCCAATTTGGTGGAAATAAAGACAAATGTGAATAACAAAATGGTTATACAATCAGGAGTTAAATACAACTAAAGTTGCATTTTGGCATAGTCAGCATGAAGAGTGAAACATTTGTCATACAAATTTTTCTGATACAATCTTCATAAAAGATTGCCGCCAGCGTCTTGTGAATAGATTTCTACATTTCAGCGTCATGGTGATTTTCATTGGAATGGATATGTTGTCTTCCCAGCCCTCTCTTCAGTTCTAGAAAAAGGTGGCAGTCATTCGGTTACCTACCGAATTACTAGAAAATTGGGAAAAAGGAACTGGGCTGGAATTGCGAAAAAAGTAGTTGGTCTAGCAATTCGGTAGGTAACCGAATGTCTGCCACCTTTTTCTAGAACTGGCGAAAGGGCTGGGAAGACAACATATCAATTCCAATGAAAATCACCATTCGATCACACGACGAACAGCTCATATCTGACACCAGGTGACTTTCACCTTCTTCTAGAACTGAAGATAAATCTGGAGGCCAATAGTTCCCCACAAATGAAAATCTTAATGATGCCGCGCCGTGGAGAACTATATCAGGCAACCTTCTAAAGAGGATATTGGAGAACCCGCCCTCGGTATTACAAATGTTTCAGATTGCACAATGACTATGTCGAAAAGTAACTTTGATTGTATTTAATACTTGGTTATAAAACCATTTTGTTATTCACACATCTTTATTTTGTGCCCCATCGAAGGTTAAAAAAAATACGCTTCTTATCATAAAATTTAGTTTCGGTCTATTATCGATTCAATGCCATTATTACTTACATTATGTAGGCAACTGGGATCTTACAGCAAAAAAAGTTTTAATTATTCCCAATTCCACAATTCCCTGAATAACCTTATTAATGTAATATTGAGTTCTCATGTGCTTAAAAAGACTTTCATTAATATTGTTAAAATTAAATGTTAATCATAATTCTAAATCAATAATCTTCATACCAAATAAGAAGTTAATTATTAGAGTACATCCCTCTAAAATTCTAAAACGAGCAGAAATTATTATAAAAAATTGCACTTTATCCTTCAAGACGTTGGTTTTTTTAAAGAATTGGAGTACTCTTTTAATCCCTTCAAGGTGATTCATTTTTGGACCACTTAATTTTAATTCCTAATTGGCACATTGACACTAGAATTTTGAATCGAAAATTTTCATTTTATTAAATGAAGAAAAGTTTATTAAAATTCGGTGTCATTCAATCATTGCTGTATTTTACGGATAGAGGTACTTCGCGCATAAAAGGGTTAAATTAATCATCATAATTAAAGTTGCAATAGTAAAAATTAAATTTAATTAGTGTACCAGCAAATGTTTTTATAAAATCTAAATAGGAGAAAAACACAATAAGAGTATTACTTTATTCCTCAGGACTGGTTTTTGAAGAATTTTGTACTGCTCTTCTAATTAAAAAATAAAGAGATAAATTCTACTAATTATTTTCATCTTAAACTTAACGGTTGTTAGTAATATATTATAAATATTAATATTAAATTTTTAAACATATTTATTTGATTTATTTAATCTAGATCAGCGATGCACAACCTTTGGCCCGCGGGCCACAAAGATACCACTATTTTTATGCAGAATATTTTTCCTTATAGTTATGACGAAATCTTTGCTATTAAATAAAACAAACGCCTCTTTTCAAATATTCTGGTGGGAAACAATTTTCTGGCAAAAAGGTTGTGCATCACTGATCTAGATATACCTTTTAAACTTAGCAATTGTTTCAGCTCTCATAAGGTTCATAGTAAAATTTCGAGAGAATATTTGATATAATTTTTCTAGTAAAATGTGAGTAAAACGTTTATTGTATAGGTTGTGCTTTGAGTCAATACAGATAGTAAGTAAAAGTCTGAGAAGATATCATTGCTATATTCAGGCTCAAAACAATGCAAGGACAATTTTCCAGCAAAAACCACTTTTATTGCACTATTTATCTGCATCGTAAATACCAGTTATGCAACAAAGATGAAGCAGGAATCTTAAAGAAGTATTTAAAATCTGTCTCAGAATGCGTTATTTTTCAGATATATAAAATGCAAATTCTTATAATTATAAATACATATATACATATACTGGTAAATATAAATGTTGAAGTTCATCCCCAAAACTTGAAACGAGTTTTTAAACAAAATTATTGGTTTTCCGTATATACACTTTGTGTTTAATTTCCATATGCCGTGACCTACAGAAGACGAGGTTTAAATGATCACGAAAATGTCATTGTGTACAAAAGATAGAAGTTTTTTCTTGTAGCAAATCCAAGTCGATAACACATAGATATATAAAGAATCTTTTTTAATCTTTCCAACATAGTTTGGCTGCGTTTATAACTTTCATTTGTCTGTCTACTGCCTGCCAGCCGGCTTCCCGTACTCTGTCTCTCGTAAATATACAGGGTGTCCCTAAACAAATGGTAGATACGCTAGGGGGTGATAGAACACATCAAGACGAGTAATAGTAAATGGAAAACCAAGGGTCCCAAAGGAGATAGCCGCCATTATAGTTTAGGGTCCAAAATTTCAAATACACATAAAAAACGGAAAATTGGTCGATTGATTTGCGGTTTTCACTAAAATTATTCTATGTTGGTATTTTCTCGAATATAAATTATAAAGATAAATTTCAAAAAATTCCGATAGAGGGCGCTTTAGACTTTGAAGTAATGAAAAACTATTTTTTGCATCTCATTAAATGGTTTCGTAAGCTTAGACTTAAACTTAAATTTTGAACTCAAAATCTGAATAGTTGGAAGCGGTTAAGTAGCACAAGCTTAACTGTGTTCAGAGGGTTTAAATTTCAAATGTTTATAAAAAACGGAAAAATTGGTCGATTTTAAATTTCAAAATTTCAAAATTTAAGTTTAAGTGTAAGCTTACGAAACCATTTAATGAGATGCAAAAAATAATTTTTCGTTACTTCAAACTCTAAAGCGCCGTCTATCGGCATTTTTCGAAATTTATTTTTATAATTTATTTTCAAGAAAATACCAACATAAAGAATAATTTTAGTGAAAACTGCAAATCAATCGACCAATTTTTCCGTTTTTTATGTGTATTTGAAATTTTGGACCCCAAATTTTAATGGCGGCTATCTCCTTTGGAAAACGTTTGGGACCCTTGGTTTCCTATTTACTATTACTCGTCTTGATGTGTTCTATCACCCCCTAGCGTATATACCATTTGTTTAGGGACACCCTGTACTCATATTGTCATGTAATTCATATGTTATTGAGGTTTACAATAGAATGTTTCCTATTGTAAAAGTAATGTGTATCATTTATAGTTAGTTTACTTGGGCACTCAAAAGAATCCGATCACATTATGGTCTACAGAGGAAAATCATTTGCAGTGTATTTGAATGATATTTACACTGTTTCAAATACAATGAAATCGATATACATTTTTGAAGTACGCTACAACATACTTTCTGGAGAATGTAGAGTTTTAAATGTATTTATTATTCTGTTACAGAGTAACACATAAAAATTGGCTGCTTAATGGCCTAAAGAAAAAAAAAATGTTTGCAATGTATTTTGATTATATGTTATACTATTTCAAACATGTTGAAATTTATACGCATTATTGAGGTGCACTAAAGATGCTTTTTGTGGAATATAACATTTATAATAGTCATCGATCATTTACAGGGGCACAAAATAGCTTTAGGTTACAATACTGTCTATGACCGTTCAATGCTGGAACTGCATGTTCAGTTGTGGGACAGTTTTTAAGTTTATCTAAATTTTTACATACACTGATACACATAAATTATATATGTCATATACAAGAATACACAAAATAATTCGCAAGCATTACTGCACTACACTATATGGCCATTATTGAAGGGACACTTTCAACTTTAAACTACATTTTATTGATTATTTAAAAATTTTCGTGTCGGATTCGTCTGAAACTTCCTGATTAGAAAGAATATGTTTGACATCGTATTTATCAACGTCGATTTGTTAAAAAGGGCAATTATGGAGACAACAAAAAAATCAAAGAAAAATTATCGTATTTGGGATCAGTACAAAAAACCCTGAACGGGTTAAAAGCTTGTGACGCAGCACTTTATCTTATATATCTAAGAATTTTAAATTTGGGACTTAAAACTAATGATATCAAAATTTATGTGACGCTATGCTATTAATTAATATATACATATATTAAAATTTATTCATTAAGATTTTATCAATTACATCTTTCATAAATTCAAAATATGAATCTTAAAAGATATGATATCAAAATTTAAGTGACGCCTTGACGAGGCTTTAAACAATGTTTTAAAATTCCATTTATTTATTTATTGTCTAAATACATTTTCATATCTAAACAATACTTTTCATTTTCCAATACACTGTTAAATACATCACTTTCACTGAATATATATAATGCACTGAAATGTATTTATTTGAATAAATAGATTTATCTTTTGGGCTACGCTATCCAAAATCAAAAATAACATTTAAATAAATATTTTTTGCGTCATTGTATCCAAAGTAAGTTAAATAGATGCAAATAGATACAATGACGCAAAAACTATTTATTTAAATGTTATTTTTGATTTTGGATAGCGTAGCCCAAAAGATAAATCTATTTATTCAAATAAATACATTTCAGTGCATTATATATATTCAGTGAAAGTGATGTATTTAACAGTGTATTGGAAAATGAAAAGTATTGTTTAGATATGAAAATGTATTTAGACAATAAATAAATAAATGGAATTTTAAAACATTGTTTAAAGCCTCGTCAAGGCGTCACTTAAATTTTGATATCATATCTTTTAAGATTCATATTTTGAATTTATGAAAGATGTAATTGATAAAATCTTAATGAATAAATTTTAATATATGTATATATTAATTAATAGCATAGCGTCACATAAATTTTGATATCATTAGTTTTAAGTCCCAAATTTAAAATTCTTAGATATATAAGAAAAAGTGCTGCGTCACAAGCTTTTAACCCGTTCAGGGTTTTTTGTACTGATATCAGTGCTTTTTTTAGGTTAATAATAAAAAGATAAAAACAAAAAATTAAAGACTAATGCAAAGAATTCATTTTCATGATTTCTGATCACCTTTAATTACCCCTCCCCCACCCACTTAAAAAAAGATATTTCATATTTTATTATTAATATAGGGGGAACTGGGGTACATTGATACATGGGGCACATTGATACACCCCCTCTACCGCTCACAGGGTCATTACAGGAAGTTTCACAACAGCTCCAAAAGATGATGCTAGTGTATTCAACTACATACAGAAAATCTTGGAATGATTCAGTAGTTTGATGAAATGGGACGGGTGATTTATTGTTTTTGTTGTTCAAAAGTAAATATGAGTTGTACAATTGAAATGCTATTATACAACTGTTCCAGTATTTTCAACCAAAATGAATACTCTCCCTGGTAAGTACAGCTACTCTTTATCAGTTCTTCATTATTTATTGTTAGATATATTGTGAAGTGTTGGATTTGAGACTCATTTTATTCAAAATCGTTGTATGGGGCACATTGATACAGTCTATGATGGGGCACATTGATACAGCCTTAATCCTTTAATAGTTCATATTTTCATTATCTTTTATTATTTTTTTTTACCATACACTCCTTAATCCAACCTTTTTTTTCACGAAAAATTTCTAATATTAGTTTTTATTGAAGTGAAATAGCTCTAATTTCTTTATATTAGAACATTTTATAGTATTTTTGAAAACAGAAGACGTAGGAACTTACCCAGCATCTAGTGCTAGTAGAACTAATAAAAGAAAAGGACGCCATTCTGGCAAATCTCGAATTTATATCGATTCTCCAGAGAAAAAAGTATTTCCGACATGCGAAGTGTTAAGTAAGAGAAACAAACTGCAGAACAGAAAATGATACTTATATTATAAACAGAATTTTAATATAATTATCCTTTATTTTCTGTTTATGAACCTATTTATAAACAGAAAAACTGGTAATTTTTTCATCTTTCATAAGAAAGAAGATAATGCTGGGGTTGAAGTGCTTGATATGACAAAGTTACCACAGCCAACAATCAGACAAGAAACAGCCAGAACATCAGGTCATAATATATTTAATTTTGATTGCTTTAATATTGCTTAAAAATAAATTGTGGGTGATTTGAATTTTTATAAATAAATATAAAATGGTTTTCTAATTCATTTTCTATGAAAAATATGCATTGGTATTATTTTGTCGACATTTTTCTAAAACGTATCAATCTGCCCCGGGGATGGGGCACATTGATACAAATGACTTTTTTTGATTTTTTTAAAATTACATGCAAAAATACTATATAAAACAATGATTGTACTTTTTTATAACATACTACACAAGTTTTGCTGTCACCTCATGGAAAAAAAACTTGAATTTTCTACTTTCTTGACACCAAAAAAAATCTTAGAAAAAAACTGTATCAATGTACCCCAGTTCCCCCTATGCTGTGCTACTTGATTTCGTTAAAAACAACTCTGTAGTAAAGTACGTTAGTATAAGATAAGAAAGTAATGTACATTCAGCAGTGTATTTCTAAGAAAGGATTTCATAATCTATGCTGTATGTATCATTTCTCATTCTAGTTAACTATGTTTATTCTTTACACATGATGATACATATACTGCAGATGGATTAAAATGATCAGGAATACAATATTCAGAATGTGCCGGAAAGTATTTCATAATCTATGCTGCGTGCATGATTCTTGTTAATTATGTTTCAACCTTTGTATAGGTTGGTAATATTGCAGATTGATTAAGACTATATCCGTTACAATATTCAGAATATGCTGGAAAGTGTTTAATAATCTATGGTGCACACAAGTTTTTCTTTCTTGTTAATTATGATTTGTTCTTTATATAGAGTGGTAAAATTACTGCAAATGGATTAAAATGATAGGTTTACACTAATGAAAATGTGTTGGAAAGTGTTTCATAATCTATACTGTATGTGTAACTTTTCATTCTTGTTAGTTTATTTATTTTTTGCTGTTTGCACAAAACATATATAAACTAACAGGGGGGGGGGGGAGATTTGGATGGGAAGATTACTGTACAAAGATGAAACTGATAGGTTTAAAGCATTCAGAATAAAATGGAAAGTACAGTAGACTCCCTCAAATCCGCAAACCAGAAATCCGCAACTCTCTAAAATCCGCACATACTTTATGGATGTAAACAATGAAACTTTCAGATTGGATATTCGGACAAAATGTGATTTTTTAAATTTTGTATCAATTCCATATATTTTTTAATTTTCTCAATAATACTCTATTCATGTTTTTTTTTTTTTTTTTTTTTTTTTTTTTTTTTTTTTTTTTTTCATGAAGGAAGAAAAATTAAAAAAAAAAAAATCAAGATATTGCTGATATCACTGGTAATCACAATTTTCTTACCAAATATATTTATGCATTAATCAAGATTTTTTGGTTACTAAGCCTGGCTAAACTTTAAAAAAAAAAAATCCTTATTTTATGATTTTGATGTGAATTAGTAATGTACTTTTATGAGGCAAGTTTTGTTGAATAATTTTGGAAAAATATATTTAATTTTTATAATGAATATTTAATCATACACTATTGATCATTAACTTGATCTTTGCTTTTAATATTTTAATCATTTTGAAAATTATCTAAATTTTTATTATTTTATTACTTATTTTAACATTTTATTATATTGTAAGTATTCATTATAGTCCTGAATGCACTATTAATTGCACTCAAATTACTGTTTAAAAAACGTAAACAAAGCAATGACCAGAAATCTGCAAAATTCTAAAATCCGCACAACCTCTGGTCCCAAGCTGTGCGGATTTGAGGGAGTCTACTGTATATAAACATGTTAAAGGAAAATTTTTTACTCTCGTTAATTATGCTTTGTTTTTTTGCACAGAATGGTAAAATTATTGTACATGAATGACAATAAGTTTACAATATTCAGAATGAGTCAGAAAATGCATCATAATCGATGCAGTATGCATGACTCTTCGTTCTTGTTAGTTATGTTTTGTGGGGTCATCAAGGCTTCTTGTTAGTTATGTAAGGGAGGGGGAGGAGTTTGTATCGGGTTTAAGATTTTATTAAAATTTCCATGCTCTAGTCTGTACGTATTTACATAATTTTTTTTTCTAAAAATCTTGATTTGGTTAGATAATTGTTTTTGTTTTTTTTCGGGTTTGAATCTCGATTCAGTTTGACTTGAATTGGAATTTTCAGGTTCTTGCCGAGTTGCATTTCAAGTACTAGTTTTCAATTCTGGTCAGTGGATGGGGACAAAAATTACTTTGTCTTTCTTGAACAGATTTTTATTTCCTAATTTTTTTATTTTACTTTTTTTTTGGGGGGGGGGATTAGATTGGGTTTCAGGTTATTCTGATCGGGTTTGAGATAGACTTCTATTGGAATTTCCATGATCTGGTCAATACATATCGACATAAATTGTTCTTTTTTTTCTAAAATCTCGATTTGATTAAATATTTTTTTATTTATTTTTTTTTGGGGGGGGGGATTGAATCTGGTTTCGGATTGACTTCAAATGGAATTTTCAGGTTCTTGTTGAGTTGCATTTCAAGTATATTATTTTGTCGCAGATAAATTGGGTTACAATTGGAATTTTTTTTTTTTTTTTTTTTTTTTGGGGGGGGGGGGGGGTAGTGTTTGAACTGGGTTTAGGATAGATTTCAATTGAAATTCTTGTCAGTGTATGTGGACAGAAATTATTTGGTCTTTCTTGGACAGACTTGTGTTTCCATTGTTTTTTCCTTTTCGGGTTTGGATTAGGTTTCATGTTAACTTTCAGACTCTTGTCAGTGTGTATCGGCAGAAATAATTTTCTCTTTTCCGGATTAGGTTAAGGTTCGATGGAAATTTTTTTCAGGTTTCAATCAGGTTCAATTCAAATGGAATTTTCAAGTTCTGGTCAGGTTGCGCTTTAATGGAAAATATTTTGTCCTGTATAGATACTGGGCTCCGGTTGTATGGAATTTCCTTTTTCAGGTTCAGATTAGGTTTAAGATAGACTAATTGGAATTTTCATATTTCTGATCACGCATATCTATGGAAATTAAGTTTTCTTTCCCAAATCGAGATATGGTTGGATAATTTTTTTTTGGGGGGGGGGGGATTTGAATCTGCTTTCGGTTTGACTTCAAATGTAATTTTCAGGTTCTTGTTCAGTTGCATTTCAATGTATTTTATTTTGCAGCAGATAGATTGAGTTACTCTTGGATTGATTTTTTTCTTTCCAGTTTTGGATTGTATAGGATAGATTTCAATAGGAATTTTTCGATTCTAGTCAATGTATGTCAATGGAAATTATTTTGTCTTTCTTGGACAAATTTATCTTTCCATTAAATTTTTGTTGGTTTAGAATGGGTTTCAGAATAACTTGTAGGTTCTTGTTGGCAGACTTGTATAAAACCAAAAACTTTCTGCAAATTAATTTAATGTTGGGTGTAATTCGTATTTTTTGCGCAATTCATGGTCATCATTCATGTTTTTTATGCGATTTATGAATTTAATTTGCATTTTTGAGCAATTTATGACCATAATTCGCAATTTTTATGCGATTAATGAATGTAATTTACATTTTACATGATTTATGGACGTAATTTGCTATTTTTATGCAATTCATAGACAGAATTTGCGTTTTTTCAGCTTTCTGTTGACGAAATTTGTGTTTTTTAATCGATTTATTGACGTTATTTATGTTTTTATAGGATTTATGAATGTAATTTGCTTTTTTTACCAATTCTTGGACGTAATTTGCATTTTTTGTAATTTATGAACGTTATTAGTGTTTTTTTGCACGATTCATGGAAGTGATTCGCATTTTTTGAGTGATTTGTGAATGTAATTCACGTTTTTATGCGTTTCATAGAAGTAATTTGTGTTTTTTGAGCGATTCATGAATGTAATTTGCGTTTTTTATGCAATTCATGAATGCAAAACCCTATTCGCTATTTTTATGCGATTTATAGACGTAATTTGCGTTTCAGCTTTCTGCTGCCAAAATTCGTGTTTTTTGAGCGATTTATGAACATAATTCCCGTTTTACTACACAATTCATAGACATAATTTGTGTTTCTCATACAATTTCTGAACGTAATTCTCACTTTTTAAAAAACAATTCATGGACGTAATTAACGTTTTGACGATTTGTGGACCCAATTCGCGTTTTTTAAACTATTCATGGGCATAATTCGCGATTTTTATGCGATTAATGAATGTAATTTACATTTTACATGATTCATGGATGTAATTTGCTATATTTATGCAATTCGTAGATATAATTTGCATTTTTTGAGCTTTCTGTCGACGAAATTTGTGTTTTTGATCAATTTATTGACGTTATTTGTGTTTTTATAGGATTTATGAATGTAATTCGCTTTTTTAACCAATTCTTGGACGTAATTCGCATTTTTTGCAATTTATGAACGTTATTCATGTTTTTTTGCATATTTTGAGTGATTTATAAACGTAATTCACGTTTTTATGCAATTCATGGATGTAATTTGCGTTTTTTGAGCGATTCATGAACTTAATTCACATTTTTTATGCAATTCATGAATCCAATTCGGTATTTTTATGCGTTTTATAGAGGTAATTTCCGTTTCAGATTTCTGCCGCCAAAATTCGTGTTTTTTGAGCGATTTATGAACATAATTCATGTTTTACTATACGATTCATAGACGTAATTGGCGTTTTTCATACAATTTATGAATATAATTCTCGCTTTTTTACATGATTCATGGACGTAATTCACATTTTAAGCAATTTCTGGACGTAATTCCCATTTTTTATGCAATTTGCTTTTTTTTTTTTTAGCGATTCATGGATGTAGTTCACATTTTTTATGCGATTCATGCATGTAATTCACATTTTTATGCGATTCATGCATGGAACTCGTATTTTTTATGCGATTCATGGATTGAATTAATGTTTTTATTGCGGTCTTTGCACGGAATTCACGTTTTTCGCGTGGTTATTTTGTTGAAATGTTGGGTTTTTTTACATGATTCTTTGTTGAGATACACTTTTTTTTTTTTGCGCTATTCTTTGTCGAAATAAATAAATAAAAATTGTTCCTTCATAAAATTTTCTGCACATGGCGTGCGTCTATATTATACAACTCTGCTTGTCAGTGTGTATTGTCAGAATTTTTTTTTTTTTTTTTTTTTCAGATCGAATTAAGGTTTGCTAACCCATAGACTAATTGGAATTTTCAGATTTCTGACCATGCGTATCTATGGAAATTAAGTTTTCTTTCCCAAATCAAGATATGGTTGGATTTTTTTTTTTTTTTTTTTTGGGGGGGGGGGGGGGTTGAATCTGGTTTCGGTTTGATTTCAAATGTAATTTTCAGGTTCTTGTTCAGTTGCATTTCAATGTACTTTATTTTGCAGCAGATAGATTGAGTTACTCTAGGAGGGATTTTTTTCTTTCTGGTTTTGGAGTGTATAGGATAGATTTCAATAGGAATTTTTCGATTCTGGTCAATGTATGTCAATGGAAATTATTTTGTCTTTCTTGGACAAATTTATCTTTCCATTAAATTTTTGTTGGTTTAGAATGGGTTTCAGGATAACTTGTAGGTTCTTGTTGGCAGACTTGTATAAAACCAAAAACTTTCTGCAAATTAATTTAATGTTGGGTGTAATTCGCATTTTTTGCGCAATTCATGGTCATCATTCATGTTTTTTATGCGATTTATGAATTTAATTTGCATTTTTGAGCAATTTATGACCATAATTCGCAATTTTTATGCGATTAATGAATGTAATTTACATTTTACATGATTTATGGACGTAATTTGCTATTTTTATGCAATTCATAGACAGAATTTGCGTTTTTTCAGCTTTCTGTTGACGAAATTTGTGTTTTTTAATCGATTTATTGACGTTATTTATGTTTTTATAGGATTTATGAATGTAATTTGCTTTTTTTACCAATTCTTGGACGTAATTTGCATTTTTTGTAATTTATGAACGTTATTAGTGTTTTTTTGCACGATTCATGGAAGTGATTCGCATTTTTTGAGTGATTTGTGAATGTAATTCACGTTTTTATGCGTTTCATAGAAGTAATTTGTGTTTTTTGAGCGATTCATGAATGTAATTTGCGTTTTTTATGCAATTCATGAATGCAAAACCCTATTCGCTATTTTTATGCGATTTATAGACGTAATTTGCGTTTCAGCTTTCTGCTGCCAAAATTCGTGTTTTTTGAGCGATTTATGAACATAATTCCCGTTTTACTACACAATTCATAGACATAATTTGTGTTTCTCATACAATTTCTGAACGTAATTCTCACTTTTTAAAAAACAATTCATGGACGTAATTAACGTTTTGACGATTTGTGGACCCAATTCGCGTTTTTTAAACTATTCATGGGCATAATTCGCGATTTTTATGCGATTAATGAATGTAATTTACATTTTACATGATTCATGGATGTAATTTGCTATATTTATGCAATTCGTAGATATAATTTGCATTTTTTGAGCTTTCTGTCGACGAAATTTGTGTTTTTGATCAATTTATTGACGTTATTTGTGTTTTTATAGGATTTATGAATGTAATTCGCTTTTTTAACCAATTCTTGGACGTAATTCGCATTTTTTGCAATTTATGAACGTTATTCATGTTTTTTTGCATATTTTGAGTGATTTATAAACGTAATTCACGTTTTTATGCAATTCATGGATGTAATTTGCGTTTTTTGAGCGATTCATGAACTTAATTCACATTTTTTATGCAATTCATGAATCCAATTCGGTATTTTTATGCGTTTTATAGAGGTAATTTCCGTTTCAGATTTCTGCCGCCAAAATTCGTGTTTTTTGAGCGATTTATGAACATAATTCATGTTTTACTATACGATTCATAGACGTAATTGGCGTTTTTCATACAATTTATGAATATAATTCTCGCTTTTTTACATGATTCATGGACGTAATTCACATTTTAAGCAATTTCTGGACGTAATTCCCATTTTTTATGCAATTTGCTTTTTTTTTTTTTAGCGATTCATGGATGTAGTTCACATTTTTTATGCGATTCATGCATGTAATTCACATTTTTATGCGATTCATGCATGGAACTCGTATTTTTTATGCGATTCATGGATTGAATTAATGTTTTTATTGCGGTCTTTGCACGGAATTCACGTTTTTCGCGTGGTTATTTTGTTGAAATGTTGGGTTTTTTTACATGATTCTTTGTTGAGATACACTTTTTTTTTTTTGCGCTATTCTTTGTCGAAATAAATAAATAAAAATTGTTCCTTCATAAAATTTTCTGCACATGGCGTGCGTCTATATTATACAACTCTGCTTGTCAGTGTGTATTGTCAGAATTTTTTTTTTTTTTTTTTTTCAGATCGAATTAAGGTTTGCTAACCCATAGACTAATTGGAATTTTCAGATTTCTGACCATGCGTATCTATGGAAATTAAGTTTTCTTTCCCAAATCAAGATATGGTTGGATTTTTTTTTTTTTTTTTGGGGGGGGGGGGGGTTGAATCTGGTTTCGGTTTGATTTCAAATGTAATTTTCAGGTTCTTGTTCAGTTGCATTTCAATGTACTTTATTTTGCAGCAGATAGATTGAGTTACTCTAGGAGGGATTTTTTTCTTTCTGGTTTTGGAGTGTATAGGATAGATTTCAATAGGAATTTTTCGATTCTGGTCAATGTATGTCAATGGAAATTATTTTGTCTTTCTTGGACAAATTTATCTTTCCATTAAATTTTTGTTGGTTTAGAATGGGTTTCAGGATAACTTGTAGGTTCTTGTTGGCAGACTTGTATAAAACCAAAAACTTTCTGCAAATTAATTTAATGTTGGGTGTAATTCGCATTTTTTGCGCAATTCATGGTCATCATTCATGTTTTTTATGCGATTTATGAATTTAATTTGCATTTTTGAGCAATTTATGACCATAATTCGCAATTTTTATGCGATTAATGAATGTAATTTACATTTTACATGATTTATGGACGTAATTTGCTATTTTTATGCAATTCATAGACAGAATTTGCGTTTTTTCAGCTTTCTGTTGACGAAATTTGTGTTTTTTAATCGATTTATTGACGTTATTTATGTTTTTATAGGATTTATGAATGTAATTTGCTTTTTTTACCAATTCTTGGACGTAATTTGCATTTTTTGTAATTTATGAACGTTATTAGTGTTTTTTTGCACGATTCATGGAAGTGATTCGCATTTTTTGAGTGATTTATGAATGTAATTCACGTTTTTATGCGTTTCATAGAAGTAATTTGTGTTTTTTGAGCGATTCATGAATGTAATTTGCGTTTTTTATGCAATTCATGAATGCAAAACCCTATTCGCTATTTTTATGCGATTTATAGACGTAATTTGCGTTTCAGCTTTCTGCTGCCAAAATTCGTGTTTTTTGAGCGATTTATGAACATAATTCCCGTTTTACTACACAATTCATAGACATAATTTGTGTTTCTCATTCAATTTCTGAACGTAATTCTCACTTTTTAAAAAACAATTCATGGACGTAATTAACGTTTTGACGATTTGTGGACCCAATTCGCGTTTTTTAAACTATTCATGGGCATAATTCGCGATTTTTATGCGATTAATGAATGTAATTTACATTTTACATGATTCATGGATGTAATTTGCTATATTTATGCAATTCGTAGATATAATTTGCATTTTTTGAGCTTTCTGTCGACGAAATTTGTGTTTTTGATCAATTTATTGACGTTATTTGTGTTTTTATAGGATTTATGAATGTAATTCGCTTTTTTAACCAATTCTTGGACGTAATTCGCATTTTTTGCAATTTATGAACGTTATTCATGTTTTTTTGCATATTTTGAGTGATTTATAAACGTAATTCACGTTTTTATGCAATTCATGGATGTAATTTGCGTTTTTTGAGCGATTCATGAACTTAATTCACATTTTTTATGCAATTCATGAATCCAATTCGGTATTTTTATGCGTTTTATAGAGGTAATTTCCGTTTCAGATTTCTGCCGCCAAAATTCGTGTTTTTTGAGCGATTTATGAACATAATTCATGTTTTACTATACGATTCATAGACGTAATTGGCGTTTTTCATACAATTTATGAATATAATTCTCGCTTTTTTACATGATTCATGGACGTAATTCACATTTTAAGCAATTTCTGGACGTAATTCCCATTTTTTATGCAATTTGCTTTTTTTTTTAGCGATTCATGGATGTAGTTCACATTTTTTATGCGATTCATGCATGTAATTCACATTTTTATGCGATTCATGCATGGAACTCGTATTTTTTATGCGATTCATGGATTGAATTAATGTTTTTATTGCGGTCTTTGCACGGAATTCACGTTTTTCGCGTGGTATTTTGTTGAAATGTTGGGTTTTTTTACATGATTCTTTGTTGAGATACACTTTTTTTTTTTGCGCAATTCTTTGTCGAAATAAATAAATAAAAATTGTTCCTTCATAAAATTTTCTGCACATGGCGTGCGTCTATATTATACAACTCTGCTTGTCAGTGTGTATTGTCAGAATTTTTTTTTTTTTTTTTTTTTTTCAGATCGAATTAAGGTTTGCTAACCCATAGACTAATTGGAATTTTCAGATTTCTGACCACGCGTATCTATGGAAATTAAGTTTTCTTTCCCAAATCAAGATATGGTTGGATTTTTTTTTTTTTTTTGGGGGGGGGGGGGCGTTGAATCTGGTTTCGGTTTGATTTCAAATGTAATTTTCAGGTTCTTGTTCAGTTGCATTTCAATGTACTTTATTTTGCAGCAGATAGATTGAGTTACTCTTGGAGGGATTTTTTTCTTTCTGGTTTTGGAGTGTATAGGATAGATTTCAATAGGAATTTTTCGATTCTGGTCAATGTATGTCAATGGAAATTATTTTGTCTTTCTTGGACAAATTTATCTTCCCATTAAATTTTTGTTGGTTTAGAATGGGTTTCAGGATAACTTGTAGGTTCTTGTTGGCAGACTTGTATAAAACCAAAAACTTTCTGCAAATTAATTTAATGTTGGGTGTAATTCGCATTTTTTGCGCAATTCATGGTCATCATTCGTGTTTTTTATGCGATTTATGAATGTAATTTGCATTTTTGAGCAATTTATAAACATAATTCGCAATTTTTATGCGATTAATGAATGTAATTTACATTTTACATGATTTATGGACATAATTTGCTATTTTTATGCAATTCATAGACATAATTTACATTTTTTCAGCTTTCTGTCGACGAAATTTGTGTTTTTTGATCAATTTATTGACGTTATTTTTGTTTTTATAGGATTTATGAATGTAATTTGCTTTTTTTACACAACACTTGTACGTAATTCGCATTTTTTGCAATTTATGAATGTTATTCATGTTTTTTTGCATGATTCATGGAAGTGATTCGCATTTTTTGAGTGATTTATGAACATAATTCATATTTTTATGCAATTCATGGACGTAATTTGCATTTTTTGAGCGATTCATGAATGCAATTCGCGTTTTTTATGCAAATCATGAATGCAAAATGCTATTCCCTATTTTTATGCGATTTATAGACGTAATTTGCATTTTAGCTTTCTGCTGCCAAAATTCGTGTCTTTTGAGCGATTTATGAACATAATTCCCATTTTACTACACTATTCATAGACATAATTTGTGTTTTTCATACAATTTCTGAACGTAATTCTCACTTTTTTAAACAATTCATGGGCGTAATGCACGTTTTGAGCGATTTGTGGACCCAATTCATGTTTTTTATGCAATTTGCTTTTTTTGAGCGAATCATGGACATAATTCGCGATTTTTATGCAATTAATGAATGTAATTTACATTTTACATGATTTATGGACATAATTTGTTATACTTATGCGATTCATAGACATAATTTGCATCTTTTGAGCTTTCTATCGACGAAATTTGCATTTTTTGATCGATTTATTGACGTTATTTGTGTTTTTATAGGATTTATGAATGTAATTTGCTTTTTTTCACAAATTCTTGGACGTAATTCGCATTTTTTGTAATTTATGAACGTCCTTAATGTTTTTTTGCATGATTCATGGAAGTGATTCGCATTTTTTGAGTGATTTATGAATGTAATTCATGTTTTCATGGACGTAATGTGTTTTTTAAGCGACTCATGAATATAATTCGCGTTTTTTATGCAATTCATGAATGCAAAACACTATTTGCTATTTTTATGCGATTTATAGACGTAATTTGCGTTTCAGCTTTCTGCTGCCAAAATTCGTGTTTTTTGAGCAATTTATGAACATAATTCCCATTTTACTACACGATTCATAGACATAATTTCTGTTTTTCATACAATTTCTGAACGTAATTCTTACTTTTTTAAACAATTCATGGACGTAATTCACCTTTTGAGCGATTTGTGGACCCAATTCATGTTTTTTATGCAATTCGCTTTTTTTGAGCGATTCATGGACATAATTCACAATTTTTATGCGATTAATGAATGTAATTTACATTTTACATGATTTATGGATGTAATTTACTATATTTATGCAATTCGTAGACGTAATTTGCATTTTTTGAGCTTTCTGTCGACGAAATTTGCGTTCTTTGATCGATTTATTGACGTTATTTGTGTTTTTATAGGATTTATGAATGTAATTCGCTTTTTTTACCAATTGCTGGACCTAATTCGCATTTTTTGTAATTTATGAATGTTATTAGTATTTTTTTGCACGATTCATGGAAGTGATTCGCATTTTTTGAGTGATTTATGAACTTAATTTATGTTTCAGCTTTCTGCTGCCAAAATTCGTGTTTTTTGAGCAATTTATGAACATAATTCCCATTTTACTACACGATTCATAGACATAATTTGTGTTTTTCATACAATTTCTGAACGTAATTCTCACTTTTTTAAACAATTCATGGACGTAATTCACGTTTTGAGCGATTTGTGGACCAATTCATGTTTTTTGTGCAATTTGCTTTTTTTGAGCGATTCATGGACATAATTCGCAATTTTTATGCGATTAATGAATGTAATTTACATTTTACATGATTTATGGACGTAATTTGCTATACTTATGTGATTCATAGGCATAATATGCATCTTTTGAGCTTTTTATCGACGAAATTTGCGTTTTTTGATCGATTTATTGACATTATTTGTGTTTTTATAGGATTTATGAATGTAATTCGCTTTTTTTTACCAATTCTTGGACGTAATTGGCATTTTTTGCAATTTCTGAACGTTATTCATGTTTTTTTGCACAATTCATGGAAGTGATTCGCATTTTTTGAGTGATTTATGAACGTAATTCACGTTTTTATGCAATTCAGGGATGTAATTTGCGTTTTTTGAGTGATTCATGAACGCAATTCACATTTTTTATGCAATTCATGAATGCAAGTCGCTATTTTTATGCGTTTTATATAGGTAATTTCCGTTTCAACTTTTTGCTGCCAAAATTCGTGTTTTTTGAGCGATTTATGAACATAATTTATCTTTTACTACACGATTCATAGACGTAATTTGCATTTTTCATACAATTTATGAATATAATTCTCGCTTTTTTACATGATTCATGGACGTAATTCACATTAAGCAATTTGTGGACGTAATTCCCATTTTTTATGCAATTTGCTTTTTTTTTTTTTTAGCGATTCATGGATGTAGTTCACAAAAACACCCCCTTGGCTGTGCCACTGACAACAAAATCTTATGTTAGTGCAAGGAGTAATTTACTCATAGACATGAGAAAAAAGTTTTTGACAACAAACCAAAAAAAAGTACAATACAGGATTTTTACCTGGCATTCTCATAAAATTTTGAATATACCCTGCCTCCCCCCTCTAATTCATAAGTTTTCATACATTCTATATTATATTCCATATTAAGAAGGCGCCACTTGTCTAATTTTTTTTTTAATCAGAACTCGTTATTAGCATTTTTCATTCAGGTAGAATTTATTTAGAATAGAATTGATAAAGAAAATGCACAAATTGAAAACCGTCGAACAGACATGATAGAATCATTACGTATATTTCATGGTTTTAATAATCCACATGGATGTTTCTTGTTATGCCAATACAATCTTGCAATGTCTTAATATACAATGAATAAAGTCTGCAATAAAGTTAACCAGAGAATCTTGCAATGGATTTTTGCCGTCGCTTATTCAAATTTACTTAAGAGGAATCGAGTTAATGAAATGTTGTATAAATGTTACTTGTTAGCTTTATAGATTACTAGGTACTACTAGGTTATCCCGTCGACCAAAAAATTATCGCCAAACTATAAGATTAAATTCCAATAATGGATGATTGTGAATGTCACATTCAATGACATTAAATAAAATTTGTATATTTAAAATGTCATTGATTTTTATTTCGACTTTTTATTAATATTTTACTAATTATTTGTTTTTTCATTATTTAAAATAAAAAAATATGTGATTATGTATAATTTGGCGAAATTGGTCGACGAAATAACAGTAGTAGCGATTACTAAAATATTTCAAATTGAAATAATTTATGAAACTGAAAATGTTTTAGCCAACATTTCACTTAAGTTTAAAATAAGCAATATATAGAAATTGTAAAGTCCATCAAGTGTGTGTAACTTGGGACCAGACATTGCAGAAATATAATGTGCTCATCTTTTGTTTACATTTTTAAAAAGAGTAATTTGAATGTAATAATGTACTAGAAATCATAATGAATGCTTATAATAGAGTATAATACAGTCAACTCTGTGAAATTCACAAAATGTATTATCTGCAAAACATGTTAAAATGTAAACATTGAAAAGTGTTTTAACACTTAAACTCAAAGATAAAAGATATGCAATAATTTTATTTTCATGAAATGACAAATTTTAATAAAATAAACTGGGATTTAAGAAAATTCATGTATTTTGTACCCTGTATTTAAAAACAATACTTTAAGCAAGCCAGTAAGTTTCCGTTTATTAATTATGATTAATGCAAACCTATTCTTTGCTCAAGCAGCGAAAAAATTAAAAAAATAAACAAAATATATATAGAGGTAAAATTGTTTATCAAACAATACACATAAAAAGTTCCTTGGCGAAGGAGAGTAAACTGCATTTCACCCAAAATTACTGACAAAAAACAAAACAAAACAAAATGCAGTCCAGATTTTTAACTGGCATTCTCGTAAAATTTTGAATATATCCTGCCTCCACACTGTAATCCATAAGTCTTCAAAAATACAAGCAAATAACTTTACTGCAAAGTTACACATTCTGTATTAATTAATAATCCATTGCAAGATTCTCCGGTTAACTTTATTGCAGAGCTTATTCGTTGTATATTGACATTGCGAGATTCAATTGGCGTAACAAGAAACAACATGTGGATTATTAAAACCTGAAAATTACTTAATGATTCTATCTTGTCTGGTTTATATTTTTTAATTCGTGCATTTTCTATATCAATTTAATGGACATTATGTAAGAATATTACTACCTGAATGAAAAATGCTCCGTGTAACTTGCCGCGTTCGGGTTCGGATTCAAAACAAAACTAGACAAGTGGCGCCCCTAGGCGTATGAATACATGACTTTCCAACAACAAATAATTTAAAATAATTTTTGTTTGAAAACTTAAAAAAAAATCATAAGTCGAAAGTATATTGAATATGTATAATTAAAAAATATTTTCCTATTTTAAAAAAGGATTCAAAATATTTTTTCCACAAAATGCAAAAATATCCAATGTAAGAAACGTAATATTTTCTTCTTACGAAAAATAAAGGCAATATAAATAGAAATTTGATTTAGTATATATTTATTGAATGTTTTAAAGCACATGATAAGATGTTTTTGTAGTTTAAAAAACATTTATTGCTTCGATTTGGGTGTTTTAACTGTGACCATTTAACTGTAAAGTTTTTCACTCCTGCTCCGTCTGCTAACCCATAGAATAACATGTAATCTGCGAGCTAATATAGTCCAATTTTCCAAGACCAATATATAACAAACAAGAGTTTTCCTAGAAACAAGGCAAGTCTTATTACCTCTATCTTAAAGAGATTCATATTATATATAAGTTTTAATAAAATCTCCCAGCCCGTTATCTAGATCTCATTATCAGGAACAAACACCATCGTTTTCAGTTTAAAAATGGTTATCGAGATCTAAAAATATACGGCACGTAGAAATGTAAAAATTATAGGATAGGATTAGACTGGGAATGAGGTGGTGCTCCGTGTAAAAAAGAAATCAAAATTTAAAAACTTATACATTTCAAACTCTACATTTTCTGCAAGAGGATAATCAAAAACTTTTGTAGTGGAAGGATCCAGAAAGTTTATTCTCGTGAATAATTATAATAAAATGGTAATCAGAAATATTTTTAGATTTTTTAAAAAAACGCGAAAATACTCCTTTATTTATTTGGAAGATGCAGATATTCCGTTCTCAAAAGTACAAAAACATGTACAGCCCTATTAGTGACCAATCTATGGGTAATTCCAAAGAGATGGCCTGGAGGAACTTTCATTGATGAAAAAATTTTCTCATGGTTTTAAAGATTGTTTTTTAAACAAAATGCAAGAAAAATCTAAAATTATAAAGATTTAGTAAAGAAAGGGACAACCTATTACCCATATTATAAAATAAAAATGGGGCACTGTAACAAAAAAAAAAAAAAAAGGCATGAACTTTTTTGCATAAATAAAAAGATGAGGGGGGGGGGGGCTTATTTTTCTACATTTCACATCTTGACACATTAAAAATGTTATTTACAACTTTTACCAACTTCCGTCGTCATAATTTCCATAGCATTTCTTATAAAAAATAATTATAAAATAGTAAAAAAACAGAATATCACATGATTACATTTTTAAAGTATGTTTTCACTTTTGATATGTGAAATACACTTACAGAAGTTTTAAAAATATCTTTCAAGTAAATAACAAGGATTTAAAATAAAGCATCTTTTTAAATGGAATTTTATTTTTAAAAAATGTTAGTAACACAAGAAATCTTCAAAAGGGCGCCAAAAGAATCGCCAAATTACAGTATTCTTGAAATATTAGAAAGTAAGCCATAATCTATGCTTGACATATGATTTTTCTACCTTTTTTAATTTTCTCTTATGATATCGTTATGAAACAAACAATGTAAAAAAAATCTGTAATTCTACAGATACAAAATTACAAAAAACAGAATATTTATTAAAATTTTATTTGTACACTGTACAAAAAAGGTGAAAATCTACAAAACTAGTTATTGTACAGTTACAGATTTCTGTAGCTTTACCAATGGATCGGCATTACTGTACTATTACTAAAATTTTATCTGTAACCCGGGTTGCAGTCAGGGCCGTAATCTAGAAGTGAATAATAGGGCGGGGGGATCAAGAAAATGTAGAGGCGTTCATATTTTCTCTTTCTTTCTGACACAGAAAGATAAATTAGTGCATATTCACATTGTATTTATACTATGTTTCTTATTAAACTGTTGTAATAACTTCATTTTATGCAAAGAAAATGTGATGATGATGAAAAGATCGATTTTATAACTAGTGCAATATTAAACATCATGTTAGCTTTATATGTGAAAATAAGATAAACGAATGTCGAAGCATTTATTTTAGTTACAACTTAGTATTTCTGTAAAACTGTGAAAGGGCTTCAAAACTAAATTAGATTTTTGAACATAAGTTCATTTAGATTTTAGGAACATAAATTCATTTTAATGACCTCGGAATCTTTTTCAGGAGAAGCTCAAAATGTTTTTGGGGAGGCTATGTCGCTCTAGCAATCCCTTAGCCTCGTCCCTGGTTGCAATTACATGAAAAGTTCTAGGCATCCCAGTTTCCTGAAAAATTCTCAGTAACCTTGCAGGTTTAATAAATTATTGTTGTTGCCGTTACATATAAAGTTCTATGAATCCCAGTTTCCCAGAAAAACATTAGTAACTTTAACTTTTTTTTCTTCCAGTGGAGGGTAATTCAGATATATTTCTATGATACGTGGTCCTAATACAATTTTGATTACAGTTTAAAAAATTTTACCTATTATATGAAGTTTTTTTTTTTTTTTTTTTTTTTTTTACTGAGATACATAAAAAGTTTGAATATACCGATTTCACCTGGCATATTTTTCGTTCTTTTTGTAACTTTTTTTTTTTTTTTTTTTTTTTTTGTGCTAAAAGTTAGAAATGCAAAGGCTATGCGAGTTTATTTTGTATTATTGTTTGTTTGTTGCTTTGTTTTATTATTATTCATTTTTCTCAAAAGAAAACTTGAAGTAAAATGAGAAATGACTATCTATTCGATAATATTAATATAACCTTTTAATTAATGAATAATTAATAATAAAAAATCATGCATGAATTTCAATAGTTCGTAAAATAGTTTTTGAATAGTGATAAAATTAATAGGAGTATTCTAGAAATGGAAAAAAAAATGTTCAAGTTAGCAAATGATAACAGGAACAATTTTAATAAGTTTGGATATGAACATTTACTTGAATTAACTCTTTTTCGTTTATGAATGAAAATGTTTTATTGCCTCTTATTTGGACGTATATGTAAGATCAACCAAAAAATGCTCATGCGTTTATAATTGCCTGGTTTAGCGGATATTCCGTTTTAAGCTACTATACATAATGAAATAAACGCTTCATCAACTGCGAATTATTTTCCGGTGTCATGCACTTAAAAAAATCTCTCAAATTGACAGGAAAAAACTGACAATTTTGACATCAATTTAAAACTGTTTAACTTACAGAAAATGTTTCTAATTTTCCATTAAAACAGTTTTTTGTATTGTAAAAAATATAGATTTTTAAGCTATTGCATAGCTTTTATCGCGGGCTTTGAGCGCGGTGACCGAATCCAAAAATACCGTAACGCGAAAATTCCTAACACATCGGTAACGAAATAAAGAATACTGCCCAGTTAAACTGATGGCATTGAGCTCACAGGCTACAAATACTAATTGTACATTAAAGCCTTATATTTTCAAGGGTTAATTCCGTTCGAAAAAAAAAATTAAGAAGGGGAAACAGCACTCCCCTTTCCTCTTTTTTTATACTTAATCATTGAACCTCCTATACTATCAAAGACATGCTTTATCATATAAAAAATCTATATCCAAAAGTCAGAGCAAATTAGATAATTCTTAATAAAAACCCATTTAGCATTTATATAATTTAAAAGGAGTTATTTCCCTCTTTTATACTTAACCATTAAACTTCCAAAACTATTCAGAGATTTGAACGAAATCTGAAAATTCTGCTTGAAAAAACCATTTATATAAATTAAGGGGGGGGGCATTAGAACCCCTCTTCCCCCTATTTATACTTATTCAATGAACACCTAATAACAGTCACGGAATCGCCTCATCAGAATGATCCTAATCTAAATTTTGAGCGAAAACTTAATTCTGCATGAAAATCCCATTTATATCAACTAACGGGGGGGGGGGCATTAGAACCCCTGTTCCCCCTATTTATACTTATTCAATGAACACCTAATAACAGTCACGGAATCGCCTCATCAGAATGATCTTAATCTAAATTTTGAACGAAAGCTTAATTCTGCATGAAAATCCCATTTATATCAACTAACGGGGGGACATTAGAACCCCTGTTCCCCTTATTTATACTTATTCAATGAACACCTAATAACAGTCACGGAATCGCCTCATCAGAATGATCCTAATCTAAATTTTGAAAACTTAATTCTGCATGAAAATCCCATTTATATCAACTAACGGGGGGCATGAGCCCCCCGTTCCCCCTCTTATACATATCGAATGAACTCCAAAAACTAATCAGGGAAGCGCCTTGTCAGGATATACCTACATACAAAATTTCAAGTGGATCCGATATTTTTATCATGAGTTATCGCGTTACGTACATACGAACATACATACAGAACGGACGGGCACATAAGCTCTCAGGCTATGATAGCCTGTGAGCTAAAAACCTAACAATCGGCTAACCTCGTTTCCGTTCGGAAAACTTCGGGACGGTATTCTTCGGTAGAATCCGGCAGACATTGACGCGGTATCTTTCAGATATTAGGATATCAAGTCTCAAACTTATGCTTCTTATGATCTAATTTTCATAGCGCGGCCAAATTTTGTTTGGTAATTTATTATGAGACAGTGTTTATTTTGGTAGTCTTATTTATTTTGGTGTCAGGAGACCCCCCACCGTGAGGGTCGAAAAATTTAAAATGCTTATAACTCGCGATCTAACTTTCGTAGCGCGGCCAAACTTTGGTAATTTATTATGAGACATAGTTAATTTCTGGTGACAGGAGACACCCCACGGTGAGGGTAGAAAATTTTAAAATGCTTATAACTCGCATACTAATTTTCGTAGCGGGGCCAAACTTGTTTGGTAATTTATTATGAGACAGTGTTACTTTTTGGTGACAGGAGACCCCACACGGTGAGGATCGAAAAATTTAAAATGCTTATAACTCACGATCTAATTT
Organism: Maratus speculifer; assembly: GCA_964019185.1. Classification (NCBI taxonomy): domain Eukaryota; kingdom Metazoa; phylum Arthropoda; class Arachnida; order Araneae; family Salticidae; genus Maratus; species Maratus speculifer. Next base: position 5,146,854 of record OZ025293.1, on the reverse strand, counting down.
TCGCAGCGCGGCCAAATTTTGTTTGGTAATTTAATATGAGGCTGTTCATTTTTGGTGACAGGAGACCCTCTACGGTGAGGGTCGAAAAATTTAAAATGCTTATAACTCGCGATCTAATTTTCGTAGCGCGGCAAAATTTGTTTGGTAATTTATTATGAGACAGAGTTAATTTTTGGGGACATTAGACCCCCCCACGGTGAGGGTCGAAAATTTTAAAATGCTTATAACTCACGATCTAATTTTCGTAGCGCGGCCAAATTTTGTCTGGTAATTTAATATGAGATTGTTAATTTTTGGTGACAGGAGCCAACACCCCCTATAGTCAAGGCCACCGCAGCGAATTCCAGAAGTTTCAATATGGCTGCCCCTACAGTCCGAAGGTCCGACTCCCCTACCGGTGACCTTTATTCGCAAATACCTAGTCAGTGTGCATCAGTCCAGTGCTAGTACGGCATGTTTCAATCTGGCGTTTCGGCATTTTCTATTTTGTTTTGCATTCTACAAAATTTGGATATTATAAAGACTAAAAGTAAGTGTTCTCTTTTTCCTTATATCATTGTTTTAACAAAGCTGTAAAGATAATTTCTGTTACACACATCTGTTACAAGATTAATGATTACCGATTTAGTTTTCAAGCTATATGTATTGCAACAGTGGTTTTCAAATCAATTACATCTATGGTGAATTAGTAATTTGTTTAAAATAATTATAAAAAATATATAATTTTGCTTCTCATCTGAATTTTTATCCTGTTGATTTTAACTTTCAGTATTTCCTCACGGGATTTTGTTAATATTTATGTGTAATATATCTTTATAAGAAAATTACTGCCCTTTAGCAATTGTTTATTTCTTTGTTTATTAAGTATTTTTCTAAATTCCAGTTTATTAGTTTGAATCCGAATTTACTTATCTCGCTATCAATTTAAAAATAATTTACTCTAAGTAATCTGGGTGCGCTGTTTAAATTAATTCATAAAATATTCAAAGCGTTTGATTATTGCTATTACAGCTTTCATTAGCATAATAATTAGCTTCAGCTGTTAAATTACTTTTGATATTTTGACAATTATCTTTTCCTTCTTTCCACTATACTTTTCTATACTCTTAATTTGGCAATTGACAGATTTTTTTTCAATAATAATTTATAAATTAATAAGGAACAGATGCTTTCTTTAATAATAATAATAATAATAATAATGTATAATGATAATAGCAATTTAAATATAATGAATAGATTGATAAGGAATAGATTTTTTTTCTCTAATAATAATTTATAATTATAATTTTAAAATAATTTATAGGTTGATACTGAACACATTTTTATCCTTAATAATAATAATACTTTAAAGTTTATACTTTAATAATTTATAGATTGGCAACTGACAGATTTTTTTCAATAATATTAATAATAATAATTTATAATAATAATTGTAATTTAAAAATAATTTATAAATTAATAAAGAACAGATGCTTTCTTTAATAATAATAATTTAGAATAGTAATATTAATTTAAAAATAATTTATAAATTGATAAGTTATTGCATCTTTTTTTTTCTTTGTTCCAATGCCACTTGATATTATATTTAATATTAATTTATACGATTAAACAATCTTATAAGGAAATACTGAATAATAAATAAGTTAAAGCTAGAAAGCAAATAAAATATACCTTATTTATTTATTATTATTTGTTTTGATTTAATAAAAAACATTTTATATCATACATATGTATAACAGAAATTATTACATAATAATGATATTAAGACAATGACATAAGTAAATGAGATAACACTTAGCATTCTGTCTTTAAATAATTCTCATCAAATAAGAAAAAAGTAAACAAATAAAATACATGGGAGTGAGTGTGAAAAGTGTGTGTGTGGGGGGGGGGGGATATATTTGAAATGAAAAAAGTCCTTCCGGCAATGCCGGGAGGAAGAGGTAGCTTTCATATACTTATATATTTATTTATTTATTTTAAGGTAAGTTACATTGTTCAAAAACACTAAGCTCAAATTAATGGAAATAATCTTATAAAATTAGTGATTTTATAAGATTGAAACTAGTTTTTGTCAAGACTGAATATTAATAGGAATTTTTAGAAATTAGTCATCTTTTATTCAACCTGATTTTATTTTAAGCGATTTAGAGAGTCACCAAATTTTACGATATCATAAAGTGTATGCCATTTTAAAGCAACATTGTGGATCGTTCAGATCAGACCGTTTCAAAATGTCAGCCATAAGCAAAATTCAAAGTGCTATAACTCAGTCATTTTATAAGATATAGACAAAATAAAAAGTGTTCTGGAATCGTTGTTTAAAGTTCTAACACGAAAAATAAAAATATTTTTCAATTTTTAATTTTTTCGCATTTAATTTTAAATTTTAAATTTTTAAAAAAATTTAAAATGGCCACCATTTTGAAACAAAATGGTGGATGATGCTGGCCAACGAACTCGGTCGAGACATTTGTATGTACTATGTACATGCCAAGTTTCATTGAAATCGGTTGATAAATACACGTGTTATCACGTGACAAACATCAGATCGTTTCAAAATGTCAGACATAAGAAAAATTCAAAGTGCTATAACTCAATCATTTTGCAAGATATAGACAAAATAAAAAATGTTATGGAATCGTCGTTTTATGTTCTAACACGTAAAAGAAAAATATTTTTCAAATTTTGATTTTTTCGCATTTAATTTTAAATTTTTAAATTTTTAAAAAATTTAAAATGGCCACCATTTTGAAACAAAATGGCGGATGATGCTGGCCAACGAACTCGGTCGAGACATTTGTATGTACTATGTACATACCAAGTTTCATTGAAATCGGTTTATAAGTACGCGTGTTATCACGTGACAAAAATCAGAACTCATCGTTTCAAAATGCCAGCCATAAGAAAAATTCAAAGTGCTATAACTCAATCATTTTTTAAGATATAGACAAAATAAAAAGTGTTCTGGTTACTTTGTTTTAAGTTCTAACACGTAAAAGGAAAATAGTTTTCAACTTTTAATTTTTTCGCATCTAATTTTAAATTTAAAATTTTTTTAAAAATTTAAAATGGCCGCCATTTTGAAACAAAATGGCGCATGATGCTGACCAACGAACTCGGTCCAGACATTTGTATGTACTATGTACATGCCAAGTTTCATTGAAATCGGTTCATAAGTACGCGTGTTATCACGTGACAAAAATCAGATCGTTTCAAAATGTCAGCCATAAGAAAAATTCAAAGTGCTATAACTCAATCATTTTTTAAGATATAGACAAAATAAAAAGTGTTCTGGAATCTTTGTTTTAAGTTCTAACACGTACAAGGAAAATATTTTTCAACTTTTAATTTTTTCGCATTTAATTTTAAATTTTAAATTTTTTAAAAAATTTAAAATGGCCGCCTATTTGAAACAAAATGGCGGATGATGCTGGCCAACGAACTCGGTCGAGACATTTGTATGTACTATGTACATACCAAGTTTCATTGAAATCGGTTCATAAGTATGCGTGTTATCACGTGACAAAAATCAGATCGTTTCAAAATGTCAGCCATAAGAAAAATTCAAAGTGCTATAATTCAATCATTTTTTAAGATATAGACAAAATAAAAAGTGTTCTGGAATCTTTGTTTTAAGTTCTAACACGTAAAAGGAAAATATGTTTCAACTTTTAATTTTTTCGCATTTAATTTTAAATTTTAAATTTTTTTAAAAATTTAAAATGGCCGCCATTTTGAAACAAAATGGCGGATGATGCTGACCAACGAGCTCGGTCGAGACATTTGTATGTACTATGTACATACCAAGTTTCATTCAAATCGGTTCATAAATACGTTAGTTATCGCATGACAAATATCAGATATATATATATATATGGTTATATATATATATATATATATATATATATGTCAACATTTGAACGGAGGGTGGTTTTGGGGTCTGGGGGTCATGATCGGTGAAAATATACCAAAATTTTCCGGAAGTGTTTTCCTCCGGACGGCTGCAATAGGTAGCTTTTTAGCTCACAGGCTATCATAGCCTGAGAGCTTATGTGCCCGTCCGTTCTGTATGTATGTACGTAACGCGATAACTCATGATAAAAATATCCGATCCACTTGAAATTTTGTATGTAGGTATATCCTGACAAGGCGCTTCCCTGATTAGTTTTTGGAGTTCATTCGATATGTATAAGAGGGGGAACGGGGGGCTCATGCCCCCCGTTAGTTGATATAGATGGGATTTTCATGCAGAATTAAGTTTTCAAAATTTAGATTAGGATCATTCTGATGAGGCGATTCCGTGACTGTTATTAGGTGTTCATTGATTAAGTATAAATAGGGGGAACAGGGGTTCTAATGCCCCCCCCCGTTAGTTGATATAAATGGGATTTTAATGCAGAATTAAGTTTTCAAAATTTAGATTAGGATCATTCTGATGAGGCGATTCGTGACTGTTATTAGGTGTTCATTGAATAAGTATAAATAGGGGGAACAGGGGTTCTAATGCCCCCCCCCCGTTAGTTGATATAAATGGGATTTTCATGCAGAATTAAGTTTTCGTTCAAAATTTAGATTAGGATCATTCTGATGAGGCGATTCCGTGACTGTTATTAGGTGTTCATTGAATAAGTATAAATAGGGGGAACAGGGGCTCTAATGCCCCCCCCCCGTTAGTTGATATAAATGGGATTTTCATGCAGAATTAATTTTCGTTCAAAATTTAGATTAGGATCATTCTGATGAGGCGATTCCGTGACTGTTATTAGGTGTTCATTGAATAAGTATAAATAAGGGGAACAGGGGTTCTAATGTCCCCCCCCCTTAATTTATATAAATGGGTTTTTCAAGCAGAATTTTCAGATTTCGTTCAAATCTCTGAATAGTTTTGGAAGTTTAATGGTTAAGTATAAAAGAGGGGGATAACTCTTTTTAAATTATATAAATGCTAAATGGGTTTTTATTAAGAATTATCTAATTTGCTCTGAATTTTGGATATAGATTTTTTATATGATAAAGCATGTCTTTGATAGTATAGGAGGTTCAATGATTAAGTATAAAAAAAGAGAAAAGGGGAGAGCTGTTTCCCCTTCTTAATTTTTTTTTTCGAACGGAATTAACCCTTGAAAATATAAAGCTTTAATGTGCAATTAGTATTTGTAGCCTGTGAGCTCAATGCCTTCAGTTTAACTGGGCAGTATTCTTTATTTATTACTTTTTGTAATGAAAGCTACCTAAAACTCTTCTCACACTACATATTATTTAGTACATTTTTTTCCCAATTCTTTTTTTTTTTTTTTTTTTTTAAATCAAGTCATCAAATTCCAGTCATGTAATCGAATTTAGCTTCAGGATTATGAAGCTAATTTAAAATATAAATTTTAATATATTTTTTAGAAAAAATGATGTACTGTTATAATTTTAACCTTAAGTTTTTTTGCTGAGTTTTTTTTTTTTTTTTTCTCTCTTTTCTTTCTTTTATTTTCATTCTTTCTTTTCTCCAATGTATAAGTTCATTTGATGCTTTGATATAGATTTTTTTTTTATCCTACTTATTTAAAATAGTGTGATATTGATAATGCAAAAGAAATATTATATTTCTAAATTAAATCACATCTATTTAAAAATCCAAAGCTCAAATCTAATGCAGTTTTGCCTCTTATAAAAATTTGTATTTTAAGTCCTTTTTAGTATATTTTTTAAACAATAAGTAACCCTCTTAAATTACAACTTATATTTATAGGAAATGACAATTATTTACTTGATTGCACATTAAATTAACTGAAAAAGTAAACACTATTGCTAAAAATTTTGAAAATTACAAGAAATGCAACTTTGTGTGAGCTTGTGTAAATTCATATTATGGACGTGGGAAGTCGGACATCGCGATCGGCCATTTTGAAACGGTGTGAAGGCCTTGACTATAGGGGGTGTTGCAGGAGCCCCCCGGGGTGAGGGTCGAAAAATTTAAAATGCTTATAACTCGCGATCTAATTTTCGTAGTGCGGCCAAATTTTGTTTGGTAATTTATTATGAGACAGTGTTAATTTTTGGTGACAGGAGACCCCCCACGGTGAGGGTAGAAAAAATTAAATGCTTATAACTCGCGATCTAATTTTCATAGAGTGGCGAAATTTTGTTTGGTAATTTATTATGAGTCAGTGTTAATTTTTGGTGACAGGAGACCCCCCCCCCCACGGTGAGGGTCGAAGAATTTAAAATGCTTATAACTCGCGATCTAATTTTCGTAGTGCGGCCAAATTTTGTTTGGTAATTTATTATGAGACAGTGTTAATTTTTGGTGACAGGAGACCCCACACGGAGAGGATCGAAAAATTTAAAATGCTCATAACTCGCGATCTAATTTTGGTAGCTTGGCAAAATATTGTTTGGTAATTTATTATAAGACAGTGTTAATTTTTGGTGACAGGAGACGCCCCCATGGTGAGGGTCGAAAAATTTAAAATGCTTATAACTCGCGATCTAATTTTCGTAGCGCGGCCAAATTTTGTTTAGTAATTTATTATGAGGCAGTGTTAATTTTTGGGGACATTAAACCCCCCACGGTGAGGGTCGAAAAATTTAAAATGCTTAAAACTCGCGATCTAATTTTCGTAGCGCGGCCATATTTTGTTTGGTAATTTATTATGAGACAGTGTTAATTGTTGGTGACAGAAGACACCCCACGGTGAGGGTCGAAAAATTAAAAATGTTTATAACTCGCGATCTAATTTTCGTAGTGCGGCCAAATTTTGTTTGGTAATTTATTATGAGGCAGTGTTAATTTTTGGGGACATTAGACCCCACGGTGAGGGTCGAAAAATTTAAAATGCTTATAAGTCACGATCTAATTTTCGTAGGGCGGCCAAATTTTGTTTGGTAATTTAATATGAGACTGTTAATTTTTGGTGACAGGAGACCCCACACGGTGAGGGTCGAAAAATTTAAAATGCTTATAACTCACCATCTAATTTTCGTAGCGCGGGCAAATTTTGTTTGGTAATTTAATAAGAGACAGTGTTAATTTTTGGGGCCATTAGACCCCCTACGGTGAGGGTCGAAAAATTTAAGATGCTTATAACTCGCGATCTAATTTTCGTACCGCGGCCAAATTTTGTTTAGTTATTTATTATGAGACAGAGTTAATTTTTGGGGACATTAGACCCCCCACGGTGAGGGTCGAAAAATTTAAAATGCTTATAACTCACGATCTAATTTTCGTAGCGCGGCCAAATTTTGTCTGGTAATTTAATATGAGACTGTTAATTTTTGGTGACAGGAGCCCCCCGGGGTAAGGGTCGAAAAATTTTAAATGCTTATAACTCGCGATCTAATTTTCGTAGCGCGGCCAAATTTTGTTTGGTAATTTATAATGAGACAGTGTTAATTTTTGGTGACAGGAGACAACCCATGGTGAGGGTAGAAAAAATTAAATGCTTATAACTCGCGATCTAATTTTCGTAGCGTGGCCAAATTTTGTTTGGTAATTTATTATGAGTCAGTGTTAATTGTTGGTGACATAAGACACCCCACGGTGAAGGTCGAAAAAATAAAAATGTTTATAACTCACGATCTAATTTTCGTAGCGCGGCCAAATTTTGTTTGGTAATTTATTATGAGGCAGTGTTAATTTTTGGGGACATTAGATCCCCACGGTGAGGGTCGAAGAATTTAAAATGCTTATAAGTCACGATCTAATTTTCGTAGCGTGGCCAAATTTTGTTTGGAAATTTAATATGAGACTGTTAATTTTTGGTGACAGGAGACCCCCCCCCGCCACGGTGAGGGTCGAAAAATTTAAAATGCTCATAACACGCGATTTAATTTTCGTAGCGCGGCCAAATTTTGTTTGGTAATTTATTATGAGACAGTGTTAATTGTTGGTGACATAAGACACCCCACGGTGAAGGTCGAAAAATTAAAAATGTTTATAACTCACGATCTAATTTTCGTAGCGCGGCCAAATTTTGTTTGGTAATTTATTATGAGGCAGTGTTAATTTTTGGGGACATTAGATCCCCACGGTGAGGGTCGAAGAATTTAAAATGCTTATAAGTCACGATCTAATTTTCGTAGCGTGGCCAAATTTTGTTTGGAAATTTAATATGAGACTGTTAATTTTTGGTGACAGGAGACCCCACACGGTGAGAGTCGAAAAATTTAAAATGCTTATAACTCACGATCTAATATTCGTAGCGCGGGAAAATTTTGTTTGGTAATTTAATATGAGACAGTGTTAATTTTTGGGGCCATTAGACCCCCCACGGTGAGGGTCGAAAAATTTAAAATGCTTATAACTCACGATCTAATTTTCGTAGCGCGGCCAAATTTTGTTTGGTAATTTAATATGAGACTGTTAATTTTTGGTGACAGGAGACCCCCCACGGTGAGGGTCGGAAAATTTAAAAGGCTTATAACTCGCGGTCTAATTTTCGTACCCCGGCCAAATTTTGTTTGGTAATTTATTATGAGACAGTGTTAAGGGCTTTGAGCGCGGCGACCGAATCTAGGAATTCCGTGACGAGAAAAAATCCTAACAGTCCGGCTAACGACGTTTCAGTTTGGCAGACTTCGGCACGGTATCCTTCGATAGACTTTTTCGATAGACTTTCTTAACCTTCCATTGACGCGGTATTTTTGCATAAGTTGATGAAAAATGCTATGCAATAGCTTTACCGCGGCAGTCCCCGAGTGCCACACATATTTTTTTTTTTTTTTTTTTTTGTAGAACCGTAAAAAACTGCTTTTCTTTAAAACAGTTTTTTCTGTAAAAAATACAATTTTTTACTGTTAAAATTAAAGATTTTTTTACAGTATGGTACTATTTATGTATACATAAATAATACTACACTGTTAAAAAAAAAAACAGAGCAGGATAATATAAATAAAAAGTCTTCGGTGGTAATTACCACTTTTCTAAACATTTCGAATGTAAATAATGTTGCAATATATCAAGAAAATTAAATCCCAAATGAAGATAAATAAGAATCATTGCATAAAGTACTTTCATGTGCTATAATTATTCAGGAAAAATAATCACGTTTGACAGACGAATCAAGAAGTTAGATGTTTATTTATCTCTCTTACAAGGAAGGTCTCCATACTGGGCATACCCAGAATTTTATGAAAGAAATACTAATTAAAGTACTTATGTATGTAATAAAGGATCAGTCAAAATTAGCGGCGGAATCACATTAGATATTGTGTAAAAAAATAAAATATTTTCGAATATTTGGCGTGAAAAGACTAAAGAGTTTCTCGATTTGGCGAGCAGCCCTTTTCCTCGCCAAAAGCAAACGATTATAATGAAACTCAAAACTGTTGGACATTTAGTTTGCGTGTAAATGATATTTAATGAATTCAAACATAAGCAATGAGGGACTTTAATATATTATATACATCTATATACATATTGTATTACATATATATTACTCGTTGAAGTAGTTATTTAATTAATCGCTGGAAAAAATATTTTCATAGCTAAAAAAAATCATATTGAGAAAAACTATCTTCGTACATTTAAGCGTATTCAAAAATAAACGTCATATGTTTCCATAGCAACAAAATCTAATCGCCAATTCTCAATTGGATTTTGAGCTTGAAACAAATTTAATTTAATTTAAATTATGAATTTCGTTTTAAATCTCAAATTTTGATGATTAAATTTGAATATAAATACATGAATTTTGAATTTAAATTATCGATATAACAAAATTATACTTAAAACAAACTAACACTTACAAAACTAAAATTATTTAAATTAAACATATCAAAACAAGTTCACCATGAAACTTTTTTTCCTTGAAATGTATTTGACATAAAGTTTTTTTTTTTTTTTTTTTTTTTTTTTTTTTTTTTTTTGAAATTACATTCCATTGCCAACCGGCGATAAATCGCCAAATAACGAAATTTTCATTATTTTTTTACGGTTACTGAATGGAGGTTCCGCCGAAATTTTTTTTATAAACGTATATATCCACACGAGAAGAACATTCTGTAATTTTTTCCGATTTATCGGGGTATGCCCGTATGGAGAACTTCCTTGTTAGTTATAATCCCTCGATTGATTCAAGGTCACATAAACATTCACTTACAGAGACTAGTTAATGATTCTAAAATTACTTATAATAAATTTATTTAAACTGTTTTTTTTTCAACTTCCTGTTTTCAATATACATTTTTTTTGTGTGTGCGTTATGTAGTTGTTAGTCAGCTGTTGTTTCGAAAGTCTCATTAAAAGACACACAGCTTTATGGCTGTTACTGTTTTATGGGTATTAAATAAATAATCTTTTTAGCACTTTCCAACAAGATTGAAAAGTTTTATGTATTCGGTTTCTCTGTCCGTCTGGCAGCTTGGCCGTTTGTTCGTCTATCCATGCTCTAACTCCCGTTGATATACTCGGAGACATATTTGATATTGTATATGAAGTATGCGCTATTAATAGTTTATTTACAGGGGCGCCAAAAAAATTCCATTACATTATGGTCTATGGAGAGGGGAGGTTGTTTGTAGATCATTTTAATGATAGTACGCTTGAAACTGATATAAATCATTGAATTTCACTACAATTACATTAGAACATGATATTCATAGCATTTTTAATCCATTTACAGAGACACAAAGAAACCGATTACAATACTGTCTTTGAGTAATAATTGCTGGAAATACGTTATCAATTTCGGCATGCGCTTTTAAATCCATTCGTCTGTCTTTCTGTCCGTCTGTCTAACTGTCTATCCGCATATAACGTCACAAAAACTACCCAACCGAATCTCTTGAAATTTAAAATAAACATTTATTGCAGAATTTTGTTGAGTCATTTCAAATTTCAGTAAAATCGGATGTATTGTTCAGATATAGGGAAAGTCAAAAGTATTCCGTTACATTATGGCCTATGTGATAAAATAGTTTCAAATGCTTTTTAAGGATGTTACACGCGTCGAAACATAATGAAATTGACAGGCATTTATGAAGGGCACTAAAATATACATTTTGTAGAATATGCAGCACAAAGAATATTTATCATTCATCTACGGGCCACACAAAAGAATTCCATTACATGATTATATAGGGCGGGAACATTATTTGCGGCATGTTTTAACTATGTTAAACTATTTCACATATAATAAAATTGATATATATTACTTAGGTTTCCTACAAGTTACTTCCTGTGTAATAAAAAACGCGTTTCCATATTGTTGAATTAGATATAATATTCAAACTTTTTAAACGGTGTAGTTTTATTACATTATTCTGAATGTGTTGGAAAGTGCTTCACAATCTTTGCTTGACGCATGAATTTTCTTACTTGTTTATTCTTAAAGTGATACTGATCAACACTGGTAAACAAGTCACTCCAAACCACACATGCTACACAATAAAATCTGATTTAAATAAAGTAGGGATTTAAAACATTTTCAATGGTGGTTCTGATTCCTAACATATATGGAAGATGCAGGAGACCAGAGATAAATTGGATATCTTAGAAAAATGTAAGCAAATTTAACTTACTTATACCGTTAGTGTTATAAATATAATTGAGGAATTGTGCTCGCGCCTAGCAACTAAAATGATTGTTAAGAAATAAATCAGCATAAATTATCAGAAGACTAATTAAACCGTATCAGTCATAATGCACATAACGCTACAGAAAAGAAAAATAGCCAGAGAATAAAGATTTTGTTAAGATCCTAATAGGATCTCTTGACTACCCAAATTGAAATATTGCAAATTGAAAGTCATTAGGGCACTTGTAGTAAAGTTGAAAATTTCATTAATTTCCATCTCATACTATATCTGTAAAAATTTCGCTAATCTTTGTCTTTTACCGAAATTTTTTTTTAAAGTAAAACAGATAGAATAATATAAATATAAAATCCAACGTGTAACTGTCATTTTTCTAAGCTTTGCTAATATAAATGAATCAACAAAAATGTATTACACGACTAATTAAACCGCATTAGTTATAATACCACCTGTGCACAAAGCAGCTGAAAAGAGGAAATGGCAAGAGAATAAGGTTTTTGTTTAAATTGTAACAGGATCGCTAGACGATTCCAATTGTGGTGTTATGCAAATATAACGTTATAAACTTTTTTATAATATTGCCCCCCCCCCCACATTTCGATGTCATACATTACCATCCCTCGAACCCCCACCCCCGATAATAATATCATTATCAAAGTGTAAAAATATTTTAATTTCTAGAAATTATTTCTTTCCTCTTTTTTTTTCTTTTTTGAGAGAGAGCGAGAGAGAGAGAGAAAGAGATACAAAAAATGGTTACATTTACATTTTGCATACTTTATTGATTAAAATGAAGATAAGTCAATAAATTATTGCTTTTTATCAAATACCACTTAAAATAAATATTTACTATTTTAAAATATTTTAAAATAGATTTTCTTACATAATGCATTACACAGTAATAAAGTCTTATTGTACTTTCCCCGAACAGAGGAGGGAGGGGTGTAAAGAAATTCATACCAACAAAGCAAATGAACAACATATTTTTTCTTTCTATTTTATTCATCAGTAAACACAAGCTTCATTTCAAATATGTGATATTCACATATGGTTTCCCGAACTATGATTGTATACAGGGTGAGTCATAAATATCGAAACAATGGGATATCGCCTTAAATATTGCCCCTAAACCCATACTTCCAATTGCAAAGTTTCATAAAAAAGGGTAAATTTTTTTATAAGATAATTTGCAACTCCATGGGGGGTTTATTTAAAAAAAATACGAAAATTAAATTTTTATACGGCCCCCAGAGGATAAAACTTCCAATTAGAAAATTTTTCCTTATCCATTCCTAAATTAAACAGAAAAAAATTCATCTCGATATCTGCGAATCCCTGAAAGATATTAAAATCCAAAATTTTCCAAAATTCGTGACTTACACCACTTAAGCATACCTCTGAGTACAGCGATATTAGTTCATTTGAAATACAATTTAGGGATCGACCATAAATTTACGCATTATTAAATGTCGATCCAAGACAATACTTTAACTTTAGATATAAAATAAAAGCGTATAGGTTTTTGCTTTAAACTTCCTTGAAATATGCTAGATGTCTGCAATATCTCGAGCTTGGCTCGTAACTGGCACGACCCATTGGCTGGACCGTCTTATTAAAAGTGTTATTAAATTAAGTGATTAACTGAATCATTGGAAATATATTTTAATAAATAACGCAGAAATATTTTCAAAAATCTACTTTTTGTTATTCAGCTTCAAAATTTATGTGGTTTTAAACTTATTTTTACTTTTTTCTATCTTTACAAGATGAAAGTATTGGATTCATGAAAATTTTAAATTCCGATTTTCGACGGATTCACACGTTTTAGGGCTCAGAGATACCGAAAAACATATTTTTACAAAATGTCTGTCTGTGAGTCACTGCTCCTGTATCTCTGTATAGGACATAAATTTTCTGAGCGCGCTATCTAAAGTACTAATCCACGGAATTTAATAAAAAAATATGAAGTTCACAGGACCAAAACGATGAAAAAATTTGAAATCGACGTGATAAAAAAAAATAAGGTTTAAATCAACTGATGCATTTAAATAGTAATTAAAAAAGGCGAGAATGACAAAACTTAGACAAAATATGAAACCGAAACTATACAGGACGGAGTTAATCACCTGGAAACTTTAAAAAAGCATTTAATCGTTAGAAGCCCATCTTTGTTAAAACTAAATGCATTTCTCTGCATCAGATGTTTTTATTTCAGTATTTCTCATTATTCAACTGACATAAGTCAATAACAACGGTTACGGTAACAGTTCCGCGAGTTCAATAGTTTTTTAACATCTAAAAAAAAAAAAAAAAATGCTCAGCGCGCCGAAAGAAGTTTTTTCTCAGAAAATTTATTTAATATGATTTGTTTACTAAAAATTGCATCTTTTTAATATTTCTATTTTAAATACTTTTATTTTAAAAAATATTATTTAAAATACTGAATCAAAATTGAAAATTAGACATTTTCATTTAATCAAAAGAAAAAAAATTCAATGCGACAAATAATATTTTGAGTTATAACAATTTTAATTTACTCTAAATTTTTTGTAAAAAAAAAAAAAATTATTAAGAAGTCTTATGATGTGATAATGCTTACAAATTATGTGGTTAACCATCACAAAACATTCAAAATTCAAATTCTATAAATAAATAAAATAAATGTTTCCTGGACACCTTACAGCAACATTGTTTCTTCAGTTACACGCATTTCAATTTGTGCCTGATCCCTTGAAACCTCACGATTTATTAAAATTGCCATAACTCTCAGAGTTTTGAAGATATCAAGATGAAATTTTTTTGTTCAATTCAGGAATGGGTAAGGAAAATTTTTCTAATTGGAAGTTTTATCCTCTGGGGGCCGTATAAAAATTAAATTTTTGTATTTTTTAAAATTTACCCCCCATGGAGTTGCAACTTATCTTATCCAAAAATTTACCTTTTTTATGAAACTTAGCAATTGGAAGTATGGATCTAGGGGCAATATTTAAAGAGATAGCCTATTGTTTCGATATTTATGACTCACCCTGTATACGCATAAACATATGAAGAAAAATAGGAATGCCAATCTTTGGGGTATTTCATATTTTAGGATTAAATAATTTTATAATAAGATAATATAAATAGTTAATGATTTTAATAATAACTTTGAATTTTCATAAAAATAGATAACAGACTAAAAAAAAAAAAAAAAAAAAGGTAGCATGCTATTTTGAGCCAAAGACCATATTACAAATAAAAAAGAGAATATTTTGACTGGATCAAAAATGATATCCATATCCGAAGACAAACGCATACATCCCCATACATGATATCTTACGATAACATGTGCCAGACACCCCTCTCCCCCCTAAAATGATAACGTTATATATGCACAGTTCCTGAAATATTTCAAAATAGAAGACATTAGGACACATATAATTAAATTTAAAATTTCATTCCTTTCTATTTTATATTATTATGTATACAAAAAGTACACTATATTTGTTATTTAGCTAAATTTTCTTTCAAATGTAAAAGGTGCGAAAAATATGCAGTGGCGTAAGTTACGATAATAAATACAATATTACCATTTATATGAAGCCTAAAAATGACTGTAACTGTTTGGAAATTTGAACAGTATCTCATACTAGACCATAATTAATAGCTTTTGAAATTGGTCATTCTATCGCACATATTTTTTTTTTTTTTTTTTTTTTTTTTTTTTTTTTTTTTTCACAGGGAAACTTAAACAATTTGAACTACGTTCTCATTTATTGCGCAATTATTTGAATAATTTATGCAGCATTTTATGTCGTGATATCTGTGTACCATTGATACAATGACTATTAGGCAGTATATCACAGTTAATTTGTTTAATTTCGAAATTTGAACGAAATACACCAAGTCTATAAAAATACGCAGATTAAAGCTGTTTGCACCATGACAGAGTTTCCGATATATTTTGCCATACATCATTCAACTTTCAAAATAAATTTCTGAGTGTTGATACAGAACCGAAAACATTTTAATTGATATTAGACATTTTTTTTTCAAGGCAGAGCAATGAAAATGTGCATTGACGATAGTTTAATAGCTAAGAAATTAAAAAACAAGTTCCAAAGTCACACAATTTTGAAACTTTAGTAAATACTTGGATAAATTAGACATGCTTTCGAGCGGCCGTATGGGACAGTTGTCAGAGCGCCTGACTACTAAATTTCCATTTTCATAACTTTGTGAGTTCGATACCCCGACAAGATTTTCTTTTTTCGCTGTAAACTGAGTCTTCAGAAATACAGTCTTCAATATTTGAAAATTTAGAAACTTCTTCTCTAGTTAAGTTTTAATATTTTAACCCTTCGGACTCCGGCGTCTCTTACACAAATTTCATTTGGCCAGCGCCACTTTTTTAAAAGAAGTTTCCTTCAAATACACAATCTCAAAAATGCTCTGATTAAATAAGGCAAATTTTATTTTCCTTTACTACTGATGACAATAAACGAATTTTGCAAGGAAAGATGATGTCTCCGCGGCGAGGACAACGGAGTGCCAAGGGTTAATTATGACACTACTAAAGAACTACGTCTAATCTTCGCAAAACAAAATGCCATATTCACTTGGTCCACAGCAGATGACTGCTAAAACTGTAACACAAACAAAAGTGAACATTCCAAACCCAATATTTCCAATAGCGCCACACGTTTTGAGTAAAACTTATTGAAATTTACGAAATTCGTAAGTATGAACCCGCTTTTCACCCATGAAAAAAAAATTTTATTGTCGAAAATAGATGTTCTAATTCCGAATATAATATTCCGAGATTTAAAAAAAAAAAAGTCTTTTCGAAAAAAAAAAAAGTCTTAAAAAAATCGCAAATTATAAAACTCTTAACTTGTTAAGTATTAAAAAAAAATAAAAATCGCAAATTATAAAACTCTTAACTTGTTAAGTATTAAAAAAATGAAGTTAAAATACCATATTTTAATTTTATGCAGTATATTTTATTTGATTTCGCTGGGAAGAATAGAGGTTTATTCGTAGAAAAAAGTATTAAAAAAGTGAAGAAAAAAAGCGTTTGTCGGTGTATTGAACCCACAGAATCTTGATAATCAAAATTTAAAAGTCTAGCGCTTTGCCAATTGTAGGATTTGGCCGCCTAGGAACGTATGTAATTTATCAAATTATGAGCTAAAGCATCAAAATTGGATGACTTTGAAGCTTGTTTTTAAGACCCCCCTTGTATATTGCACTTTATTTTGTGATATGTTTCAAATTAACTATATCATTGAACAAAGGGTCAATAGGTTATGTGTCCAGGGTTTGTTTACCGAATAGGCCCGTGAAGCCCGTGCTTACCCATTGATTTTTAAAAGGGCCCCAAAATTTACTTTTCAAACTTAACTTTTAGATGAAAAAAAATTCATGATAAAAAAAATAATGGATTTTTTTGCATAAGGATTTTGTTTTTCTTATTATGTTGTAATTTGAAAATCATAAAAAGATATTTTGAAGTTGAAATATTCTTAATTATAGTTTCATATTTGTTTCTTACAAAATTAATTTGTTATATTTAATTATGTATCTAATAAAATACTTTTTCATATGTATAATAAACATATAATCGTTTGAGTTTAATATTAAAAATGTTATTTATCGAAATTTTGATAGCAAAATTTCATATCATCTAAGCATGTGAAAAACAGATTATTAAATAAATAAGTTTAAAAAAATAGTTGATTAATAGGGGGCCCCCAATTGGACGTCGGGCTTCCCCTACTTCTAATTCATAAGCGGGCCCTGTATGTGTCCTCGACCTCAGGTCCTCTCCTTGTGAGACTAATTTTCAGTTCGCAGTGCCTTAGCATAGTTTTTCTAAAATTGATTTATTGTATTTATTGTCCTAAAGCGTCACTTTTCAACTCCAAAGAATATTTAATATGTTGCTTAGCTACATTCTTAATTTCAAACTAAAGCTAAATAATAAATCCTGTGAATTTCAGGGAATTAGCTTGATATTCAAATTTACAAAAACGATCTTAATTAAATGTGATTACGTAATTCCATTTGTTTTTCATAGGCATTATTATACATAATTTCGATTAAAATTTTGTAATATATGAGGAACCCTGAAGCCTGGGTATAAGTGGCAAAATTGGAAAATTGAACTAAGAGCATAAACAACCTGGAAATGTGCTTTTTTTCAGGTAATGAAATAAAAGTTATTTTCTATTTTATGTGCTGCTTTCTAGAGATCAACCACTTTTGTCGAATAATAATCAATATCAATTAATTATAAATTTAAAGAAAATCGTACTCCACTTTCTTTACAGTTATTGAAATAAGAGTTCAAAGACCACAATGAAACAAGTGGCAGTTTTCTATTTCAGTTCAGTCAATTATTATTGATATTCAAATTTAAACGTCAATTATCTTTGAACTCAGTTTACTAGAAATCAAATTTTTGTCACTTGCACTCCATGGCTTCTGAGGTCCTTATATGTAAAAAGTACATAACTGACTTTTAAGTAGCAATGGTATAAGTAAATTTTTCAAAATTAAATCCACGAAAGGAATGTTTTAATTTTTCTGTACACAAGGTAATTTTAAAACAAAAGAAAGCATGTATAAAATAAAATTTTCAGAATTTTAATGCTTACAAAGCATGTGTAACGCATAATTTTTCTTTCTTGTTCCAGATAGTTCTTAATAATAAAAATTAAACAAGATTTATATTAATTATCAAACTTGATTATGATAAATATAAAGGTATCAGATTTCGAAGCTTTTCTGTTGATCTGAAAAAAATCAGAATATTTTACAAGTCTTTGCTGCTTAAAAATTACTGCGTAGCTTTTCAAAAACAATGCATTTTAGTTTGAATAAAGGAAAATAAAAATTCATACGATGGACATTTTTAAGCATATTTTCAAATTTTACGTTCATAATTGTGCCAATCCTACGTTCAGAAGCACGTGTAAATTCCTACATTTAAAAAATAGCATGCATGAGAAATATGAAAATTTCCCTTTTATCTTCAAATCAAAGAAAGTAGAGATACGCATTTTTTAAAACTTCAGAATGATCACGATTTGAATGGAGAAAATTTTAATATCTTATTGTATTCACTGAAGGACAACATTCATAAAATAACAAAAAAAAAAAAAAAAAAAAAAAAAAAAAAAAAAAAAATTAAGCGCATAAAGCACACTAATTTATACAATTAACTATCTACATTAAGTATGCGTGTGTCTGATTACAATCTAAGTTTTAAAATGTTTAATTTGAAAATTATGCGTATTTTTTTGTCTTTATGACTCAGGTATGGTTTATTCATTTATTTATTTACTAGCTGACCCGCCCGGCGTTGCCCGGGTCCGTATTAACAATATTAAGGGGGCTCAGGGATTAAAAACTTTTCAAAAAATCGATTTTTTTATGATCTAGTTTGGTTATTCAATTAATCCTTAATTCAATGCAAAAAACTGCATAAAAATATTTGCATTTTTAACGGAGTTATAAGAATTTATGTATTAACACTTTTATAGCCGCACCCATATAATTTCAACTTTAAGTCGCGTTTTCTCAAAACTTGATTTTTGACGACTAACACCAAGATTTTAAAAAAACTATTCGATCGAATGGCTTAATTTTTGTTTTGCATGCATATAACAGCATTATCTATAGAATGAATTAATATAGTTTAGATAGTTTAATATTTTGAATATTTTTAATGAAAAAAAAGTTGCAGGTTTTAGAGGTTTTAGAGGTTTTTTAATTTTTTAAGTTTGAGAGTCTTTTTAATAATGTTTTTTTCGAGTGATTGTTATATCCTTAATTCATTCTACAGAGTAAAGTTTCCTGATCATTTTAAAGCAAAAATTAGGTTCTTAAGTCAATTCAACGTTAAGATATTTTGGTGTTGGTGATATAACACATATTTTTTTCCCGAAAATTGTGTTACACAAGTTTTGTTATATTTCTTATTATATTACATTGAAGTACTTAATTTTATATTTTTATAAGACTACAAACATACCATTAAAATATCAGAAAGTTTAAATTAATTACACTGAATACTTCTGTTTTTATAAGGACTCTAAGCGAGAGCTCTGTTTGCATGTTTTTCCGTATTGATCAACCCCTGAGCCCCCTTAAGCGAACCTGAAATTTGTATGTTTTTATCATTAACTCGAAACATGCCGAAATGTATTGTCTGAAATACATGGCCGCTGACTGTGTGGAAAATTGGTTTAAAAAACAACTAATATTAAGCTCTAAATAGACTCAAAATGAGCAATGAGAAACGCGGGAGGGAATATGTATCCAACGATTGCGTGATTTTCGCGTTAAAATGTTGATATTTACCCGTAAAAATCACTGTTATGTCTCGTAACTAATTATTTTTTTCACATAGAAATCCCAAGTGAAATATTTTCAATTTCAAACTAATTATATCACTCTTAAATCCGACTATACCATGAATGAAACCAATACTCGATGTTAGTTAAAAGGTTGGTATATAGTATTATAATTTCAGAGAAATTTAACAAAAGTAAGTGTATATTTTTAATCAAAGCATGCATAATATTCACTCTGTGAACAAATTCCTAACCGTAAACTTTTGTATGTAACCATAACCTGTCTGTAACCTAACTGCGACTTAAAAGTACCCTCACGTAACTTAAATATAACATAAATGTAACCTAGCCTTCACTTTATTGTTAAATATCCTTATTCTAACCATAACATAAATGCAATTTAACTTTAACCTAACTTTAACTTAGCCGTGACCTAACGGGAAATTAAATATAATCAAAGACTTACCGTAATGTAATTGCAACCTAATCGCAACCTAAATGTTACCTAACCATATATTGGGTTCATGTCCTTGGAAATTATTTTGTCTTGTTCGGATCTGGTTATGATTCATTAGAATATTTTCGTCGGGTTCAGGTTTCGTTCGATTCAGATTTTAGGTATTTTTTGAAAAAAGGATTTTAATGTTCGGTTCGGATTCATGTCCATGGAAATTATTTTGCCTTGCTCGGATCCAGTTATGATCCTGTGGAATATCTTTGTCGGGAACAGATTTGGTTCAATTCAGATTTCGGCTTTTTCTTCAAATGGAATGTTTGGATTCAGGTCTTCCTGCGTGTCCACGGAAATTATTCTGCCTTGTTTAAATAAGAACATGTTTCACTGGAATATTTTTGTCAAGTTGAGATTTGGTTCAGTTCAGATTTCGAGATTTTTTCAAGGAAATTTTTTACGTTCAGATTCGGTTCACGTGCAAGGAAATTTTTTGTCTTATTCGGATCCGGTTACGGTTCTTTCGAATATTTTTATCAGGTTCAGATTTGGTTCGATTCAAATTTCAGGTAGTTTTCAAATAGAATTTTTAGGTTCGGATCTCGTTCACGTCCACGGAAATTATTTTGTCATACTCGAATCTATGATTCTTTCGAATATTTTTCAGATTCAGATGTGGTTTGGGTCAAACTTCAGGTTTTTTCAAATCAAATTTTTTAGGTTCAAGTCGGGTTTATGTCCATGGAAATTATTTCGTCTTGCTCGAATCGGGTTATAGTTCTTTGGAATATTTTTGTCGGGTTCAGATTTGGTTCAATTCAGATTTCTGGTTTTTCTTCAAATAGAACTTTTGGATTCGGATCTTCTTGCGTGTTCACGGAAATTATTCTGTCTTGTTCGAATAAGGACATGCTTCACTGGAATATTTTTGCCAAGCTCATTATTTGGTTCAGTTCAGATTTTGCGATTTAAGAAATTTTTTGGGTTCGGTTTGCTTTCATGTCCGTGGAAATATTTTGTCTTGTTCGGATCCGGTTGCGGTTCTTTGAAATGGTTTTGTCAGATTCAGATTTGGTTCGATTCAAATATCAGGTATTTTTTCGAATGGAAGTTTTAGGTTCGTATCGGGTTCATGTCCACGGAAATTATTTTGTCTTACTCGAATCCGGTTATGGTTCTTTCGAATATTTTGGTCGGATTTAAATGTGGTTTGGGTCGAAGTTCAGGACTTTTCAAATGGAATTTTTTAGGTTTGACTCGGGTCTATGACCACGGAAAGTATTTTGTCTTACTGGGATCGGGTTATAGTTTTCTGGAATATTTTTATCGGTTTCAGATTTCGTTCGGGACATATTTCGGGGTTTTTTAAGAAAATATTTAGGTTCGGGTCAGGTTTTATGTCCATTAAAAATATTTTTCCTTCTATCAAGGATCGGAGTGTGGTCTGTCTTTTTTTCTGGTTGGGATCGGGTTATGTTTTATTTAATCTAAACTTTAAGGTTATAATCAATTTTGCTACTGTTCTTTTTATGGCTGCTTCTGATAAATAATTTACTTTGCTATTTGATAATTTATTATGGTGTATGAATCGTTTGCGGATTCGAAAATTATACGCCAAACAGCAATTTTATTCTTGTTTTAAAAACAAATTAAAGCTATAGTACAATTTTAAATTGAATAGAACACATTTAAATTTAATCAATGATTAAAAAAATAAACTCCTAGAAAAGTGTTGTGTAATTTTTTTTACTGCAGCACAGCTAATAACTCATACATTCTAATGTTCGAAATGCCAAAAATCTGCGTACAACAATACAGTAAAAAGAAATTAATAGAGTGGAAGCATAATGTCTTGGGGTGACACCAAAAATATAACCCTAAAATCCGCTACATTAAGTCAAAATAAGCACCAACAAAACCATGTGCTTTGACACGCCGATCAATTCAAACTGGTTTAAACCCGTATTTATTTGTTTTTGTTTTTTACCTTTTAAACTGTTATTGAATAGATGACTAAAATTTGGTTTAAAAAATAATGTTTTGTGTCATTATTGGTTGTAATACATGATCAGAATGCATAAAAGATACAAATAGATCAATCATAGGCAAGAATTATTTGATTATTTTTATCATATGACTTTGAAATATCAATATAGAAGCATCAATTAAGATTTCGCTTGAAAAGTTAACATTCTTTCGTGAATGTCTTAAAATCGTCTGCACTCTGAAATCTAGATTTCAGATTAATATTTGTTATTTAAGTTATCATATATGATTTTAAAAGAAAGTTTTCATCAATATATTTTATATACGGACATGGAATTATTAATAAGGTGGTCTGGTGTAATAACACCAGGCAGGGGTAATAACGCCAAGGGCTAATATTATGCATAATTATGAAATAATCTGGTATGTGGCACCCATGTGCTCTGCGCAGAAGGATTTTGAGTCATATAAATCGCAAAAAACAGCTTCAAGTTAATTTGTTTCATTTTTAGGTCTTGTTTTTACAAGAAACTAAAATTAATGCTTGATCTAAAATTTGCGAGATACGTTTTGTGATGTGAAGACTATTTTTTTTTTATCCGGAAATACTTTGTTAATAATATAAATTTGTAATACATTTCAGGGACTTTCAAAATGTTGTTGAAGATTTTGGATATCTTCTCGAGATAATTTGTAATTTAAAATGTATATAGCTATAACGGGGTAATAACGCCAATCCTTGGCATTAATACCCCGGTTGATTCCCTACAGTAGCCAAGCTACATCCTACATACTGATTCAAATAAACACAGTTAATACTGTGCAATGTTTCTAATAATTCTATTTAAGCGGTCCTTTTTAAGCAAAAAAGAAGCTCACGGTCTGATATTCTTTTGCCTCACCTCCCCCCCCCCCCCAACACCACACCTTTATTTTTCTTACACTTTCACAAAAAATTGAACATTTTCAATAGCTTAGAATGCAATTTGTCAATTTCTAAGTTTGTAGAGTTTGTATTTTTGAATTGGGCAATCTACATGCAATTATTCCATCTTATTTCATAGTTTTGTTTGCATGGCGTTATTACCCATATAGGTGGGTAATAACGCCAAATAGCATTGGTCAAGAAATCACGCCATTACATTTTATGAATACATATCTGTTAAATTATTTTTTTTATATAGATAGTCAATGAGTTGCTGTATCATATCGTATATTCGTTTGAAAAATACAATCTAAAACTGAGCCGTGAAAATTGGTAGAACCTTAACGTGGCGTTATTACCCCAGGTGTACCTTATGTTGTTAAATCATAAACATTTTTTATCTACGTTATAAAGTATTAAAAAGTTCTGAAAAAAAGAAATACTTTTAGTAATACAATTTTTAGTTCAAATCAAAAGTTTTCAATATTTTATTTAATTTTATTTTGACATTTAATTATTTCTAATTTTCCAATTTCAGTTATTATAAAAGCAAACATTTATTTTAATAAATAATATAATAGAAAAAAGACCATTTAAAAAAATTACTATTTTTTCGTAAAATAGGCTTCAGCTGTAATTCATTTCTTTCAATTCGTCTTATTATTACAAAATCCCTTCCACGTGCTTTTGTTTGAGACATTAAAATTTGAGCGATAAATGGTTTCATATTGCAAACCTTTTTTGCGGGTTACTTCACCTCCACCTATCTTTTTCCTCCATGGCGTACACAACAGCTTTGATTAAAAAAAAAAAAATCCTCATTTACACTGACAGTTTGCCTGTCTATGAATTTTAAAGGTCTGTTACAGGTTTTTAAATTATTTCTCCGAAAATTTTTATGCAACCAACCAACCATAAGAAAATAAGGGAGAAGAAAGCGGAAAAAAAAGCGATTTTTTATGAGAGTGAGCTTTAGAATTTAATTAATTACTCAGTTAATAAATAGAATTTTGAAATTCTGAAACTCAGGTACATCAAGAGAGATATTGGGCTACTATCAAAAAATTTTTGAGCCTCGTACGTGCCACCAATTTCGCTAGCCATCGCAGACACACACACACAGACAGAGCGTTTTGTTCTTTTATTAGTATAGATTGAACGAAATACATCTCACTTGAGTACTCGACATGAAAACCTGCCTATAAGTCACCGTCAATATACAGGGACGAGATAGCGCAAGGAAATTTTACAGCAAATAAATTACAAACACATACCAAAATTTTTGTTTCTGTGTTAAAAGAAAAAAACTCCGACTAATTTCAAAACATAAAGTATCACTTTATTTGTAATCTTAACAAAATTTTAAAATATTATGAAACTTGGAGCCTAGAAATGAAAGAGAAAATGAAGAAAATAGGCAGACAAGCAAACATACCATTTTTGGATCCCAATGAAAATCATACGTGACCATAACTACGAAACCCCTTTCTAAGAAAAAAGAACGACTGCAACTGGAGCGTCTGCTTAAAAATTATGTGAGGATGACATATGTACATAAACAATATGCAAACAAGTTGTATAATCTTTTTATAAATAGCTATGAAAATAACTCATTCACATTGTGTTAGAGTTGTGAACGGGTCAGATTTAATTCAATTAAGAACCTGACTCGAACTCAAGAAAAGAAAATTTCTTTGGCTCGAACCCAACATGAAAAGAAATTAGATCATGTTTTAAAGTAATTTTGAAAAGGAATCTACAATTATATGTCTAAATAGGGGGCTCTGCCCCCCTAGGAGATATGCTCTTCAACCCCCTTTCAGACAGCCCTTATTCTAAAAGCACACTAGTTTCATGGCTTTAACAAAATTAAATTATAATTTTTAAAAATGGCGATCTCCCTGTAAACGGATTTTCATTCCTTTTCTTTTGATTGGAGATTTTTAAAGCCAAATCAATCGCTGTTAAGAGGTACAATAACAGTTTTCGTCTTTGATTAAAAGAAACAAAATAGTTAAAAATTTGAAAATAAGCTAATATAAAATGAATTAAGTAAATAGAGTTTTTGTCTCTTTCTATTTAAAAAAAACGGTATCTTTTTTCAATAAGACATTTAAAATGTATCGTTCAAAATCTGATGTAATTTTCACAAAAAATTTCTTTCTACTGTTAATAATCACGTAAAATCTTTTGCCCTTAGAAAGGAAATATTTGTGCTGTCTTAGAATTTATAACAATCGTTGAAAAGATTATCTCGAAATATGAAATAAATGTCTCGCGCAAATATATTTTTTAATTTAAATTGTTTTGCATTGTTATTATTTGGTCATTTCAAATACGGCGCAATTTCTCCTATTTACTTCATTTAACACATATTAATGAATTTATTATTTAAAAGTTTTATTTCTTTTTGTAATATTCACGTGAAAATATTTTGTGTTGCTCAAAAGGAAATATTTTCATTTGCGCTGCCTTAGGATTGGCAACAATTGTTTAAAAGAACATTTACAAATGTGAAATGTCTCGTATAAATATATTTTTAAACTGTTGTATAGTTTTAAATCTGACGCAATTTTCACAAAAGATTTTTTTTTTATTTACGTGAAAATACTTTTGCTGTTAAAAAGGAAATAATCAAATAATATTATTATTTTATTTTTCTTAGAATTCACGATAATAGTTGAAAAGATTGAATGAAAATATAAAATAAAGGACTGGGACAAGTATATTTAAAAATTTAAACTGTTTTGCCAACTGCTTTTTTTTTTTTTTTTTTTTTTTTTAGCCATTTTAAAAATGGCGTAATTCCTTCCATTTACGACTTTTAATACATAATAATAAATTTATTATTTGAAAATTTTCTTTCTCTTTTAAAATTCATATATAAATATAGTTTTTATAACATAATATTCATTATTTGCATGCTTTTAACACGTACATTATTTAATTCTAATTTCAAATTGTTTTTTCTATTTATAATGGTCACGTATAAATAAATTTTTATTTTGAAGGAAATATTCTTTGAGTAGTTTTTTAAAATTGGCAACAATTTAAAATAATATATATTTTTTAAATATGTAAAACATATGCTTTAAAAGGCTGAAAACGTGAATTTAAAATGAGAAACTATATCCTCAAAAAATGAGTCAAGTCGAAAAAATAAATGCAGTCTGCGCAACGGGATCTTCTAATGTATAAAATGATCTTAAAAAGTTTAAATTCCTATGTGTAGTTTTCGCTCAGTTAGAGCTTTTTTAATAGAACAATTTCAACTAAATTTAACATTAAATATCTCTTAAAATGATTATTCAATTTAAAAACTGTCTGCATCAGCGTATTTTTTAAACATTTTTCTATAGTACCACCAATTTTCATATTTTACCCACGGTCACATAAAATGCATTATCAACGGCCGTGACAGCATTACTTACTTTATGTTTAGATTAACGAGATACAAATTTTGTCTATTATATAAAAAAAGGATAAATTTATATTCTTTAATATTAAGATATAGTAAGATCTCTGAATAGCGGGCTCGTCGGGAGTTGGTATCGGTAAATATAATTCTGCTTAATGTCGTGCTATGCTTCTTTTCTTTTCTTTTTTTTTTTTTTTTTTTGGTGGGGAGGGAGTGGAATGGTCCTAATTTTCTTTCTGGGGGTCATGTTTATCCTATCATTTTCATATGAATGAGAATATATTCAATTTATTGCATGAGAAATAAAATGTATGTAAGAAATGTGATAATAGGTGATTCTTTCATTATGTAACAGTCAAAACCCCTTTTTTCTTCTCTCGGAATAAAAAAATCCCTGTCGGCTGGGCCTATAGGCGGAGGTAGATTTCGAAGAGTGCTCATTTCAAAAAAAAAAAAAAAAAAAAAAAAAAAAAAAAATATATATATATATATATATATATATATATATATATATATATATATATATATATATGATTAGAGATAAACCCAGTTTAATAACTTCATTTGGTCGTTTATGAAAAATTTTTAATTTCATTTTTCTGCAAAAACTGGTTTTATCAGAATCATCTTAAGAAAAATTCAGCTCAAATGCCCATTTTGATAACATATTTTGAAATAGATTCAAAATTTATTAAAAAATCCACCAAAACAGTACATTATACAGTTCCTAAATAACAAAAAACTGTCAGTTGAAAGCATTTGAGAAAAAAAATTTAACTTAAAAATAAGTCATAAAATAACCGATTTGTTGTTTGAATACATCCTTAATTCTTTAATCATGATTGCTTCGGAAAATTTTGTGCGAAATACTCACTTTGACAGCATTTTTAAAAATATATTCTATCTTTATCAAAAAACTGGCCAATGCGTCACAGCATATAGTTCCTAAATAAGAGGATCTGTAAATTGGATGCATTTGAGAGCGAAAATGGATTTTTAAACGAGTCATAAAAAAAAAACGCAATTTCTTATTTGCACACTTCCTTAAATTTTCAGTCACGATGATTTCTGAAAATTCTGTTCAAAATACCCTTTTTGGTAGCCTTTTTTGAAATATATTCCGTCTTTATCAAAAAACTGACCAATGCATCACATTATATAGTTCCTAAATAAGAGAATCTGTAAATTGGATGCGTTTGAGAACAAAAATGGATTTAAAAACGAGTCAGAAAAAAAAACGCAATTTCTTATTTGAATACTTCTTTCAATTTTCAGTCCCGATGGCTTTCGGAAATTCTGTTCAAAATACCCTTTTTGGTAGCCTTTTTTGAAATATATTCTGTCTTTATCAGAAAATTGACCAATGCGTCACTTTATACAGTTTCTAAATAAGAGGATCTACCATTTGGATGCGTTTAAAATCAAAAATGAATTTAAAAATGAGTCAGAATATAAGCCGTTTGGATTTGAGGTTTTTTCTCCAACTCCTATTTTTGTTTAATTTCTTTTTGCTATACGGATTGGTCCTATGAAAAACTTGTCAATATAAAAGTTGTAGATATTTTTGAGAAGATGTAAAATAAATTTAATCAGATTTGATATCTTAAAAATTGACGGAGTTATGGATTTTTCTCTTTTTCTAGCGCCCTTTTTCTTTTCGTTTTTAATTTTTTTCATCGGTAAAAGTTGGTTCTATCAAAAACTTGTAAATACAAAAGTTTCAGATAATTTTAAGAACATTTATAAAAAATTTAGTTGGATTTGATATCTTAAAAATTGACGAAGTTATGAATTTTTTCTCTCAAAATCCCTGTTTTTTTCGCCCCTTGAGCCCACTTCTAAATTTATCAAAAATCTGTCATGTATATACTTTTGGCCCATTTTTAAGAAGTAATATAAACTTTAAACCGATTCGATATCCACTTTAATTAAGAAGTTATGGCGTTTTTTCGGTTTTCACAAAAACGCCCCCTATTCCGACCCCCTTGGTCCGATTTTGCCCATTAACGAACTCAGCCAAGATTTTATCCCCATTGATTTTATGTACCAGTTTAGTGGAGATTGGTGAAGAATTATAGAAGTTATCGTGTCCATAAAAAAGTGAGATATATATAGAGAGAGAGATAGATAGATAGATAGATAAATAAACTGCTGCGATTGCAATAGGTAGTATTTCTTACGAAATCTACCTAAAAGATAGCTAATGCAAATATACAGAGTGAGTCATAAATATCGAAACAATAGGCTATCTACTTAAATATTGCCTCTAGGCCCATACTTCCAATAGCAAAAATTCACAAAAAAAGGGTGAAATTTCTGATAAATTGCAACTCCATGGGGGGTTTATTTGAAAAAATACAAATATTAAATTTTATACGGCCCCTGTAGAGCAAAATCCCCAATTAGGAAATTATTCCTTATCCATTCCTAAATTGAACAAAAAAAATTTCATCTCCATATCTGAAAACCTGACAGAGATATTAAAATCCAAAATTCTCCAGAATTCGTGATTTACACCACTTTACCATGATCATAAACGAAGAATTTTTGATCATTTTCAAAGCAAATGCGAGATCGTCTACAAATTGTTCGTATTAAATGTCGATTTGAGACCGTGCCTCTTATTTGGACATAATAAAGCAGCGTATTGATTTAAATCAAAACTTGTTTTCAAATTATGCTGATCGTTAACACTGGAGGTCTGCATGGATCGAAATATCTAGGTCCGGTCCCAAACCGACCCATAGGGAAAAAATTTCTCTCCGGCAGGGAAAAATGCTAAAGCATAATCCGGACCAGCCTGGAAAAAAGTTTAAATGATAGCCCGGCTACGTAGTTTTTTACTTCAGTGTAGTTAAAAATTGTTTCGCGGGGAGGAATTCTGACCAAAAATACTTATTATAGCTTTTCGTTTTTTATATTTATACTTTTTATTATTAAAGAAGCGCCAAAGACTGTGATATATTTATTTTATCAATGAATCTGTGTTTATATCTAAATGTTTCACTTATATTTTAATATCGCCAATCCATATCCCGTGCGTTGGAGACTTTGAAAAATATTATACAGTAAGACCTTTTAAGACGGAATCACATAGGAAAGAAAAAATACGTAATAGACAAATGCCCTTCCTAGGAAAGTTAAATGGAGTTTATCTTTTCTCAGGTATTATTGTATTCATTTTGCATGGATCAACACATTTTCTGTTTAAGACAGAATTCCGTCATAGGCAGATTTTTTCTCTGGTTTTATGTTTTTATTTTTTTAGCATTTAAATATACTATTTTAAAACAAAATAAATTTTAAAGGATTTTTTGAAAAATAAAAGCGATTTCAAAATCTATGTGGTTTATGTAAAAATTTTGATTGAACCAAATTTTTACGAAAACCACATTATGAAAACCTTATTTCATGCACGTATTAGGTCAGTCAGAGACAGTGATTTTAATACCGATTGTTCGAGACCGGGATTGAAAATTTCGTCCAGTGAAGACCTTATTAAAAGTTAAGAATTGTTAAAGAAAAAAAAGTACAAACTTGAAACATGTCATTTTTAATTATTTTACATTTGTTTTGTTTCGGGCAAACTTGAAAAATTATTTACTTTTGAAAATATGATTTTTTTAAAAGTTATATCATAGAAGGCGGCAGCCTTCAAGTGACGCAGCTTTAAGCCTACCATCGTCATAAGGTATCCACGTAAGGTAGATGCGGAACTTCATATATACAGCTAACTCAACATCAAAGGAAATCGGAAAAGCCGCCATCTAATAACTCAGCAAATATTGGTCAGAATGGTCCAATTTTTTTAATATAGTCTTATATTCCCAGTCTAATCCTATCCTATAATTTTTACATTTCTACGTGCCGTATATTTTTAGATCTCGATACTCATTTTTAAACCGAAATCGATGGTGTTTGTTCCTGATAATGAGATCTAGAAAACGGGCTGGGAGATTTTATTAAAACTTATATATAATATGAATATCTTTAAGATAGAGTGAATAAGATTTGCCTAGTTTCTAGGAAAACTCTTGTTTGTTATATATTGGTCTTGGAAAATTGGACTATATTAGCTCGCGGATTACATGTTATTCTATGGGTTAGCAGACAAAGCAGGAGTGAAAAGCCTTATGTAGTTATGGTCACAGTTAAAACACCCAAATCGAAGCAATAAATGTTTTTTAAATTACAAAAACATCTTATCATGTGCTTTAAAACATTCAATAAATATTAAATCAAATTTCTATTTATATTGCCTTTATTTTTCGTAAGAAGAAAATATTACGTTTCTTACATTGGATATTTTTGCATTTTGTGGAAAAAATATTTTGAATCCTTTTTTAAAATAGGAAAATATTTTTTAATTATACATATTCAATATGCTTTCGACTTATGATTTTATTTTTAAAGTTTACAAACAAAAATTATTTTTAATAATTTTAATAAGATTTCATGTATTCATACGCGTTTAGATAGTTTTGTTTTGAATCGTAATCGAATTCGCTAGCGGTAAGCTGAAGTGGCTGAAACTTCCAAAAGCTACGCGCGTCGTCGAAAATCAACTGTAAACATTGGATTAGAAATATTAAAAAATATATAAAGCATCCCCAAAAGTAAGTACGAAATCTTAAATATCGAGGTAGTATCTGATGTAATTATTCCCGACCCAGAGTTGTTTTTATTTACGACATTTTTTTATCTGTTTACATTATAAATACATGCTTCCTGACGTGTCTATGAAGCGCATTAGAAATTAAACAATTTACTATTTTATTTTGAGTTTTCTTAAAAATTAAATAAATAAATAAACAAAATTTTTCGTTTTTAAGGAAAATCCAGGTTAAATTTAAGGTATGACAAAATGAAAATTGTTCCCAATCCCGTGTGTAAAATAATTTATTTGTGAATCTTTTGTATTTAAGTTAACGAAAATTGCCTCAAAATAACATCTTTTTCGAAATATGCATACCTATAGCTTACTTTTAATTTTACATTCTTTTCAGATTAAAAAAAAATTAAGCATCTCAGTATTTAAATTTTTATCAAAATTTTACTTTTTAAAATTTTCGGGAATTTCTGATGTAACTTATACTTTTTTCCGCCCTTATATTCAAGTCTTATTCTTTCGTTACACATATAAATAACGTTAAGAATGTTTTTAATTAAAGTGATAAAGGTTTGAAATTTCAAACTTTGTCCACCAAATTTTCAATCAATCTTGTTTTTATTTACAGTAATACTTGATTATAATCCTTTTCCATTCAAATACATTTGTGTAATAGAGACCAATTAGCAATGCAATTTTGTTTATCTCTTAAAGAAATTAAACAAAAATTCACATTATTAAAGACAGCACAAGTTAAATAAAAAGTTATGACATTGTGGAAATTTGGATATGTTTATAAAATGATATACTTGTTTACAGGGGCAGATCCAGAGGATCATTTTGGGGGGGGGGGGGCGATACCAAGAAACATAGAATCAATATAGTCATAATTTCTGTTCATAAAATACCTCCTTGTATAGTTATTATTAAATGAATGACCAAATGAAATGCTTTTCTGCGATCTTCTCATGAAATAGGCTTTTTTTCTGCGATCTTTTGACTAAATTCGCGACTCTTTGACGGAATTCGCATTTTTTGGCATTTTTGACGAATCTCGCATTTTTTTACCCACGATACGCTGTCAAAATTCAGGTTTTCTTTGTGATCCTTTGACAAATTTGGCTCTTTTCTGCGACACGTTGACAAAATTAGCAATGTTTTGCAACCCTTTGAGAAAAGTAGCTCATCTTATGTCGAAGTTGATGCTTTTTCAGCGATCCTATGTCGAAATTCACACTTTTTCTGCGATTCTTTGCATACCTTTCTTCAAACCTTTTGACAAAATTAGCACTTTTTTCGCAACCTTTTGACGAATTTCACTCTTTTCCGCTATACTTTGACAAAATTAGCATTTTTTTGTAACCCTTTGAAAAAAGTAGCTAACTTTAGACGAAATTCGAGCTTTTTGCGTGACACTTTGACAAAATGATGTGCTTTTTCAGCAGTCTTATGTCGAAATACGTGCTTTTCAGCGATCCTAGGTCAAAGTTTGCGGTTTTTTTTTCGCGATCCTCTGTCAAAATCAGTGTTCTTTTTTCTGACCCTTTGACGTAATTCACGCTTTTTCCGTGATCATTTGACGAAATTCACGCTTTTTTGCGATACTTTGATAAAATTAGCACTTTTTCAGCAATCCTATGTCGAAGTTCACGGTTTTTCAGCGATCCTATGTCGAAATTCGCATTTTTTCAGAGTTCCTTTGCCTTCCCTTTTCGCAACCTTTTGAAAAAATTAGCGCTCTTTCCGTGAACTTTTGACAAAATTCGAGTTTTTTATATGACACTTTGACAAAAATCTCGCCTTTTCAGCGATCCTATGTCGAAGTTCGCGTTTTTTATGCGATCCTCTGATAAAATTCGCGTTTTTTTGCGACCCTTTGACGAAATTCGCACTTTTTCGCTGTACTTTGAAAAAAATTAGCAGTTTTTTGCAACCCTTTGAAAAAAGTAGCACTCTTTCTTCAAACTTTTGACAAAATTCAAACTTTTTGTGCAACACTTTGACAAGAGTCGCGTTTTTTCAGCGATACTATGTCGAAGTTAATGTTTTTTACGCGAACCTCTGTCGAAAATCGCATTTTTTCCGTGACCCTATGATGAAATTCGCGCTTTTTCTGTGATCATTTGACAAAATTCGCGCTTTTTCACAAAACTTTGACAAAATTTTTGCTTTTTCAACAATCCTAAGTGGAAATTAGTACTTTTTCCGTGATACTTTGCCTTCCCTTTGACAAAATTAGCGCTTTTTCCACGACCTTTTGACGAAATTTGCTATTTTTCTGCTATACTTTGACAAAATTAACGTTTTTTTGCAAACATTTGACAAAATTCGTGCTTTTTCCTCGACCTTTTCACGAAATTCGAGCTTTTTCCACGACACTTTGACAAAACTCTCGCTTTCAGCGATCTTGTGTCAAAGTTCCCATGTTTTAACAATCCTTTGTCGAAATCCTTTTTTTTTTTTGCTCGACCTTTGACAAAATTCGTGCTTTTTCCGCGACATTTTGTAGAAATTTGCTCTTTTTCTGCGACACTTTGACAAAATTAGCACTTTTTAGTGACATTTTAATGAAATTTGCAATTTTTCTGGAACAATAGAATGCCTCCGACGAAGTTGCAGAAATTCCTTTCGGAAAAAGTCTGAATTCAACACTAGTTTTGGGGGGGGGGTGATCCCCCCCCCCCCAACAATTTTCATTTTGTCATACCTTTAAGAAAACTCAAAATAAAATAGTAAATTGTTTAATTTGTTTTGCACTCCATAGACATACGTCAGGAAGCATGTATTTATAATGTAAACAGCTAAAAAATTGTCGTAAATAAAAAAAACTCTGGGTCGGGAATAATTACATCAGATACTACCTCGATATTTAGATTTCATACTTACTTTTGGGGATGCTTTATTAATTTTTAATAGCAAATTACGTCCATAAATCATGTAAAATGTAAATTACATTCATTAATCGCATAAAAATCGCAAATTATGTCCATGAATCGCTCATAAAAAGCGAATTGCATAAAAAATGGGAATTACATCCACAAATCACTCAAAACGTGAATTATGTCCATGAATTGTTTCAAAAAGTGAGAATTACGTTCAGAAATTGTATGAAAAACACAAATTATGTCTATGAATCGTGTAGTAAAATCGGAATTATGTTCATAAATCGCTCAAAAACACGAATTTTGGCAGCAGAAAGCTGAAACGCAAATTACGTCTATAAATCACATAAAAATAGCGAATAGTGTTTTGCATTCATGAAGTGCATAAAAAATACGAATTACATTCATGAATCGCTCAAAAAACACAAATTACGTCCATGAATTGCATAAAAACATGAATTACGTTCAAAAATCACTCAAAAATGCGAATCACTTCCATGAATCGTGCAAAAAAACACTAATAACATTCATAAATTGCAAAAAATGCGAATTATGTCCAAGAGTTGGTAAAAAAAGCAAATTACATTCATAAATCCTATAAAAACACAAATAACGTCAATAAATCGATCAAAAAACGCAAATTTCGTCGACAGAAAGCTCAAAAAATGCAAATTATGTCTACGAATCGCATAAATATAGCAAATTACGTCCATAAATCATGTAAAATGTAAATTACATTCATTAATCGCATAAAAATTGCGAATTATGTGCATGAATCGCTCAAAAAAGCGAATTGCATAAAAAACACGAATTGGGTCAGCAAATCGCTCAAAACGTGAATTATATCCAAGAATTGTGTAAAAAAGTGAGAATTACGTTCAGAAATTGTATGAAAAACACAAATTATGTCTATGAATCGTGTAGTAAAACGGGAATTATGTTCATAAATCGCTCAAAAAACACGAATTTTGGCAGCAGAAAGCTGAAACGCAAATTACGTTCATAAATCACTCAAAAAATGCAAATCACTTCCATGAATCTTGCAAAAAAATAATAATAACATTCATAAATTACAAAAAATGCGAATTACGTCCAACAATTGGTAAAAAAAGTGAATTACATTCATAAATCCTATAAAAACACAAATAACGTCAATAAATCGATCAAAAAACGCAAATTTCGTGGACAGAAAGCTCAAAAAATGCAAATTATGTCTACGAATCACATAAATATAGCAAATTACATCCATAAATCATGTAAAATGTAAATTACATTCATTAATCGCATAAAAATTGCGAATTATGTCCATGAATTTCATAAAAAACGCGAATTGGGTCCACAAATCGCTCAAAATGTGAATTACTTCCATGAATTGTTTAAAAAAGTGAGAATTACGTTCAGAAATTGTATGAAAAATACAAATTGTGTCTATGAATCGTGTAGTAAAACGGGAATTATGTTCATAAATCGCTCAAAAAACACGAATTTTGGCAGCAGAAAGCTGAAACGCAAATTACGTCTATAAATCGCATAAAAATAGCGAATAGTGTTTTGCATTCATGAATTGCATAAAAAACGCGAATTACAATCATGAATCGCTCAAAAAACACAAATTACGTCCATGAAACGCATAAAAACATGAATTACATTCATAAATCACTCAAAAAATGCGAATCACTACCATGAATCGTGCAAAAAAACACTAGTAACATTCATAAATTGCAAAAAATGCGAATTATGTCCAAGAGTTGTGTAAAAAAAGCGAATTACATTCATAAATCCTATAAAATTAAAAATAACGTCAATAAATTGATCAAAAAACACATTTCGCCGACAGAAAGCTGAAAAAAAGCAAATTATGTCTATGAATTGCATAAAAATAGCAAATTACGTCCATAAATCGTGTAAAATGTAAATTACATTCATTAATCGCATAAAAATTGCGAATTATGTCCATAAATTGCTCAAAAATGCAAATTACATTCATAAATCGCATAAAAAACACGAATGATGACCATGAATTGCACAAAAAATGCGAATTACACCCAACATTAAATTAATTTCCAGAAAGTTTTTGGTTTTATACAAGTCTGCCAACAAGAACCTACAAGTTATCCTGAAGCCCATTGTAAACCAACAAAAATTTAATGGAAAGATAAATTTGTCCAAGAAAGACAAAATAATTTCCATTGACATATATTGACCAGAATCGAAAAATTCCTATTGAAATATATCCTATACAATCCAAAACCAGAAAGAAAAAAACCCTCCAAGAGTAACTCAATCTATCTGCTGCAAAATAAAATACATTGAAATGCAACTGAAGAAGAACCTGAAAATTACATTTGAAGTCAAACCGAAACCAGATTCAACCCCCCCCCCCCCCAAAAAAAAAAAAATTATCCAACCATATCTTGATTCGGGAAAGAAAACTTAATTTCCATTGATACGCTTGATCAGAAATCTGGAAATTCCAATTAGTCTATGAGTTAGCAAACCTTAATTCGATCTGAAAAAAAAAAAAAAAAAAAAAATTCTGACAATACACACTGACAAGCAGAGTTGTATAATATAGACGCACGCCATGTGCAGAAAATTTTATGAAGAAACAATTTTTATTTATTTATTTCGACAAAGATTTGCGTAAAAAAAAAAGTGTATCTCAAGAAAGGATCATGTAAAACCCCCCCACATTTCGACAAAATACCACGCGAAAAACGTAAATTTCGTCCAAAGACCGCAATAAAAACATTAATTCAGTCCATGATTCGCATAAAAAATACGAATTACATGCATGAATCGCATAAAAATTTCAATTACATGCATGAATCGCATAAAAAATGTGAATTACATGCAGGAATCGCATAAAAAATGTGAACTATATCCATGAATCGCTAAAAAATAAAAGCAAATTGCATAAAAAATGGGAATTACGTCCACCAATTGCTTAAAATGTGAATTACGTCCATGAATCATGTAAAAAAGCGAGAATTATATTCATAAATTGTATGAAAAACGCAAATTACGTCTATGAATCTTGTAGTAAAACATGAATTATGTTCATAAATCACTCAAAAAACACGAATTTTGGCGGCAGAAAGCTGAAACGGAAATTACCTTTATAAAACGCATAAAAATACCGAACTGCATTCATGAATTGCATAAAAAATGTGAATTACGTTCATGAATCGCTCAAAAAAACACAAATTACATCCATGAATTGCATAAAAACGTGAATTACGTTCATAAATCACTCAAAAAATGCGAATCACTTCCATGAATTGTGCAAAAAAACACGAATAACGTTCATAAATTGCAAAAAATGCGAATTACGTCCAAGAATTGGTAAAAAAAGCGAATTACATTCATAAATCCTATAAAAACACAAATAACGTCAATAAATCGATCAAAAAACGCAAATTTCGTCGATAGAAAGCTCAAAAGATGCAAATTGTGTCTATGAATCGCATAAGTATAGCAAATTACGTCCATAAATCAAGTAAAATGTAAATTACATTCATTAATCGCGTAAAAATCGTGAATTATGTCCATGAATCGCTCAAAAAAAGCGAATTGCATAAAAAACGTGAATTGGGTCCACAAATCACTCAAAACGTGAATTATGTCCATGAATTGTTTAAAAAAGTGAGAATTACGTTCAGAAATTGTATGAAAAACACAAATTATGTCTATGAATCGTGTAGTAAAATGGGAATTATGTTCATAAATCGCTCAAAAACACGAATTTTGGCAGCAGAAAGCTGAAATGCAAATTACGTCTATAAATCACATAAAAATAGCGAATAGTGTTTTGCATTCATGAAGTGCATAAAAAATACGAATTACATTCATGAGTCGCTCAAAAAACACAAATTACATCCATGAATTGCATAAAAACATGAATTACATTCAAAAATCACTCAAAAATGCGAATCACTTCCATGAATCGTGCAAAAAAACACTAATAACATTCATAAATTGCAAAAAAATGCGAATTATGTCCAAGAGTTGGTAAAAAAAGCAAATTACATTCATAAATCCTATAAAAACACAAATAACGTCAATAAATCGATCAAAAAACGCAAATTTCGTCGACGGAAAGCTCAAAAAATGCAAATTATGTCTATACCAATCGCATAAATATAGCAAATTACGTCCATAAATCATGTAAAATGTAAATTAGATTCATTAATCGCATAAAAATTGCGAATTATGTCCATGAATCGCTCAAAAAAGCGAATTGCATAAAAAACACGAATTGGGTCAGCAAATCGCTCAAAACGTGAATTATGTCCATGAATTGTTTAAAAAAATGAGAATTACGTTCAGAAATTCTATGAAATACACAAATTATGTCTATGAATCGTGTAGTAAAACGGGAATTATGTTCATAAATCGCTCAAAAAAACACGAATTTTGGCAGCAGAAAGCTGAAACGCAAATTACGTTCATAAATCACTCAAAAAATGCAAATCACTTCAATGAATCTTGCAAAAAAATACTAATAACATTCATAAATTACAAAAAATGCGAATTACGTCCAACAATTGGTAAAAAAAGCGAATTACATTCATAAATCCTATAAAAACACAAATAACGTCAATAAATCGATCAAAAAACGCAAATTTCGTCGACAGAAAGCTCAAAAAGTGCAAATTATGTCTACGAATCGCATAAATATTAGCAAATTACATCCATAAATCATGTAAAATGTAAATTACATTCATTAATCGCATAAAAAACGCGAATTATGTCCATGAATTGCATAAAAAACGCGCATTGGGTCCACAAATCGCTCAAAACGTGAATTACGTCCATGAATTGTTTAAAAAAGTGAGAATAACGTTCAGAAATTGTATGAAAAACACAAATTATGTGTATGAATCGTGTAGTAAAACGGGAATTATGTTCATAAATCGCTCAAAAAACACGAATTTTGGCAGCAGAAAGCTGAAACGCAAATTACGTCTATAAATCGCATAAAAATAGCGAATAGTGTTTTGCATTCATGAATTGCATAAAAAACGCGAATTACATTAATGAATTGCTCAAAAAACACAAATTACGTCCATGAAACGCATAAAAACGTGAATTACATTCATAAATCATTCAAAAAATGCGAATCACTTCCATGAATCGTGCAAAAAAATACTAATAACGTTCATAAATTACAAAAAATGCGAATTACGTCCAAGAATTGGTAAAAAAAGCAAATTACATTCATAAATCCTATAAAAACACAAATAACGTCAATAAATCGATTAAAAAAGCTAATTTCGTCGAGAAAAAGCTCAAAAAATGCAAATTATGTCTACAAGCCGCATAAATATAGCAAATTACGTCCATAAATCATGTAAAATGTAAATTACATTCATTAATCACATAAAAATCGCGAATTATGTCCATGAATCGCTCAAAAAAAGCGAATTGCATAAAAAATGCGAATTACGTCCACAAATCGCTCAAAACGTGAATTACGTCCATGAAGTGTGTAAAAAAGTGAGAATTACGTTCATAAATTGTATGAAAAATGCAAATTACGTCTATGAAGTGTGTACTAAAACGGGAATTATGTTCATAAATCGCTCAAAAAATACGAATTTTAGCAGCAGAAAGCTAAAATGAAATTACGTCTATAAATCGCATAAAAATAGGGAATAGCGTTTTTCATTCATGATTTGCATAAAAAACGCGAATTACATTCATGAATCGCTCAAAAAATGCAAATTACGTCCATGAATTGCATAAAAATGTGAATTATGTTCATAAATCACTCAAAAAATGCGAATCCCTTCCATGAATCGTGCAAAAAAACACGAATGACATTCATAAATTGCAAAAAATGCGAATTATGTCCAAGAGTTGTGTAAAAAAAGCGAATTACATTCATAAATCCTAAAAAAACACAAATAATGTCAATAAATTGATCAAAAAACACAAATTTCGTCGACAGAAAGCTGAAAAAACGCAAATTATGTCTATGAATTGCATAAAAATAGCAAATTACGTCCATAAATCATGTAAAATGTAAATTACATTCATTAATCACATAAAAATTGTGAATTATATCCATAAATTGCTTAAAAATGCAAATTACATTCATAAATCTCATAAAAAACACGAATGATGATCATGAATTGCACAAAAAATGCGAATTACAACCAACATTAAATTAATTTCCAGAAAGTTTTTGGTTTTATACAAGTCTGCCAACAAGAACCTACAAGTTATCCTGAAACCCATTCTAAACCAACAAAAATTTAATGGAAACATAAATTTGTCCAAGAAAGACAAAATAATTTCCATTGACATACATTGACCAGAATCGAAAAATTCCTATTGAAATCAATCCTATACAATCCAAAACCAGAAAGAAAAAAATCCCTCCAAGAGTAACTCAATCTATCTGCTGCAAAATAAAATACATTGAAATGCAACTGAACAAGAACCTGAAAATTACATTTGAAGTCAAACCGAAACCAGATTCAACCCCCCCCCCCCCCAAAAAAAAAAAAAAAAAAAAAAATATGTGTGGCACTCGGGGACTGCCGCGGTAAAGCTATTGCATAGTATTTTTCATCAACTTATGCAAAAATACCGCGTCAATGGAAGGTTAAGAAAGTCTATCGAAAAAGTCTATCGAAGGATACCGTGCCGAAGTCTGCCAAACTGAAACGTCGTTAGCCGGACTGTTAGGATTTTTTCTCGTCACGGAATTCCTAGATTCGGTCGCCGCGCTCAAAGCCCTTAACACTGTCTCATAATAAATTACCAAACAAAATTTGGCCGGGGTACGAAAATTAGACAGCGAGTTATAAGCCTTTTAAATTTTCCGACCCTCACCGTGGGGGGTCTCCTGTCACCAAAAATTAACAGTCTCATATTAAATTACCAAACAAAATTTGGCCGCGCTACGAAAATTAGATCGTGAGTTATAAGCATTTTAAATTTTTCGACCCTCACCGTGGGGGGTCTAATGGCCCCAAAAATTAACACTGTCTCATATTAAATTACCAAACAAAATTTTCCCGCGCTACGAAAATTAGATCGTGAGTTATAAACATTTTTAATTTTTCGACCTTCACCGTGGGGTGTCTTATGTCACCAACAATTAACACTGTCTCATAATAAATTACCAAACAAAATTTGGCCGCGCTACGAAAATTAGATCGCGAGTTTTAAACATTTTAAATTTTTCGACCGTCACCGTGGGGAGGTCTAATGTCCCCAAAAATTAACACTGCCTCATAATAAATTACCAAACAAAATTTGGCCGCGCTACGAAAATTAGATGGCGAGTTATAAGCATTTTAAATTTTTCGACCCTCACCATGGGGGCATCTCCTGTCATCAAAAATTAACACTGTCTTATAATAAATTACCAAACAATATTTTGCCAAGCTAACAAAATTAAATCGCGTGTTATGAGCATTTTAAATTTTTCGACCCTCACCGTGGGGGAACTAATGTCCCCAAAAATTAACTCTGTCTCATAATAAATTACCAAACAAAATTTGGCCGCGCTACGAAAATTAGATCGCGAGTTATAAGCATTTAACTTTTTCTACCCTCACCGTGGGTTGTCTCCTGTCACCAAAAATTAACACTGTCTCATTATAAATTACCAAACAAAATTTGGCCGCGCTACGAAAATTAGATCGCGAGTTATAAGCATTTTAAATTTTTCGACCCTTACCCCGGGGGGCTCCTGTCACCAAAAATTAACAGTCTCATATTAAATTACCAGACAAAATTTGGCCGCGCTATGAAAATTAGATCGCGAGTTTTAAGCATTTTAAATTTTTCGACCCTCACCGTGGGGGGGGTTTAATGTCCCCAAAAATTAACAGTCTCATATTAAAT
The DNA here is from genome assembly GCA_964019185.1 of Maratus speculifer. Lineage (NCBI taxonomy): Eukaryota > Metazoa > Arthropoda > Arachnida > Araneae > Salticidae > Maratus > Maratus speculifer. The sequence goes on along the minus strand of OZ025293.1, from coordinate 5,104,852 downwards.
TACCAAACAAAATTTGGCCGCGCTACGAAAATTAGATCGCGAATTATAAGCATTTTAAATTTTTCGACCCTCACCGGGGGGGGGGGGGTCTCCTGTCACCAAAAAATAACACTGACTCATAATAAATTATCAAACAAAATTTGGCCACGCTACGAAAATTAGATCGCGAGTTATAAGCATTTTAAATTTTTCGACCCTCACCCCGGGGGGCTCCTGTCACCAAAAATTAACAGTCTCATATTAAATTACCAGACAAAATTTGGCCGCGCTACGAAAATTAGATCGTGAGTTATAAGCATTTTAAATTTTTCGACCCTCTCCGTGGGGGGTCTAATTTCGCCAAAAATTAACTCTGTCTCATAATAAATAACTAAACAAAATTTGGCCGCGGTACGAAAATTAGATCGCGAGTTATAAGCATTTTAAATTTTTCGACCCTCACCGTAGGGGGTCTAATGGCCCCAAAAATTAACACTGTCTCATATTAAATTACCAAACAAAATTTGCCCGCGCTACTAAAATTAGATCGTGAGTTATAAGCATTTTAAATTTTTCGACCCTCACAGTGTGGGGTCTCCTGTCACCAAAAATTAACAGCCTCATATTAAATTACCAAAGAAAATTTGTCCGCCCTACGAAAATTAGATCGTGACTTATAAGCATTTTAAATTTTTCGACCCTCACCGTGGGGGTCTAATGTCCCCAAAAATTAACACTGCCTCATAATAAATTACCAAACAAAATTTGGCCGCACTACGAAAATTAGATCGCGAGTTATAAACATTTTTAATTTTTCGACCCTCACCGTGGGGTGTCTTCTGTCACCAACAATTAACACTCTCTAATAATAAATTACCAAACAAAATTTGGCCGCGCTACGAAAATTAGATCGCGAGTTTTAAGCATTTTAAATTTTTCGACCCTCACCGTGGGGGGTTTAATGTGCCCAAAAATTAACACTGCCTCATAATAAATTACTAAACAAAATTTGGCCGCGCTACGAAAATTAGATCGCGAGTTATAAGCATTTTAAATTTTTCGACTCTCACCGTGTGGGGTCTCCTGTCACCAAAAATTAACAGCCTCATATTAAATTACCAAAGAAAATTTGTCCGCCCTACGAAAATTAGATCGTGACTTATAAGCATTTTAAATTTTTCGACCCTCACCGTGGGGGTCTAATGTCCCCAAAAATTAACACTGGCTCATAATAAATTACCAAACAAAATTTGGCCGCACTACGAAAATTAGATCGCGAGTTATAAACATTTTTAATTTTTCGACCCTCACCGTGGGGTGTCTTCTGTCACCAACAATTAACACTCTCTCATAATAAATTACCAAACAAAATTTGGCCGCGCTCCGAAAATTAGATCGCGAGTTTTAAGCATTTTAAATTTTTCGACCCTCACCGTGGGGGGTTTAATGTCCCCAAAAATTAACACTGCCTCATAATAAATTACTAAACAAAATTTGGCCGCGCTACGAAAATTAGATCGCGAGTTATAAGCATTTTAAATTTTTCGACCCTCACCATGGGGGCGTCTCCTGTCACCAAAAATTAACACTGTCTTATAATAAATTACCAAACAATATTTTGCCAAGCTACCAAAATTAGATCGCGAGTTATGAGCATTTTAAATTTTTCGATCCTCACCGTGTGGGGTCTCCTGTCACCAAAAATTAACACTGTCTCATAATAAATTACCAAACAAAATTTGGCCACTCTATGAAAATTAGATCGCGAGTTATAAACATTTAATTTTTTCTACCCTCACCGTGGGGGGTCTCCTGTCACCAAAAATTAACACTGTCTCATAATAAATTACCAAACAAAATTTGGCCGAACTACGAAAATTAGATCGCGAGTTATAAGCATTTTAAATTTTTCGACCCTCACCCCGGGGGGCTCCTGTCACCAAAAATTAACAAATCTCATATTAAATTACCAGACAAAATTTGGCCACTCTATGAAAATTAGATCGCGAGTTATAAGCATTTTAAATTTTTCGACTCTCACCGTGTGGGGTCTCCTGTCACCAAAAATTAACAGCCTCATATTAAATTACCAAAGAAAATTTGTCCGCCCTACGAAAATTAGATCGTGACTTATAAGCATTTTAAATTTTTCGACCCTCACCGTGGGGGTCTAATGTCCCCAAAAATTAACACTGCCTCATATTAAATTACCAGACAAAATTTGGCCGCGCTACGAAAATTAGATCGTGAGTTATAAGCATTTTAAATTTTTCGACCCTCTCCGTGGGGGGTCTAATTTCGCCAAAAATTAACTCTGTCTCATAATAAATAACTAAACAAAATTTGGCCGCGGTACGAAAATTAGATCGCGAGTTATAAGCATTTTAAATTTTTCGACCCTCACCGTAGGGGGTCTAATGGCCCCAAAAATTAACACTGTCTCATATTAAATTACCAAACAAAATTTGCCCGCGCTACTAAAATTAGATCGTGAGTTATAAGCATTTTAAATTTTTCGACCCTCACAGTGTGGGGTCTCCTGTCACCAAAAATTAACAGCCTCATATTAAATTACCAAAGAAAATTTGTCCGCCCTACGAAAATTAGATCGTGACTTATAAGCATTTTAAATTTTTCGACCCTCACCGTGGGGGTCTAATGTCCCCAAAAATTAACACTGCCTCATAATAAATTACCAAACAAAATTTGGCCGCACTACGAAAATTAGATCGCGAGTTATAAACATTTTTAATTTTTCGACCCTCACCGTGGGGTGTCTTCTGTCACCAACAATTAACACTCTCTAATAATAAATTACCAAACAAAATTTGGCCGCGCTACGAAAATTAGATCGCGAGTTTTAAGCATTTTAAATTTTTCGACCCTCACCGTGGGGGGTTTAATGTGCCCAAAAATTAACACTGCCTCATAATAAATTACTAAACAAAATTTGGCCGCGCTACGAAAATTAGATCGCGAGTTATAAGCATTTTAAATTTTTCGACTCTCACCGTGTGGGGTCTCCTGTCACCAAAAATTAACAGCCTCATATTAAATTACCAAAGAAAATTTGTCCGCCCTACGAAAATTAGATCGTGACTTATAAGCATTTTAAATTTTTCGACCCTCACCGTGGGGGTCTAATGTCCCCAAAAATTAACACTGCCTCATAATAAATTACCAAACAAAATTTGGCCGCACTACGAAAATTAGATCGCGAGTTATAAACATTTTTAATTTTTCGACCCTCACCGTGGGGTGTCTTCTGTCACCAACAATTAACACTCTCTCATAATAAATTACCAAACAAAATTTGGCCGCGCTCCGAAAATTAGATCGCGAGTTTTAAGCATTTTAAATTTTTCGACCCTCACCGTGGGGGGTTTAATGTCCCCAAAAATTAACACTGCCTCATAATAAATTACTAAACAAAATTTGGCCGCGCTACGAAAATTAGATCGCGAGTTATAAGCATTTTAAATTTTTCGACCCTCACCATGGGGGCGTCTCCTGTCACCAAAAATTAACACTGTCTTATAATAAATTACCAAACAATATTTTGCCAAGCTACCAAAATTAGATCGCGAGTTATGAGCATTTTAAATTTTTCGATCCTCACCGTGTGGGGTCTCCTGTCACCAAAAATTAACACTGTCTCATAATAAATTACCAAACAAAATTTGGCCACTCTATGAAAATTAGATCGCGAGTTATAAACATTTAATTTTTTCTACCCTCACCGTGGGGGGTCTCCTGTCACCAAAAATTAACACTGTCTCATAATAAATTACCAAACAAAATTTGGCCGAACTACGAAAATTAGATCGCGAGTTATAAGCATTTTAAATTTTTCGACCCTCACCCCGGGGGGCTCCTGTCACCAAAAATTAACAAATCTCATATTAAATTACCAGACAAAATTTGGCCACTCTATGAAAATTAGATCGCGAGTTATAAGCATTTTAAATTTTTCGACTCTCACCGTGTGGGGTCTCCTGTCACCAAAAATTAACAGCCTCATATTAAATTACCAAAGAAAATTTGTCCGCCCTACGAAAATTAGATCGTGACTTATAAGCATTTTAAATTTTTCGACCCTCACCGTGGGGGTCTAATGTCCCCAAAAATTAACACTGCCTCATAATAAATTACCAAACAAAATTTGGCCGCACTACGAAAATTAGATCGCGAGTTATAAACATTTTTAATTTTTCGACCCTCACCGTGGGGTGTCTTCTGTCACCAACAATTAACACTCTCTCATAATAAATTACCAAACAAAATTTGGCCGCGCTCCGAAAATTAGATCGCGAGTTTTAAGCATTTTAAATTTTTCGACCCTCACCGTGGGGGGTTTAATGTCCCCAAAAATTAACACTGCCTCATAATAAATTACTAAACAAAATTTGGCCGCGCTACGAAAATTAGATCGCGAGTTATAAGCATTTTAAATTTTTCGACCCTCACCATGGGGGCGTCTCCTGTCACCAAAAATTAACACTGTCTTATAATAAATTACCAAACAATATTTTGCCAAGCTACCAAAATTAGATCGCGAGTTATGAGCATTTTAAATTTTTCGATCCTCACCGTGTGGGGTCTCCTGTCACTAAAAATTAACACTGTCTCATAATAAATTACCAAACAAAATTTGGCCACTCTATGAAAATTAGATCGCGAGTTATAAACATTTAATTTTTTCTACCCTCACCGTGGGGGGTCTCCTGTCACCAAAAATTAACACTGTCTCATAATAAATTACCAAACAAAATTTGGCCGAACTACGAAAATTAGATCGCGAGTTATAAGCATTTTAAATTTTTCGACCCTCACCCCGGGGGGCTCCTGTCACCAAAAATTAACAATCTCATATTAAATTACCAGACAAAATTTGGCCGCGCTACGAAAATTAGATCGTGAGTTATAAGCATTTTAAAATTTTCGACCCTCACCGTGGGGGGGGGGGGTCTAATGTCCCCAAAAATTAACTCTGTCTCATAATAAATTACCAAACAAATTTTGCCGCGCTACGAAAATTAAATCGCGTGTTATAAGCATTTTAAATTTTTCGACCCTCACCGTGGGGGTCTAATGTCCCCAAAAATTAACACTGCCTCATAATAAATTACCAAACAAAATTTGGCCGCACTACGAAAATTAGATCGCGAGTTATAAACATTTTTAATTTTTCGACCCTCACCGTGGGGTGTCTTCTGTCACCAACAATTAACACTCTCTCATAATAAATTACCAAACAAAATTTGGCCGCGCTACGAAAATTAGATCGCGAGTTTTAAGCATTTTAAATTTTTCGACCCTCACCGTGGGGGGTTTAATGTCCCCAAAAATTAACACTGCCTCATAATAAATTACTAAACAAAATTTGGCCGCGCTACGAAAATTAGATCGCGAGTTATAAGCATTTTAAATTTTTCGACTCTCACCGTGTGGGGTCTCCTGTCACCAAAAATTAACAGCCTCATATTAAATTACCAAAGAAAATTTGTCCGCCCTACGAAAATTAGATCGTGACTTATAAGCATTTTAAATTTTTCGACCCTCACCGTGGGGGTCTAATGTCCCCAAAAATTAACACTGCCTCATAATAAATTACCAAACAAAATTTGGCCGCACTACGAAAATTAGATCGCGAGTTATAAACATTTTTAATTTTTCGACCCTCACCGTGGGGTGTCTTCTGTCACCAACAATTAACACTCTCTCATAATAAATTACCAAACAAAATTTGGCCGCGCTCCGAAAATTAGATCGCGAGTTTTAAGCATTTTAAATTTTTCGACCCTCACCGTGGGGGGTTTAATGTCCCCAAAAATTAACACTGCCTCATAATAAATTACTAAACAAAATTTGGCCGCGCTACGAAAATTAGATCGCGAGTTATAAGCATTTTAAATTTTTCGACTCTCACCGTGTGGGGTCTCCTGTCACCAAAAATTAACAGCCTCATATTAAATTACCAAAGAAAATTTGTCCGCCCTACGAAAATTAGATCGTGACTTATAAGCATTTTAAATTTTTCGACCCTCACCGTGGGGGTTTAATGTCCCCAAAAATTAACACTGCCTCATAATAAATTACTAAACAAAATTTGGCCGCGCTACGAAAATTAGATCGCGAGTTATAAGCATTTTAAATTTTTCGACCCTCACCATGGGGGCGTCTCCTGTCACCAAAAATTAACACTGTCTTATAATAAATTACCAAACAATATTTTGCCAAGCTACCAAAATTAGATCGCGAGTTATGAGCATTTTAAATTTTTCGATCCTCACCGTGTGGGGTCTCCTGTCACCAAAAATTAACACTGTCTCATAATAAATTACCAAACAAAATTTGGCCACTCTATGAAAATTAGATCGCGAGTTATAAACATTTAATTTTTTCTACCCTCACCGTGGGGGGTCTCCTGTCACCAAAAATTAACACTGTCTCATAATAAATTACCAAACAAAATTTGGCCGAACTACGAAAATTAGATCGCGAGTTATAAGCATTTTAAATTTTTCGACCCTCACCCCGGGGGGCTCCTGTCACCAAAAATCAACAATCTCATATTAAATTACCAGACAAAATTTGGCTGCGCTACGAAAATTAGATCGTGAGTTATAAGCATTTTAAAATTTTCGACCCTCACCGGGGGGGGGGGGTCTAATGTCCCCAAAAATTAACTCTGGCTCATAATAAATTACCAAACAAATTTTGCCGCGCTACGAAAATTAAATCGCGTGTTATAAGCATTTTAAATTTTTCGACCCTCACCGTAGAGGGTCTTCTGTCACCAAAAATGAACAGCCTCATATTAAATTACCAAACAAAATTTGGCCGCGCTGCGAAAATTAGATCGTGAGTTATAAGCATTTTAAATTTTTCGATCCTCACCGTGTGGGGTCTCCTGTCACCAAAAAGTAACACTGTCTCATAATAAATTACCAAACAAGTTTGGCCCCCCTACGAAAATTAGTATGCGAGTTATAAGCATTTTAAAATTTTCTACCCTCACCGTGGGGTGTCTCCTGTCACCAGAAATTAACTATGTCTCATAATAAATTACCAAACAAAGTTTGGCCGCGCTACGAAAGTTAGATCGCGAGTTATAAGCATTTTAAATTTTTCGACCCTCACGGTGGGGGGTCTCCTGACACCAAAATAAATAAGACCACCAAAATAAACACTGTCTCATAATAAATTACCAAACAAAATTTGGCCGCGCTATGAAAATTAGATCATAAGAAGCATAAGTTTGAGACTTGATATCCTAATATCTGAAAGATACCGCGTCAATGTCTGCCGGATTCTACCGAAGAATACCGTCCCGAAGATTTCCGAACGGAAACGACGTTAGCCGAGTGTTAGGTTTTTTCGTTACCGATGTGTTAGGATTTCTCGCGTTATGGTATTTTTGGATTCGGTCACCGCGCTCTAAGCCCGCGATAAAAGCTATGCAATAGCTTAAAAATATCCAACCATATCTCGATTTGAGAAAGAAAACTTAATTTCCATAGATACGAGTGATCAGAAATCTGGAAATTCCAATTAGTACTAAACTTAGTAATAAACATAGTTAACTAGAATGAGAAATGATACATACAGCATAGATTATGAAATCCTTTCTTAGAAATATGGTGTTGAATGTACATTACTTTCTTATCTTATGCTAACGTATTTTACTACAGAGTTGTTTTTAATGAATCAAGTAGCACAGCATATATTAATAATAAAATATGAAATATCTTTTTTTAAGTGGGTGGGGGAGGGGTAATTAAAGGTGATCAGAAATCATGAATATGAATTCTTTGCATTAGTCTTTAATTTTTTGTTTTTATCTTTTTATTATTAACCTAAAAAAAGCACTTATATCAGTACAAAAAACCCTGAACGGGTTAAAAGCTTGTGACGCAGCACTTTATCTTACATATCTAAGAATTTTAAATTTGGGACTTAAAACTAATGATATCAAAATTTATGTGACGCTATGCTATTAATTAATATATACATATATTAAAATTTATTCATTAAGGTTTTATCAATTACATCTTTCATAAATTCAAAATATGAATCTTAAAAGATATGATATCAAAATTTAAGTGACGCCTTGACGAGGCTTTAAACAATGTTTTAAAATTCCATTTATTTATTTATTGTCTCAATACATTTTCATATCTAAACAATACTTTTCATTTTCCAATACACTCTTAAATACATCACTTTCACTGAATATATATAATGCACTGAAATGTATTTATTTGAATAAATAGATTTATCTTTTGGGCTACGCTATCCAAAATCAAAAATAACATTTAAATAAATAGTTTTTGCGTCATTGTATCTATTTGCATCTATTTAACTTACTTTGGATATAATGACGCAAAAAATATTTATTTAAATGTTATTTTTGATTTTGGATAGCGTAGCCCAAAAGATAAATCTATTTATTCAAATAAATACATTTCAGTGCATTATATATATTCAGTGAAAGTGATGTATTTAACAGTGTATTGGAAAATGAAAAGTATTGTTTAGATATGAAAATGTATTGAGACAATAAATAAATAAATGGAATTTTAAAACATTGTTTAAAGCCTCGTCAAGGCGTCACTTAAATTTTGATATCATATCTTTTAAGATTCATATTTTGAATTTATGAAAGATGTAATTGATAAAACCTTAATGAATAAATTTTAATATATGTATATATTAATTAATAGCATAGCGCCACATAAATTTTGATATCATTAGTTTTAAGTCCCAACTTTAAAATTCTTAGATATGTAAGATAAAGTGCTGCGTCACAAGCTTTTAACCCGTTCAGGGTTTTTTGTACTGATTATGTTTTCAATAAATATTTTTTATAGTTCTGAAATTAATATTGAAAAAAAAAAACTCCGAAACAAAACTAAAATTATATTTTCATCTTTAATTAAATGGAAAGAAATTGAAATCCGATAAATAATGTTTGGAGTTATAACGATTTTTAATCATCCCATTTAAACCAGTACTAATTATATGAAATTTTTATAAATTTTAGGATGTGATTTTCTTATCAAATTAGATGGCTAACAAATAGATGATGACAAACATTAGATGGCCATTACAAAAAAAGAAAAAAAATGAAAATTCTAACGCAAAAGATAGATTTTTTACACGTTTCCTAGAATTGTTAAAGTAGCATTTTTTTTTAATTGCGCGCATTTCAATTTGTGTCTAATCCCTTAAAACCTGATGAATTATTCAAATGGCTATAACTCTGCGAGTTTTGAAGATGTGAAGATGCAACTTTTTGTGTCTTATTCAGGACTGGATAAGCAAAGTTTTCCTGGTTGGAAATTTTTTTTCCTACTGGGGCCGCATAAAAAGTTAATTTTCGTACTTTTTTAAACAGATCCCCCCCCCCCCCTATGGAGTTGCAACTTATCTGATCAAAAAGTTTGCCATTTCTGCAATTGGAAGTATGGATCTAGGGGCAAAATTTAAGGAGATAGCCTATTGTTTCGATATTTATGACTCAGCCTGTATACAGACTCATGTTACATGTGTGTAGATTGCGAGATAACTGCTTTCAGAGATATAAACGAAAAAATATATATAAGTGTTGGGAACGAAAATGTGCTCTTTAAAAAGAGGTGTCCGCTTTTCAGGAGTGTCCATTATGGAAGTTTATTATGTAGTGAAGATTTTTAACCAAAAAATATATTCTAGATATTCTTTTGAAAAATCGGGCCATTCAATCCGCAAGAGTCAAAACATAAAACGAAACCAACGCGTACCCGAACGAATAAAGGGCAATGTAGCATAGGAGCCGGAGGGGATGGGGCTCCCCCCTCTAATATTTCATCCGTGCTCAGCTACCCCAGACGAAATTCTAGCTCTACATCTGTTTACGATACATTATTGAATAAAAAAATAAAATCTACTTTATCGAGGAAATTCACATAATAAACAATAAAGAAAAGGAGTGGTGAGCACACTTCTTTGTACCTTTCCCCTTTTTCTCATAGTTCACAATTCTCTCGATTCAAGGAAATTTTTTTTAATTTCTTGTATATTGTGCAAATTATTAGTTGGACCTGCAAGGAATGATTGCACTAGAAGATGTGGCGATATCGAATCTGATTAGAGAATCGTCCAAACGGAGATATGTCTACAAGAACATCGTTCTTTGCCCAATCAACAATGAAGAAGAAAGCAACATAAACTTGAAACCAAAACAATTGCTTCCTCTCTGTCCAACTTTATGGGCAGCTTGATTTGTTGCTATATCGAGATTCGTGGAAAATTATCCAAGAGCTTTAGAGAATCTTGATGCATTATTAAAAGATCTGATAGCACTAAATCGTGAGAAAAAGGATGTAGTTAAAGATTTTATAAAAAGCTTGAAATTTTTCAAGACATTTATTGGCATGAATATGATTAAGGAACTTTTTGGTCCTTGCAAAATCTTGGCGAACATTCTGCAAACAACTGAATTTTCTGCCGCAAGTTTTAAGAACGCCGTTTCAATGTTAGAAGAGGATAAACCATACAATGTATGATAGAGGACAGCCATTTCAAAACTCTAAACAAGAAATGGGAGAGCAAAGCGTCCACGTTAAATTTAGAAAACAGAATGACGAGAGTCTCCAGACAAAAGATACTTCTAATAAGATAAGGACGGAGAAGGCCATACTTCCGCTCCAGCACTACTTTGACAAGAAGAAAAATTGCGAGTAAATTTTAGAGAAGCACTGGACCTCATTACCGAGATCAAAAGCTTTTGGATTCTCTCATGAATATCGAATCCATAATCACGGACACAGCTTTAACCACACCAAAAGATTTTAAACAAAAGTTTGCAATACGTGCTTATTATTTTTACTTGACAAATCTTGCTACTCAGTTGACGCTTCTACCAACACTAATCTCAATAGAATTTATTTTGCCGATTCATACATCAGCAGCGACAACTCAGAGATCTTTCAGTGCTCTTCGCCCGCTTCAAATACATATTTGAATAACAATAGGTCAACAGAGAATCAATCACTTGATGCCACTGCATATTTATAAAAAAGAGGAGACCTTTACAATTGATTTGGAAGAGATTTTTAAAGAATTTGTTAGCAAAACAACAGAAAAAACGCTAACGTTTAGTAAATGGGAGTTGAGGAAGCCTTACATTTGAATATGGCATTCGGGATCGTTAATAGATTAAGTTTCTATGTATCAAGTATGCACACTATATATGGCCAATAGTGACCGGCCACTTGCGATTTTAGACATTTTGTTAAATAATTAAAAAAAATACATGAGGAATCATCCTGTGTAAACAGAATAGTACAAGTCATACATTTCCCTGAAGATTTTTTGCCGAAACTCCAATAGCGGACCGACAACAAATTAAAAAAGAACGAATCTTTTCGATTTGCATCCATTTATCGATAGATAAGTGTCAATATACACTATCTACCAAAAAGTATTTGTACACTTTCAGTTTTTGACATTTTGTCAAATATTTAAAAATATACTGGTCGGATTCTTCTGGAACTTCAGAAATATAAAGATTATGTTTCACTTTATATTTATTTACATTCATTTGTTAAGCGGTAATTAGGGGGCCGGCAAAAAAACAAAGAATAATAGAAATATCTGGGATCGCCCTGTACATGAAAATGCACGAAACGACTTATCGCTTTAGAATACAAATATATGAATACAGTAGAATATGTACACTAATTTTTGTGAGAATAGCATGTATATTTATGGCGAAACAGCGATTTTTTTGAAAAATTCAAAAAAATCTGGTATGTTTTTTGTTTATATCATGCTGGGTTTTTGACCAAATTTAACGCAAATTTCAGAAAAATTGGCAAAATGCAGTAGAAAAAATGTAGCGCAATTGGAATATAAATATATTAAATATTTTATGAAATATGAGTAGTTGTATAAAATAATTTTTATCTGCGCATGCGCGAACTAGAAAAAGATTTTTTTTACATTATTTAATAGTCAATTCTATGGAGTGACTTATAAAAAAAATCCAATCAAATATCGTGAAAATTCAAAAAGATATCATTATTTTAGTGAGATGTTTTTACTCTGCTCTCTAAAAACGGCTGAATCTTAAGGGATTCTCCACAAATTGACATTTTTTAATAACTGACTTTAAAAAAAAAACTAGTATTGAATTAATACAATATCTAATACAATATTGCTGCTAATAAGTACTTGACAATTGTGATAGAAAAGAAAAAAAGCTTTATTCACATTCAGAGCCAAAACTAAGAGAGGGTTGGGGGAAAAGGGCATGTGCCCCGGGCGCTAGGATGAAAATTTCCCAAATGTACATTTTGTTTGGCGATTTTTTCCATGTCTATGTTTAGCATGATATTGTCAAAATCGTCCATTTCAAAGCATTTCTCCTATACCAAAGCATAGAAGAATCTAATGATGATGGCATAAAGATCTCGCATAAAGCAGATTTTTTTTTTCGTTTTGATTCGGTTTCACGATTTTAAGGTATCATTTTTTTTAAACAAAGCAGACTACTTTAATCAATATTACATATTTTAAGTTTTAAAATAAGTCGGCTATTAATAAATTAGAAAATTTTTCTTTGCAAATACTTTTGCAGATGCTTTGCAAAGAAGAAAAGGGAAGGGGGGGGGGGGAGTTCACCAAAATTCATTAAAATATAAATAAATTAAATATTTTCTAAAATGTTCTATGCCATGCAATATTTTCAACCAAATATAAAGCCACATTCAGAAAAATTCGCAAAATGTAGTAGAAAGAATAAGGTGCTATTGAAATATAAATATATTAAAAGTTTTCTAAAATATGAGTATTTGTATGAAATATTTTTTAATCAGCGTATGCGTGAACGATAAAATTTATCATTTTACATAATTTAATATTCAACTCTATGGAGCTACCCATAAAAAAATCCGATCGAATTTCGTGGAAATTCAGAAAGTTATTGTGGATAGGAGTGAACTGATTTTCAATTCGTCTCTGAAAGCAGTTGAATGACGTCAGATTTTACGCAAATTGCCAAATCTCCATTTACGTTTTTTACTGGTGATTTACTTCTTTTCTTAGATAATTACCAGAACGAACCTATTTCAGGATAAAAATAATTATAAAAAATCGAAGCATTTGTGTCAAATCTACCCATTGATACATAATTGATAATGGCTCTTATGCAAATGCCGATATCTGCGATCCTGAAATACGTCAAGTTATCCACAGTTAAATGTGGTGTCGAAAACAACACTGACATCAGTCGCATGCATGATGCCAAGAAGAACAGAGCTGTCTGATTTTGAGAAAGGTGTGATCATCGGGTACCACCGAAATGGCCGATCTTTAATCGACATATCTAGCGAGCTTAATTACCCCAAAACGACTGTGGCTTATGTGATTAGAAAATGGAAGCTGAATGGTGATTGTCAGAATGTGGCCAGAGTAGGCAGACCGACGAAACTGGGAGATAGAGACCGACGGGTTCTGTCTAGAGAAATTCGGAAGAACCGCAACCAACCAATGTTACACATACGCCAAGAATTTCAACAAACTTCAGGATGTGTTGTTTCCATGAATACCATCCGTAAGGAAGCTCATCTGCTTAATTTTTATGGTCGTGCTGCCGCCCATAAGCCTTTAATCACCAAGTCCAACCGCGCAGCTCGGTTAAGTTGGTGCAAAACACGCCAGCAGTGGACTGTACAGCAATGGAAACAGGTTCTCTGGAGTGATGAATCAAGGTTCATCCTCTACCGTTCTGATGGTAGGGTCTGGGTCTGGCGTCTGCCTGGAGAACGCCTCCTACCAGAATGTATTGTGCCCACAGTTAAATTTGGCGGAGGGGGAATTATGTTCTGGGGTTGTTTTTCCTGGTTCGGACTAGGACCCTTGGTCCCAATTCATGGTAAGCTCAATGCCGATGCCTACTGTAATATACTGGACAACAGTGTACTTCCTACGTTGTGGCAATACTATGGATTGGACCCATGTTATTTCCAGGATGACAACGCAAGCTGCCATGTAGCGAGGTCCAGCATGGATTGGTATGCTGATAATGGAGTGCATCGACTCAAGTGGCCTGCCCAGAGCCCAGACCTGAACCCAATAGAGAACCTCTGGGACGAGTTGGATCGTCGAATTAAGGCGGGTGACACACGCCCAAAATCAGTAAAAGAGCTTACCTGCCTTGTGCAAACAGAGTGGAATAAAATACCATTAAATGTAATACAAGGACTAGTTGAGAGCATGCCCAGGAGAGTAGCAGCTGTAATTGCCTCTCGAGGAGGATCTACAAATTATTAAATGTGAACAGGGCCAAAACCAGTCTTTTTTTCCCGAGGCAAACGTGGATTTTGAAGGTACCCCTTTCTCCCTCCTTCGCAAAGCATATTTACAAAGAAAATTTCTCCAATTTATTAATAGCCGACTTATTTTAAAACTTAAATTATGTAATATAAAATAACGTATTCTGCTTTATTAAAATACTCCAATTTGATACTTTAAACCGAATCAAAAAAATTCTACTTTCAACAGGATCTTTAAGGCCCTTGTCCCTGCCCGCGAAGACACTGCTGAGCTAATGCTATTCCTGTGGGGAGGCATTTTTCTAATAACTCTTTCGCATTTTGAAATTTTCATTTTTTTTTTTTTTTTTTTTTTTGCATTGGATAGCGGAAGTCCCTCTCAAAATCGCTCCTTCACTACTTTTTCGATTTGAGTCATAGATATTTTTTATAAAGTTAGTTTCACTTTCAGAACCGCTTTTGGAAGTGAAAGAAACATTATAAAAATATCTACGCCAAAATTTAAAAAGTAATCACGGAGCGATCTTGAAAAGGACTTCCGCTATCCAATGCAAAACATATTATTTAAAAATGTCCAAATGCAAAAGAGTTAGAAAAATGCATCCCCATGGAATAGCATTAGCTCGTGAGCATCTTCGCGGGTAGGGGCAGGGACCTTAAGCCATCATCATTAGGTTTTTTTATGCTTTAGCATAGCCCAAATATAATAATTTTAACAATATTATGCTAAACATAGCCATGAAAAAAATCGCCAAACGAAAGATACATTTGGGACACTTTCATCCTAGCGCCCGGGGCACATGCCCTTTTCCCCCAACCCTCTCTTAGTTTTGGTCCTGAATGTGAATAAAGCTCTTTTTCTTTTCTATCACAATTGTCAAGTACTTATTAGCAGCAATATTGTATTAGATATTGTATTAATTCAATACTAATTTTTTTTTTTTTAAGTCTGTTATTAAAAAATGTCAATTTGTGGAGAATCCCTTAAGATTCAGCCGTTTTTAGAGATCAGAGTAAAAACATCTCACTAAAATAATGATATCTTTTTGAATTTTCACGATATTTGATTGGATTTTTTTTATAAGTCACTCCATAGAATTGACTATTAAATAATGTAAAAAAAATCTTTTTCTAGTTCGCGCATGCGCAGATAAAAATTATTTTATACAACTACTCATATTTCATAAAATATTTAATATATTTATATTCTAATTGCGCTACATTTTTTCTACTGCATTTTGCCAATTTTTCTGAAATTTGCGTTAAATTTGGTCAAAAACCCAGCATGATATAAATAAAAAACATACCAGATTTTTTTGAATTTTTCAAAAAAATCGCTGTATCGCCATAAATATACATGCTATTCTCACAAAAATTAGTGTACATATTCTACTGTATTCATATATTTGTATTCTAAAGCGATAAGTCGTTTCGTGCATTTTCATGTACAGGGCGATCCCAAATATTTCTATTATTCTTTGTTTTTTTGCCGGCCCCCTAATTACCCGCTTAGCAAATGAATGTACATAAATATAAAGTGAAACAGAATCTTTAAATTTCTGAAGTTCCAGAAGAATCCGACCAGTATATTTTTAAATATTTGACAAAATGTCAAAAACTGAAAGTGTACAAATACTTTTTGGTAGATAGTGTAGAATACACAATATGGCACGTACATATTTGGATACAACCCCTCATTTTTTGCTTCATTTTGGGAACAACAGATTTTGACCTTATTCTATCGACGATCACTTTCAGAATTTTAAGTTATGTTTTTGAGATTTTCACAAAAGTTGCTCTATACATTTGACTAACACAATATGCAAATGAAATATTTTAACACATTCGCTGCCGTTCATGCGAAAGTGCGTGTATAGCGCCAAGGTTAAGGGGCCACTCACGCACCACGCGGTATGTGAGGTGATATCCAATAGCCAGTCACGCGCTGGCGCGGGAAAATCTTTCACTGATTTTTTGTTATAAAAAGTAAATCGGCTTCTGGGAAAAACCCACTTCTACAGCGAGGCATTATCTAGCATCACATCTTTACGTAAGCGGCAGCGAACGTGTCTATAGTGTTTACGCATGCGCCATGAAAAATTATTTAGTAAAACTGCTCATTTTTCATGCAAATTTTATTATTTTTTAATTTTGATTTCAGGGTATTGTGTATAATGTTGTTTGTCATATTTTTGAAAAAAAAACATTATTTTATATTAACCCTTAAGCGGTAACCATGGGTCACTAGTGCCTCGGTCAAATTTTCTTTCCTTAGAGGAGACAGTGGGGAGCGGGACTAAACTACCCTGAAAAAAATAGTACACTAGTAGGCTATTATCTCCCGAAACACCGATGTTTTAGTGCGTTCACAGCCGACGTAAGAGCCAGTCAAAATTTCGAAAAGGCACGAGTGACCCAGGGTTACCATTTACATTGACGTTGAAATCTTAGGTGAAAACGCGGATCAGCTTAATTTACAGTCCAATACAATGGAAAAAAGAAAGCGATGTGCATTTTGTGATACAAAGAAGGACAAAAAAAACTTTATTTGCTGCAGCAAGTGTCACAGACCTGTGTCCGAGGAACACAGACATCAAATCTGTTTCGATTCGATTGTTTATAAATGATGATATCAGTGTTGCTGTAATTTTTCATTATTATATATTTTGTTTAATTGAATAAAGTTTGATAATTAACATCATTTTCATAAATAAAATTGATTAAAAACTAATAAAATTTCTATTTCATTGTAAATTGTACCTATTTATACGTTAAAAAAACGTCATTTTTATGCTCAAAACTTAAACATTTTTTTAATTTATACCGGCTATTTTTTTTTTTTAAAAGCACCATTCTTCATCTTCAATTTCCCGTTTAAAACAGCAAAAAATGTCAATTCTATCCAAAGTTATGATTTTTTAAAGAAAATGTGCATTTTCATATTTTTATTTGTTTATTTAAACATATTGTTTAAACAAATTAATAAATCAGCAATATTGTGACTGATTCTTGTTGAAGGGTAGTTGATGTAATATCATGTATTTTTTTAGAATTTTTAAAGCACTTTAAACCACTTTTTACAGCGCTAAGCACGAGTGACCCATGATTACCGCTTAAAGGTGCCGAAAAACACGTTACCGTTTAAGGGTTAAGAATTCTGAAAATTATAAGAAAAAAAAAAAAAAAAAAAAAAACTTAAAAAAGGGAATGTTTTTATAAAAACCTTAATTTCTCTACGAGTACACAAGCCATTTGCATAAAAATGAACACAGTTTATTGCAATAAACCACTTAATCACAATTTACATTTTAAACGCTTTTGCTACATTGGTTTTGACAGGATTATCCAAAAGATATTTTTTATGATTATTTGTTGACGGTCCCCTATGCAGTTTCGGGGGAGAAAATCTTCACAGAAATGCATGACCTATACTATTATGTTTACATACTGGGAGTTTCAGAATAATTTCTCATTTATTTTTCTAGATATTTAACAAAATATCTAAAATCGCTAGTCGCCAGTCACCTTTGGCCATATAGTGTATAAGGAAAATTATTTTAACTAGATTAAAGAGTTGATCTTTTGATATACTTCTCTTTAGGCTCTGTTTTATACCCCTGTTCTGAAATGTGCAATACTATGAAGGAATCTTCCGAAATGAATAAAGTTGTGAATGAAATTATCCTCGCCACTAGGTTTCCATAATGTGCCCCGGCACCCCCTATTAGTACAAAGTTACTACGCCATTTGGCCAACTTGATTCCCAATGAAGAATTTAGTGCTAATCCAACTCGAAACCACGAGTCTGATTGGGTGTGAGTAAAAGCTGATAAACAAAATCCGATGCAGGATTCTACACTGCATGTTATATGTTGCAAATATCCGTCTTTAATAGTTTTTGGGGGGAAGTTACTGATCAAATTCAGTATTTTTTAGGCAAACCAACCTATAAACTAATGAAGAAATTTTATCAGAATCATCATGACTACTGTTAATATTTCAATTTTGATAATTGGCGGATCTAAAGGGGGGGGCGATGGGGCGATCGCCCCCCCCCCCTTTGAGCCCAATAAAGGATCTGCAGTACGACGTTAGATGCCCGCACGGAAAAGTTGTTGGTCCTAAACTCGAGGTCGGCGCGACCCGACACGGGTCGCGCCAAATTTGTCAGGACTTCACACTTTCAGAACCGGTCGGGTCGGATCTTATTTTTTTCTGCAGAGCTGGACCGAGCCACACCATTTTTTCCAGGTCGGGTCTGGCGTGGACTTCCTTCCTACTAGAGGTATACACGGGCCAAAATTTTAAAGCCCAGGTTCCGTCCGGTATAAAGGCTAAACGCTCGATCTGGGATCGACACAGCTCATATGCTGTGGCGGTTCTAAGGGGAAGGGGAAAGGGGCGAGGTTCCCCCCCTTTTAGGCTAATTGTCCTCCCCCCTTGGGCTTATAAAGGATTTCCAAAGTGACATTATGCATCCTCACGAGAAATAACTTGGGACGAAGTTCGAGCCCGTCACGGCCGGGCACGGGTCGCGCCAGTTCACGAGACTCGGACTGGGTAAGTTTTTCTCTCATTTTGAATCGGGTCATGTCCTGATCTTAATTTTTTCGCAGATTCGGGTAGGGACAGGCTTCCTTTTCTTCCAGACCGAGCCTGGTCTGGATTTCATTTTTCCTAGAAATTTGCATTGAACAAAATTTCCAGATCGTGGCTCGGTCCGGAATAAAAGCTAAATATTCGGTCCGTTTCTGATCTAGATAGTATGATAAACAATACTGGCCCGACCACGATCCGTGCAGCTAAACGTTCGGTACGTCTCTTATCTAGATAATATTATAAACATTACTAGCTCGACTGCGACCCGTGCACTCCTCTAAATTCTTTCCCACGAGCCCAAGTTGGGTTGAAAACTTTCATACTTGTTAATCGTAAATATTATTGAACAGAGAAAAGAGAATTTCATAAAATATCCGCAAATAAAGGCAAACTTCATTAAAGAAACGCGAATTTCGTCAGAGGGTTGCGAAAGAAACACGAATTTCATCAAAAGATCGCAAAAATTCCTCAAATTTTGTGAAAAGATCACGGAGAAAATGTAAATTTCTTCAAAGGATCACATTCACGGATAAAAGCGAATTTTGTAAAAGAATCGCGATCAAAACTTGGTCGACTATTCTCACAAGAGTAAAAACCGAATCTGTAACTGACTCAAATCCAAAATGTATAACAATCTGCCCCGATGTGTTAAGCGCAGCTAAAAAGTAAAAGTCAATCTGATCAATAGCAAAATATAGTTGTTAACTGGACCCAGACCCGACCCATAAGAAAAAATCCGAAATTAAGTTGACTTGCGGCAAACAGTAGAAGTTAACCGGATCCAAACGCCACCCACAACAAAAAGTAAAAGTTAACCCGACCTGCAGCATAAAATAGAAGCCAACCGGACATCAAATTTTGTGAAATGATCGCGGAGAAAACACGAACTTCTTCAAATGATCGTAAAACAGACGCACATTTTGTACAAAGATTGCGAAAAAGAACGAACATTTTATCAAAGGACTCACCCCAATCAAAATCGGGCCAACCCGAACCCTTCTCCCAAAATTATGCTAAATAATCCTAAACTGCCCCAAATCAGAATTGTATGTCGAACTGCCCCAAACGCGCTAAGCACAGCTAAAAAGTAAAAATCAACCCGATCAACAACAAAATGTAGTAGTCGACCGGACCCAAACCCGACACAAAAGCAAAAAATCAGAAATAAACTCGAACCTAGCAAAGAGTAGAAGTCAACTGGACCCAATCACGACCCAAGTAGAAATTAACCGGACCAGAAGCAGAAAATGGAAGCTAACTAGACCCAAACACGATCCAGGTAGAAATTAACCGAACCAGGAGCAAAAATTGGAAGCTAACTAGACCCAAACACGATCCAGGTAGAAATTAACCCGACCAGGGGAAAAATGGAAGCTAACCGGACCCAAACACGACCCAAGTAGAAATTAACCCGACCAGGTGCAAAAAATGGAAACTAATCGGATCCGACCAGGGACAAAAAATGAAAGCTAACCGGACCCAAGCCCGACCCATAGCAAAACAGTAGACGAAACACACGACCTGCATTTAAAAAAAATGAGCTCCAACCCGTGCATTAGACTTGAACCCCCCCCCATTCCCTTGAGAACTCTACAGATCCGCTCTTGTATTTATTTCAATCTGTCATACAGACAGATTGTCTGAAAGGAATGAAATCAAACTGCAAGATAATCAAAGTTTTCTCCGGCAGTTGAAGTATCACGTGACACCTTAAGTAGGAAAATTTCAAAGGGTTTGTATGATAACTTTTTTTTTTATATATATCGTAGAAATTCGAAGCTCATACTGTTACACGTACAAAACAATCTACTTTCATATTTTCTAAAAATCGTGTTCGTAGTCCAGTTAGAGCCCAATCTATGAATTTTCATCAAAAAAAAAAAAAAATTTATTTATTTATTTTTATTTTATTTTATTTTTATTTATTTATTATTATTGTTATTTTATTTTATTTTATTTTATTTTATTTATTATTTATTTATTTTTATTTATTTATTTATTTATTTATTTATTTATTTGCCGTTTCTATTTCAATTTTACGTGATAAAAAACGGGTGCATTGGTGGACACAGAATTTTTATACGGAAACAAAAACTTTTAAAATACCCATTTTTGAGTTCGAATTTTTTCTTAAACCGATGTAAATTTTCATTCTGTTTAAGAATAATATCATAAGAATCATACGTAATCTATTTTTTCAATTAGATGAAAACTTTCGGATGTTTGAAATTATCCATTTTTAATTCGTTACAAGTATAGGTTTTTTTCACACAGATCAGTTTACGTGAAATTATTATGAATGAAAGCATCCCATCCCTAAAACATAAGAAAAAGCTTACATAAATCATGGCACTGAAACTTTAGGATAAGGAGGGAGGGGACAGGAGGAAGAGAGGCGCTAGAATTTTTATTTAAATCAGCACTTCTTATCGTTTTAGCTGCTAATTAAATATTACCATTACGCGGTCTGTTTTTAGATACATAAAAAACAGGATGATAAATATTTAAGAAAAAGGATACCGCGTCGAATACCACTATTTTCGAATAGTAATTTTTGTAACAAAGTTAAATTCTTGCTGGAACTGTTTGAAATTTTACGATGTTTATGACTCATGGTGTAAATTTATTTAATAAAAAACTACATTTCGAGAGGGGGGAGTGCGAACAAACTCATGAAGTACAACAAAAATTCTAGGTTGATCTATTTAAACTTTAAGATAGTTTATGGCATATGGTATAAATTTATTGTAAAAAATATTCCGCGTTAAATGTCACTATTTACGAAAAATAATTTTTGTAAAAATCTTAAATTCTTGCTTTAAAGCGTCCCCTCTTCGAGTAACATATCAGTTTGAGTTTCGTTCAAAAAAAAGTGGCACAATCGGCAGTGCGTGCGTACTACGCCTGCTATACGCTGCCGTAGGCAGCGACGACACGGTTCGAGTTCCGTTCAAAAAGGAAAGGCACATCCGAGAGAGCATGCGCAGCACGAACTGCCATACGCTGCTGCAGGCAGAGGGCACACGGTTCAAACTTCGTTCGAAAAGGAGCACTTTAGGCAGCGCGTGCTTGTACGTTGCCGAGGGCAGCAGGCACACGGATCGAGGTTCGTTCGCTTCGACATTGGTCCAGTTCGAGATTTTATAAAAAAAGAAAGGTCCCGCTAGCGAGTGAAGCCAGCTAGTATAAATAATAAAACCAATAATAATGAAT
Organism: Maratus speculifer; assembly: GCA_964019185.1. Taxonomy (NCBI): domain Eukaryota; kingdom Metazoa; phylum Arthropoda; class Arachnida; order Araneae; family Salticidae; genus Maratus; species Maratus speculifer. The sequence goes on along the minus strand of OZ025293.1, from coordinate 5,082,740 downwards.
CAAGTGTTACTTCCTTCTATTCATACAGACAACACGAAATTATGCTACTTTTTTAATGGCAAATTTTACTTATGCAATGACTATGCACATATCGGACAGCTACAAATCTCAAACAGCTGCATCCAAATACATTTATTTTGCCAATAAAGTAAGTGATAACTTGAGTGAAAATAATTTCGTCTGAAAGGTTTTATAGCTTCAGGAAATTTGGACTACTATAATACTGAATAAAATTGTGATAAATGCGAGTAGGACTTACACGCTAGTTCTCTGCCGTTATGTTATATTTCCGTTATAAAATATTCCGTCACAAAGCATAAATTTGCGTTAGTGCAGATTAAGGAAACTCATGAATTTATCGCGCGATAAATAGACACAGATTTACAAATTAATTGTTTCGGATTTTATCTTTCGCATGTGCTATGTTATAAGGCCTTCCCTCATGCCAAATTTCAAGTTTCTAAGTCAAAACGGAAGTTCACTCTCACGTATTTAAATATAGCAGTGCATGCAATATTCTGTATGCGATATTGAAACTAATCAATGGAATATGGATACAGCTCCGCATCTTTTTGGTTCATTTTTGGAATAACGGATTTTGAGCTTATTCTTTCAACGATAATTTTTAGAATTTTCAAGCTATGTTTTTTGGAGACTTTGACAAAAGTTCCTCAATACATTTAACAAACATATTATAAAAATTATATTTTGACTGCGTTCACAAATGCGCAGTGAAACATATTTTAATAAACGTACTCATTTTTCACACAATTTTTATTGTTTTTTAATTCTGATTACAGGGTATTCTGTACAATATTATTTGTCATATTTTCTAAAAAGAACATTATTTTATATTAAGAACTCTACAAATTATAAGTAAAAAACTTGACAAAAGTGGGACTTTTTTCATAAAAAAAATCTTAATTTCTCTACGAGATGCATGCTATCCTCAAACAAATTAACACTGTTTATTTCAATAAGTCACTTAATCATAATCGGCAATTCGAACGCTTTTGCTACTTTAATTTTGACAGGGTTATTCAAAATATATTCGTTCGTTTTCAATTTGTTGACGATCTCCTATACGGTTTCTGGAAAAAATCTTCACGTAAATATATGACCAGCACTATTTTGTTTGCATACTTGGAGTTTCAGAATAATGCCTTATGTGTTTTTCTAGATATTTAAAAAAAAAAAAAATACCGAAATTCGCAAGCGGCCAGTCACCTTTTGCCTTATAGTGTATGAGGAACAAGTAAAAATGTCTCTGTAATATTGAATTCTCATCGGAAAAATCGAAAAAAAATTTTAAATAAAAACAGGCAATTTTTTAACATTTTGCTGTCAAACTTAAAAATATAAAATTTCGTTAAACTCTTTTGCTGAGAATGTCGTTTTAATTAGGTGTGATAAAATATATCCTACAACACCTCAAGGGGTTAAATATGTTTGTTATTTCCACAGATCATATATGGGTATACAGGGTGATTAAAGAAAACGTAGACAAAATGATATGACAAATCAAGCATACATTAAGGATAAAAAATCATATAAGAACATAGGGTCGCAAACTACTTATTGGGTCACAAATACAGGGTGTTTCATTCTAGCTACTCCCGGTTTAAAAGTAATAATTTTGAGGAAAATAAAAATATTGTAATGAAAATACAACGATATGTACCTTATTTTATGTGAAATGTGATAATGTTACGAAAGGATGTGGAAAACATATTGCTCAAGCAATCGATGATATCGTATAAACTGATTATCACAGTCCAAAATGTGAGGTGCCAAGTGCATATTGCTGTTGAGGATAATGCAAACTTCTACCACTTTTGTTTGGCATTATCACCTTTAAAACAAAGGTGAGAATGTCTGTTTATTGTTTTATTATAATATACTTCAATTTTCTGAAATTTATTAACTTCAACCCAAAATGAGTTTGGATGAAACATCCTGTATTTGTGGCTCAATAAGTGGTTTGCGGCCCTATGTTCCTATGTGATTTTTTATCCTTGTCATATTCCTGATTTGTCATATCAATTTTTCCACGTTTTTTTTTAATCACCCTGTATAAAATAATTCGAATACATTATCATCTAAAAGCGATGATTGACGTTTGAAATTATGTTTTCAACTATGCTATTCAATTTTCAATCGAGCTTTAATATATAAAATGGTGTGTGTATAATGTAAATAAATTCTTATACACCATAAAAACAAAAAAATTGAATAATTTACCATCGGAACATTTTTTGTTGCCTTGTGCTTTTTTCAACTGAAGTAAATTTTACTATACTACATGGTCTTTAAAAAAATCTATAGATAAATAAAAGGTTGCACAAAAGAAATGGAATATATCACCTATGGAAATAATGTTTTCGAATTTATTCATTTTGACTATGATCGCTGAAAATAGGTTTTCAAGAGCAATATTCATCTCTTAATTAATTATTTAGATATCACGTTTCACTTGACCAACTGTATGAAAATATGAAATTTCGTAAAAATATTCTGATTGTGTTGGAAAGTGCATTGCAATCTGTACATGGCACATATCTCTTTTCATTGTCAAAATAATATATATTTTTCTCATGCAGTTTAAAGTATTTATTTTCCTCCGTTACTTCTTTAATTGCAGTATATATAATCTCTTAATTTTAAATATAAAACCTCGGCCGAAATATATAAGGTTAATAATTTTAAATTATATAAACTAAAAAAATGTACATCACTCTTCTTTATGGTTCTTCATTTTTATAAGCATATCTCTTAAAAACAAAATTACATTAAGAACAATCACGAATGAATGGATAAAATTTAAACATACCTCTTAATCACGCTCAGCTAACATTCTTGTTCATAAAATCCTTTTCTTTCGCACCTTCTATTAGTCTATAAGAATTGGCCATGGACGAAATTCTAAAAAAGTAATAATTATATCAAACATTTTCTCTGTTTCCTAGAAATAGCAGATTTCAGTCTAAAAACTTGATGAATTTATATTAAAATTTTATAAGATTTTAGACACTGAAAAATTAAACTTTGGAACTCACTCTAACTTTTTAATTTTTCAATAAAATATACAAACATTTATTCAGTTACAAAAACTGCTGATATTCTATCAACAACTGCACAAACATTATTAAAACTAAACAATATGTGAAATTTAAATAATATTTGAACACAAATAATGTTTGAACAAAAAATATCACTTCGTCCATATTTTTTGTCCATTGAGTTACATGGTATAAATGCTCCCTTATTTAAACTGCAACAGTTAATTAATTAAATTTATCGTTAATTAAATAAGTATAGCCATTTGTATAACCCAAGTGTTCATATTTTTTATTTAAAGGTTAAATATCACCATTGTCTATTCTTTTGCTGAGCACTGTCGAGAATTTCATTTAAGCCACCCCCCCTCTGAAGAATAAGCCTGGGCGCTGAGACACAATTTTGGCTGCCGAAGGCGGATTTTTATTTTATGTGTGTACGATCCCTTAAATTTAGACACCTGTATTTTATAAAAGATTTCTTTCAATTGTACAATATAAAAAAAAATAATAAAGCGACAAAAGCTTTTAAATATTATTGGTAAGAATACAGAAGGGATCGCACACACGCTGAAAAAAATCCGCCATTTTTGTGTGAGTGCTCAGGTCTAGATTTCAGAGAGCGGTGTTTAAGCGATCGACCGAGGTTTTCTAGGTTGAGGTAGGTGGGTTATACTGTGTAATGTAATGTGTATTGTGTACTGTATAGGTGGGTAATAAGACCACTGTGTACGTACAAGATAGTAAGGTGGTCTGGTGTAATAACGCCAGGCGGGGTAATAACGCCAAGTGCGCATAATTATAAAATAATACTGTAAATGGCACATATGAGCCTTTGCGCAGAAGGTATCTGAGTCATATAAAACAGAAACAACAGTTTAAAGTTAATTTGTTTCATTTATAGGCCTTATCGCTTTTAGAAGCAACTAAAATTAACGCTTGATCTAAAATTTGCGAGATAAGTTATGTGATGTGTAGACTATATATTTATCAGGAAATACTTTGCTTGTTATATAAAATTGCAGTGCCTTTCACGTAGTTTCAAAATGTTGTAGAAGATTTTTAATATCTTCATGGGATAGTTTGTAGTTTAAGACGCATTGCACAATAAGTATACTGTGGTAATAGCGCCAAGGAATGACGTTATTACTCAGACTGATACACAGTGGTTGAACTACACCCGAAGGGGTTTATTTGTTTTCTTTATGCATGAGACAGCATTATTGTTATTTTTGAAATGGTTAGATTAAGAGGGGTCCGATACCTAAAACTAACTTTTTTTTAGGGGGGGAGGTAATACTAATGAAATGACTATTTTAAACTCTTATAGATAAAATGACGTCAAAATGTTTTCGATATTCCTATTCCAACATTTTCAAAATCAGGTTTTTATAAAATCCCAACTTGATTGTTCGATTGAGTCCTAAATTTTAACTGTCCGCTTTCCCAGCATTCTGTTTTTCAAAATTTTATACGTAAATATAACCTTTAACTGATGTAACAGAAATTGTAACATGACTAGTATGAAACGATCTGTGAGACCGCAAGATCGAAAGATGAATAAAAGGCGTAAATAACTCTTAAGATGATGTTTTTTTACTAAACGTTTTTGTACAAGACTATTATATTTAACTATCACTTATTTAAAAGTCTCTGGTGATTCTACTAAAGTTCCAAATGAAAAAATTTCGGTAGTACTTGTAGTTAAACCGAAAATTATAAGTTAAACTATAAAAAGCAGTGGTCTGTGAGATCGGTAACATTAGTTAAAGGTTAACACTAGAACCGCGGGAAAATTCATTCAAGTTTTATAAAAATAGTTCTCACCGGAATTTTCATTTAAAACTGTTTAAGTAATTTATTGAAATTATTTTTGCTCAGCTTATATTTAGCTTATTTTCGAAAGAGTTTTCTGGCTCGAATTGACATTTCTGAGCATGATACGGGTCAAAATGACCCGTCGCCGCGGTTCTAGTGTTAAAATACAATCAATGATTAAAGCTCACAGAGTACTGTTTCTGCACTGCTCTTTTTGTACAGGATTAATTCTAATTAAAATTAATCTATTCAAATATTTCTAATAATAGTGCAAGGACTCCAAACGAAAGCGAATTTCAGTTGTAGCCAGTGTGACCGTTTTTTCAAGCTAAAAGCAGGCTAGATTTGGAGTGACAACAAGCTAAAAATAAATTCGATGGTCCTGCCATCTGACAACTATCTTTCAGTCTGAGTTTTTAGCTTGATTTAGCTTGTTGTAAGTCCTACAATAGTCCAGATTTCTTACAATAATCCAAAAACGGTCACACTGGTTGTAGCTATAGTTAAACTGGAAAATACAAGTTAAACTCTAAAATTAGGGGGGGAGGGGGCAGCGTTTACTGCGATCGCTAACAGCAGTTAAAAATTAATTTTGTTGCTAAGAGTAGAAATAAGACTATATAACCGATGAATCATGTATAAAATTTAATAAGGGATCTCACACTGACATTGATTTTTATCAAAAATCTTAAACTAATTAAAAATACAAATTTATTAAAACATTTTTAAGTAACTCCGACATTTTAACTTTAGATTTGCGCGAATCCGCATTAGTGTGGAGTTTACCGGTTAAAAAGTATTTACAATACTTCTATAACTGTTAGAATACCTCTCAAGATGAACATGTTTTGTGTCAAACACGCGAACATTAAAAAAAAATTCTTATTCTTCCCAAGTGCTGTAACCAAGATCAATTTAACCTAGACTCACTAGATGGCAGCACTACGATATTATAAGACTAGACTGTCATGTTACGAAGTAAGGAAAGTCAAAAAGAGAAATGATTCTGCAATCTTGCAATTTTGCTTTGTGCATGAAAAGAAGTTTCTCGTCGGATTTTCTACGTTTCATTAGAAGCTGCTGTGGGATTCCGTGTGCTGGTTCATTTAAAACCAAGCAATATCGCGGACTCTTTAAAAACATTCTTTAAATCCGGTTTTTTTATATTCATGTTAAATCCTTATCATAATTATATAACTGTATTAATCAAGTATCATATTTTTAGTATTTTTTATAGTATAACCAAGATAAACCGTTATTCCTTGTGCCATCAATAAAACCAGTCCCAATTTAGAAAATGTGTGACGCATTTCAATAATGGCGTACATTCTCGTCTTCAACTAATCTATTTTTCTGCAGCTGGCTTCGCGTCGATACGCAAGGATTACCTGACTCTTGGCTGGCTTACCAGTAAAGGTAAGCAGACATTTTACTATTATCTTTATTTATTAAGTGCTATACCAGTGCCAATAAATATAATAATATTACTGGGCATTTCGAAACTCCACCACTTCATTTGTTGACATTAATTTTAATGCACTTTACGTCAGATTATCAGACTGATACAGAGGAATATTAAAAACCCAGTAAAATAAATTTGTGTATAGCACAAATAATTAATAATATTTCTTATATTTGATAAATAAATTTGGGTATAGCACAAATAATTAATAATATTTCTTATATTTGATAAATAAATTTGTGTATAGCACAAATAATTAATAATATTTCTTATACTTGATATATATATATATATATATTTGCATTTATATAATTATAAAGAAAATTCCCGAAACTTCTCATACATATAAAACGCCGAATAATATTGGTATATATATAGATATACAGTGCATAATAAAGATATATAATGTCAGAGCATAATTAACTCAAATTAAAATAAACATGGCAGTAAATAGAGACATAGGTTCTATAGATAAGTTGAATGATACTAACTACTCCAATTGGAGTTTTAAGATAGAGAATTTGCTTATTAAAGACGATCTCTTAAAATTTATCAATGAAGAACCACCCAGTACGGCTGACGATGCCTACATGAAAAGGTCAGCCAAAGCTAAAGCTACAATCTGCTTATGTATTGAAGATTCTCAGATTGTGCACATACGAAACCTCACATCGCCAAAGCAAATCTGGGAGAAACTGCGAAATGTCCATCAAAGAAAAAATTTATCTTCTAGGCTGTTTTTATTGAGGAAATTTTACTCCCAAAGGCTCCCGGAAGGAGGAGACCTCAGCCAACACATCAATAAAATTCTCACGCTCCGCGATCAGCTTTCAGCTATAGGTGAGAACATAAATGATTCTCATGTAGTGGCAATCATGCTATGCAGTCTGCCACAAGCCCACGCTCCCCTAATAACTAGTATTGAGGCGAGGGACGAGAAGGACCTCGATCTCGAAATGGTCAAGAACAAATTGTTGGATGAATATTCCCATAGAGTGGAAAATAAAAATGCTTACTCCCGTCCCAAGGACACCGCTTATAAAACAATCAGTAAAGGAAACAAAAGCAAAAAATATTGCTCGTTTTGCCAGCGTGAAGGGCACTACCGTTCGGAATGCTATAAATTGAAAAACCAACAAAGAATCAACTATCAAAAATATGAAACTAATAAAACAAAAATCTACAAAAACAATTCCGATACCCCTAAAAAACAAAACAACTCCACTGGTGACTCATCGAACTTTTGTTTTAACAGCAAAACTAGCAAACATGATGATTCAAATGAATCAATCAATGAATCAACCATTCCTCTCTTCCCAGTAGAAAATAATTTCAAAAATGGGTTAATAGAGGTGAACCAAACACAAACAACAGATCCAAACACCTACATAATAGATTCTGGTTGTACGAGACACGTCACCTCCACGAAAGAAAATTTCGCCACATTCACAGCCGGTAATTTTGGCAACATAACTATTGCAAACGGAAAACGGCTTAATTCACATGGGATGGGGGACGTAAAATTAAGAACAAACAAACAACAATATGTTACACTTAAGGACGTGTTATATTGCCCAGAACTAAAAAGCAACTTATTATCGGTTAAAAGAGCTACCGAAAATGACATAAAGGTAATATTTGAGAAAAACGAATGTTTATTTGTCAAAGACAATAAAATAATTTTGACCGCTAAACTAAATGATAATCTTTATGAATTAAACCCCGAAGATGAATATGGGTACACAATATGCGCTCAAACATTTTGTAATAATCCAAACTGCATATCAATGTGGCACCGGAGACTCGGACACAGAAATTTTGACGATATCAAATACATAGTCAATCATAAATTAGCTGAAGGGATAACAATTAATAACTGTAAACATGACATACGATGCACCAAGTGTATTCAAGGGAAACTTTCTGTTCTACCCTACCCTAAAGCAGCTACCAACAGAAGTACAGAAATCTGTACTCTTGTACATTCAGATATATGTGGCCCTATGCAGACAGAAACGATAGGAGGTAAAAGATACTTCATAACATTTACAGACGATTATAGCAGGTACACCCCTGACGTACTTAATCGCGCATAAATCCGAAGCCGTTACCAAATTAAAGGAATACATAGCGCTGACGAAAAATAAATTTGGCAAGTCGGTAAAAGCAATCAGGTCCGACAACGCAAAAGAATATATCGGTGACGACTTTGAAAACTACCTGATCGAGAATGGGATACAGCGCCAGTTAAGCGTTCCCTACTGCAGCCCCCAGAACGGCGTGTCTGAGCGAAAGAATAGGACTATAATGGAAATGGCTAGAACCATGCTATCAGACGCTAAATTACCCAAACAATTCTGGGGAGAAGCGGTCATGACCGCCACATATCTCCTCAATCGACTGCCTACGAAAGCGAATGAAAATAACATAACGCCATACGAACTTTGGAATAACAAGAGACCGGATCTCTCGAATATCAAAACTTTCGGGTGTAAGGCATTCGCCTACATCGATAAGCCTAAAAGGGGAAAATTAGACGAGAAAGCCGTCGAGGGAATAATGTTAGGTTATGACTTCAGGAGCAAAGGTTACAGGATTTATACGGGGGAAAATAAAATAATGATATCTAGAACCGTAAAGTTTTTTGAAGATGGAATTAAACAAGAGGAATTTAAATCTGATAAAGAAAATAACGATTACGAAACACCCGCCGAAAATATCCTAATCGAACTAGGAGAAAATAACAATGATCAAATTAATTCCCCAGCCAAGGAACCCCCCCGAACTTAGAAGGTCGGAAAGGCAAAATCGCGGGGTACCACCAAACCGTTTCGGTATAAGTGCAAATTTATGCCAAATTCAGGAGCCAAAGTCATGGGCGGAACTGCAGGACATCAATGACGTGAAAACTAAAAATAAATGGATAGAGGCAACAAATGAGGAAATAGAGTCCCTAAAACAAAATAATACCTGGAGACTAATAAAGCCAATACCAGGAAAACGCGTCATTGGGTGTAAGTGGACGTTCAAAGCAAAAACAGGAGCAAACGGGTCAATAGAAAGATATAAGGCGCGGCTAGTTGCTAAGGGATACGCGCAGAAATATGGTAGCGATTACGACGAAACCTACGCACCCGTAGTTGCTCATACCACCCTGCGAGCATTCTTAAACGCAGCAGTATACAAAAACCTCGACATAACTCACTTAGACGTAAAAACCGCTTTTTTACACGGCGAATTAGAAGAGGAGGTTTATATGGCTCAACCCGAAGGATATGTGAAAAAGGGGGAAGAGGATAAAGTATGCAGCTTAAACAAAGCAATTTACGGTCTTAAGCAGGCAGCTAGGGCGTGGAACTTGAAAATAAGCAAATCTCTAAATGAATTAAATTTCAAAGAATGCGCGTCAGACAAATGTCTATATAAAAGAGTCCAAGATGGAAAAGTCGTCTACATAATCGTTTATGTGGATGACATCTTGGTCGCCGGAGATAAAGAAGACACGTGCGAAATATTTACTGAACTTTCAAAACAATACGAAATCAAAAACCTGGGAAAGGTTTCGCAGTATCTAGGAATTAATATTAAAGAAACAGCAAAAGGAAATCTAGAATTAGATCAGACGAACAAAATAGTGCAAATTGCGGAAAAGTTTAATTTGTTAGACGCAAAACCAACATATACACCAATCAGCACTAATTATTTCAGCCTAGACCCAAATGGAAAATTACTGGGAGATAACAAAAAATATAGGCAGGCCATTGGGGGGCTGTTATACATCGCAACCCTAACTAGACCCGATATAGCATCGGTTGTTAATATACTGGGAAGGAGGAATGAATCACCCAGAGAGGTGGACTGGCAAGCAGTCGAAAAACTAATCAGATATTTACTCACCACGAAAGATTTAAAGTTGGTCATTGACAAGTCAAAGCCGCCAGTGTTAACAGTTTATAGTGATGCCGATTGGGGTAACGACAGGGTGGATAGGAAATCCACCACAGGAAATTTATTTAAACTAGGAAATAACTCCTTAGCGTGGTTGTCAAGAAAGCAAAGTTGCGTATCACACTCTTCTACAGAGGCGGAATATATTGATGCCTCCAGTGCATGCCAAGAGACCATATGGCTATTAGAATTACTAACTGATCTCGAACTAAATCAACAACTTCCAGTTACCCTCTATGAGGATAACATTTCAGCCATAAAACTCTCTGAAAATGAAAAGGCGCAAAGCAAAACCAAACACATAGAAATAAAATTTCACTATATCAGACATTTGTGCCAGAACGGAACTATAAAAATAACCTATTGCCCATCAAAATTGATGCTGGCTGACGTGTTAACAAAACCGTTGCCAAAACCTCACTTTGAATACTTGAGAAACCAGTTAAATATTGTACATTCATCGGTTTGTCACAAAAAGCGGGGGTGTTAGAATACCTCTCAAGATGAACATGTTTTGTGTCAAACACGCGAACATTAAAAAAAAATTCTTATTCTTCCCAAGTGCTGTAACCAAGATCAATTTAACCTAGACTCACTAGATGGCAGCACTACGATATTATAAGACTAGACTGTCATGTTACGAAGTAAGGAAAGTCAAAAAGAGAAATGATTCTGCAATCTTGCAATTTTGCTTTGTGCATGAAAAGAAGTTTCTCGTCGGATTTTCTACGTTTCATTAGAAGCTGCTGTGGGATTCCGTGTGCTGGTTCATTTAAAACCAAGCAATATCGCGGACTCTTTAAAAACATTCTTTAAATCCGGTTTTTTTGTATTCATGTTAAATCCTTATCATAATTATATAACTGTATTAATCAAGTATCATATTTTTAGTATTTTTTATAGTATAACCAAGATAAACCGTTATTCCTTGTGCCATCAATAAAACCAATTTAGAAAATGTGTGACGCATTTCAATAATGGCGTACATTCTCGTCTTCAACTAATCTATTTTTCTGCAGCTGGCTTCGCGTCGATACGCAAGGATTACCTGACTCTTGGCTGGCTTACCAGTAAAGGTAAGCAGACATTTTACTATTATCTTTATTTATTAAGTGCTATACCAGTGCCAATAAATATAATAATATTACTGGGCATTTCGAAACTCCACCACTTCATTTGTTGACATTAATTTTAATGCACTTTACGTCAATAACAATGATAACAAACATATTTATTACATATAACTCTAGTTATTATAAAATTTCACATAATAAAAATATTACATTAAAAATTGTTAAAATCTTAAATGCTTCTTAGTTAAGCGGGACATTTTAAGCAAAGATAAGCTCAGAACGTTTTATTCTGTGGAAGCTCCCCCTCTCCTCCTTTTCTTTCACTTGAACAAAATATTGAATATTTTCTCATCTATAGTATGCATACATAGAAATATAAATTCTGATTTAGAAAATCTTCGTTAAAAATGTGCAATATTTCTAATAATTCTATTTAAGCAGTCCTTTTCAAGCAAAAAGAAGCTCTGGGGGATATTCTTTTGACTCACCCCCCCCGGTGGATTTTCTTACACTTTTACAAAAAATCGAACAGTTTCTATCGCTTAGAATGCATTTTGTCAATTTCTAGGGCTATAGAGTTTTTTTTTTTAGATTTGGGCAATCTACATGGGATTATTCCATCTTATTTTATAGTTTTGTTTACATGGCGTTATTACCCACATAGGTGGGTAATAACGCCAATTAGCATAGGTCAAGAAATCACGCCATTACATTTTATGTTTACATATCTGCTAAATTATTTTTTATATAGATAGTTAATGAGTTCCTGTATGAAATCCAACATTTGTTTAAAAAATACAATCATAAACTAAGCCGTGAAAATTGGTAGAACCTTAATGTGGCGTTATTACCCCAGAATACTTTACTTGCGTTAAAAATGTGCGACAGCAAACAAATGTCTGCATTCAAGTGACTATTCAGAAAATATAAAAATGGGAAGAAGTAATAAAATCATTGATGTCTTAATCATGTCTACCCTAGATCTTCAAATTAACAAAATAAATAAGGCATTTAATGCATTAATTTATTTAGCTATGTAAAGTCTTTTAAACAAGAAAGGCTTTACATAGAAATAATTGAATGTTTGTGATGAACTATGAAGGCTATGAATAAATATCATTCATCCCGTACATACGAATGATAATTAAAACAGAAATTTATTGATAAATTTAAATAATTTAAACATTTTAAATATCATTTTAACACAAATTTTGTAAATGTAAATGTTAGTTTAAATCTTTATGAGTTACCCCTCATTACCCTAAGCGAGAGGTTCTGCCCTCGAAACTGGTAGCTGGGATGTGGTGGATTCGAGCCCATTTGCGCCCGGTGGCCTAATCGTGCGGAGTTTCCGCGGTTTTCTTCAAACCTTGGATTTCCTTGAGAAAATACGGGTTAGAATCCCTTAGAAATAGTGATGGGCGATTCTGGAAATTTTGAGAATCGATTAAAATCGATATCGTATAAAACAACATCGATCATAATAAGAATCGATTTCTCAGTTCTAGAATCGATACTAGAATCGATATTTCGATATTCAGGTTCACACAGAGAAAATCCAAAATTACTAATTCCAAAACTTCAGCAGGAGGAAACTTCCAAGACAATCAGCAGGACCGTAATTACCGCCTCCCACCCCCACCCCCCATCACCATTTAGGGGGTCATAGAATTAAGCTATTGCAGATTTTAGAGTCGGATAATAAGAATTTTAAATTTTAAAATGATTGTCACTTATGGTTGTCACTTACACAAAAATTTTGACAAATTTGAGACACATAACTCAACTAACAACAACAGTGAGTAACTTGGCATTAAACCGAGGATAAAGAGTGCCAAGAGCGTGTAACTAGGATGGGGAACAAGGCGTATAGACAAAAAAAACTTTTTTTTTCTAATGCCAACCAAATGTTACACGAAATAGTTTGGAAGAACAAAAAATATGCCCCATTCCCAAGGGGGCAGGTAAACCCCACTCTTGACGGAAGGGCGACCATAGCCCAAATGTATCTTTTGTCGGAGTTTCAAAATGAGGATTTACAATAAAATAGAACGAGAAATGGACATATTAAAAATTGCATGCATACTTTGAACGGCCCATTTAGTAAAGATTGGTGAGGAAGGGGGGGGGACGAGGGATTAGAACGGACGAACTTGAAAAGAAAAAAACAATTAACTAATAACCCAAATAACTGAGCTCCTAAACAGAAATATAGTGTTTAACTTAGTGTTGAATTCATGGGGTGGCCTGCGGGGCACATGCACTCTTTGAAACTATAAAAAGTGCCAAGAGCATGTAACTAGGTTGAGAAAGGGGTAGTAACAGAAAAAAAAGAGGAGATAAAAGTTTTATAACGATATGTTACATGAGATGGTGTGGAAGAAACAAAAAATATGCCCCCCACCCAGGGGGCCAAGGTAAATCCCAAACGGACAGAAGGGCGACACCGGCCCAAATGTATCTTTTGTTGAGGTTTCAAAATATGGATTTAAAACAAAATAGAACGAGGATTAGACTTTTTTAAAATCGCAGTCATAATTTGAACGAACCTGTAAGTTAAGATTGATGAGGAAAGGGGGGGGGGGGCGGTAGGACGGGCGAACATGAAAAAAAAAAAATAGTGCCACTCTGAGTGTGCCGATAGAAGTGAAACCTTGAACAATTACGTGTGTATTTTTGAATCGTTAGGATATATAATTTTGAATCGTCAGGAAATACTTTTAAATGAATAAAAAAGTTTCTATAATATTAAAGAATATATTAATCTCTATAAAAAAAAAAACCGCGCGATACCATATGTCCAGCTATTGTAGTTAACTCACTATAACTACTTTCTTACATTTTAAAACGCGATAAATACACCGACCAAAATTAGACTATACTATCGATACTTTAATCCTTGTCCAAATAAATCATTTTGTATTAATGCCTGTTACAATATCTGTAGATTACTTTTTGAATTATTCAAATCGGACATTCCATTCAAAAGATATTACGAATTTAAAGATGACAGTCTAAAGAAATAATAGCGCTGCTGAGTACTCGGTGGTCAATAAGCTTAGGGATTACGTGTACAATCAAACGATTGCGGGTTCGAACCCCAGTTTCGCTAATATGTATCACTGTTTTTTTTTTGTTTTTTTTTCGAAGAAGTTTGAAAAATTAAAATTTTAACACATTATGGGTCCGTAACGTGACCTGAAATGATGGGAGAAAATTTCTTATGCTAGATTTGTAATGTATGAAGCATAAGCTTTCAATAGACATATTGTATCAAGAAATGAGAAAAAACCCTCTGCCCCCCTCCCCCCCAAAAAAAGGTCCTATAGGGGAAACCGGGAAACTGGAATAGCAAAAAGAACGGCGAGAAATGGTTAGCTATACTACAATTTTTCTCATCACTGCAACTCCTATAGAAGCAAAGTTATAGCCTTTTAACCCTTAAGCGGTAACCATGGGTCACTAGTGCCTCGGTCAAATTTTCTTTCCTTGCTAGCTTAGAGGAGAGAGTGGGGAGCGGGACTAAACTACCCTGAAAAAAATAGTACACTAGTAGGCTATTAGCTCCCGAAACGCCGATGTTTTAGTACGTTTACAGCCGACGTGAGAGCCAGTCAAAATTTCGAAAAGGCACGAGTGACCCAGGGTTACCATTTACGTTGACGAAAAGTGTAAGGTAAGAAAAAAATTGTTTGGTTAGGAATTGATGTTTTTTTCATAAAAAAATTCATAAATGTTTGTGACACAAAGAAGGACAAAAAAACCTTTATTTGCTGCAGCAAGTGTCACAGACCTGTGTGCGAGGAACACGGACATAAAATCTGTTCCGATTGTTTATAAATGATGATATCAGTGTTGCTGTAATTTTTCATTATTATATTTTTTGTTTAATTAAATAAAGTTTGATAATTAACATCATTTTCATAAATAAAATTGATTAAAAACTAATAAAATTTCTATTTCATTGTAAATTGTACCTATTTATAAGTTAAAAAAAACGTCATTTTTATGCTCAAAACTTAAGCATTTTTTAAATTTATACCGGCTATTTTTATTTTGTTTGTGAAAGTACCATTCTTGATTTTCAATTTTCCGTTTGAAACAGCAAAAAATGTCAATTCTATCCAAAGTTATGATTTTTTAAAGAAAATGTGCATTTTTCACATTTTTATTTGTTTATTTAAACATATTGTTTAAACAAATTAATAAATCAGCAATATTGTGACTGATTCTTGTTCAAGGGTAGTTGATGTAATATCATGATTTTTTTAAGAATTTTTAAAGCACTTTAAACCACTTTTTACAGCGCTAAGCACGAGTGACCCATGACTACCGTTTAAATGTGCCGAAAAACACGTTACCGTTTAAGGGTTAAATATTGAAATGAAGTGAAGAAATAAGCAAAATTAGGTGAGTGATCGGCAGGGGGGGGGAGGGGTCCACAGCTCTGGGGGTCCCATGTAGCTTAAACTTTTAAGTTAAAAATGGTAGAGAATTAAATGAGCGAAATTTTAAGGTGTATATTGGGGGTGGGTGCAAGCCTCCCCCCCCCTCAAAAAATTTTTTTGTTTCTATTGAAGAAACAAAAAAATATGCCCCCCCCCCCAGCGGGGCGCAGATAAACCCCAAACGGGCGGAAGGGCGACCCTTTATTTATCTTTTGTCAAGGATTTAAAATGTGGATCTAAAATAAAATAGACCGAGAATTGGACATTTTAAAAACTGTATGCATATTTCGAACGGCTCTGTAAGTTAAAACTGACGCGGAAGGGGGGATTAGAAGAGACGAGCGTGAAAAATAAAACATAATAAACTAATACTTCAAATAACTGGACTTCTAAACAAAATTAGAACGATTCAACCTAGTGTCGAATTAATGGGGTGGCCCGCAGGGGATACCCCCCCCCAGAAGTTATGAGATTTTATGCTTTCTAATGCACAAATTGCGATTCCCCCTCTCTTACAGAGCTGTAAAACATGATGCCTTCCTCCGGAGTCGCAGAAAAATACCTGCATTCAACACTGATTTAGCCTAGAAAAAGAAAAAAAAATCGAAATCGAATCTAAAGATCGAAATCGAATCTAGAGATCGACATCGAATCTGAAGATCGACATCGAATCTAAAGATCGAAATCGAATCTAAAGATCGACATCGAATCTAAAGATCGAAATCGAATCTAAAGATCGACATCGAATCTAAAGATCGATCTTACGGGCAGAATCGATTTTACATTTTTACTTTCTTTTGTAATTTTACAAGAAGAGAGTATTAGATTTGTGAAAAATTTTGACTTCCCGTTTTCGATGGATTTATATATTTTAGAAGGTCATTAACACGATTTCATGGTTTTTAAGAAATATCTGTCTGTGCGTGTGTCTGTAACTCTGTGTGAGTCTGTATACGACAAAAATTTCTGACCGTTCTATCTCAAGAACAAATGCACGGAATTCCACAAAACTTTAGATTTAGTTTGACCTTGATATAAACTGAATCTAATTAATTTTTGGTGTATATAGCCTAACAGGTGGCGCTGCTATGCTGCATTTTTTGCGATTTGCGCAACAGCTATATCTGAATAACGAATGAACGGATTTTCATCACAATTTAGATACAGATAGTCCTTGACATGAATTGATGTTTTTTGCATTTTGATGTATATAGCTTCTCAGAATGCGCTGCTATACTGAATTTTTCACAATTTTCACTCAGCGCCATGTGAAAGGGGGGGGGGCGAAAGGAAGCGGTCGTTCTGAGCACGGAAATTTAGGGGGCGCCAAATTTTTACTACTAACATTACTTCTAGTCTATCACAAGAAAAAGTTAATAGGGGGGGGGGGGTAAATTGGAACTTTGAATCGGGCGCAGTTCTCTTTTCGTACGCCCCTGTTTCCATTTTAGCTTTATCTCAAGAGCTAATGCACGGACTTTCATAAAAATTTAGATTCAATTAGTCCTTGATATTATTTGATGCTAATTACATTTTGGTGGAAACGCTTAAGAGATGGCGCTGCTATACTGCATTATTCATGATTAACGCAATAGCGCTATCTCAAGAACAAATTTTCATCAAAATTGAGATTCAGTAAATCTCTGACATAGATTAGTATTATTTAGTTCTTGGTGTAAATTGCCCAACAGGTGGCGCTGATATGCTGCATTTTTTATGATTTTGCAATAGCTGTATCTCGCGCTTTCATGGATTTTCCTCAAAATTCAGATTCAGCTGGTACCTAAAAAAAATTGATCCTGATCAATTTTTGGTGTACATCACTCAACAAAAAACGCTATTTTGCAGGGGGGGGGGGGGGGTTCTGAGGTTTCTTTAATTCTTCTATCTTAGAAACTAATACACTGAAATTTTGGAATTGGCACATCCGTCTATTTTATCTTCGACTTTTGGAGAAAAATGAAAATTATATTACCTTCAGAGAAATCGATTAAAAATTTTAAAGTATCGATTAAATCGAGTTGGCCGTAGAATCGATTAAATCGATTTAAAAAATCGAAATCGCCCATCACTACTTAGAAATATCCCCCATGGAGGGCACCCTCCCCCTAGGGCCCATAGCCCTCGTGCAGATAATTGGCCGTCATAAATACAGCCAACCAACCTTGCTGAGTCAACTGTGGTGCATCTGTAAGTTTTCTGATCAAACTATTATGTCATCATTGTTTAAATTTTATCAGCTAATTGAGGAAAACCTAAATAAAATTTTTGCGTCTCTGATTTAAAGAATGAAGTCGTATCTCAATGAAATTTTCCGAAGATTAGAATTCTTTGAATGTTATCACTTATCTTGGTTGAATGTTATCATATATACTTTGTTGAATGTTATCAAAATCATAATCATTACTCTTATCGAAATCTACATGCAATAAATAAATGAGGTCTTCTTTACACGTAGGAAATGGAGTAATAATAAAGGGTTTTTTATAAAAGTTGCACATTCCAGATCAGACTGAATATGTCTATAGTCCCTGTAAAAGACAAAGAAACTCCCTTTTTTATTTCAGTTTTGCTTACCTCATCAAACAAAACAAATCCGAAATTGCACGTGAATCACGACAAATCTGGTGCATTCATACTATAATTAGTTTTATAAATATTAGATCTTGATGCTGGCAAGATCTGCACAAATTTAACATAGGTGTTGGGTGCACCTATACCCCGGGTTCATTCAATAATAAAAACCCAAATAATGATATCTTGTAGGGGCATCTAATTTAGTAGAACCTCATGATCGTGCGGCCTAGTCAGGTAATTGACAATTCCGGAAAATACAGTTATCAGGTTGTCATTGATAAAGAAAATAATATAGTCATTGCGTTGTGTAATGTTTAGTCCTAACCTATGGCCCTATTGAATAGCTAAGAGACAAAATAAGACTTAAAATACATTAAAATTAAAATTCCCCGTACTTAGCTACTGAACCCTACAAAATATATTTACTCACTATTAACTTTAGACAAAAGAAAAAGAATTAGAATTTTAATTAAATATGCAAGTATTGGTTGACTACTAAGAAAAAATATAAAATAGACAATTAAAAAAAACTTTCATAAATGACAACTAAGTGTTCTAACAAACATAACTCCTTTATTAAATATAAGCACATTAATAATATCATTACAAAAAGAATCAACTAGAGAAACGTACTCTGTAAGTAAAATGTTACACTTACAGCCAAAATAATCTAAAATCTATATTTAAGTTTGATAATTCGCTCACTCAGACAAAGTCTCCTGGGCTAGATATTACTCACATTGCATTATGGTACATTGGTATATATATACAAATTTAAGAACATTATAGACAAAAATAACAGTACCTGATACTCCACTGAGCTTAGGAAGCACCACCGGTACCTGGCCGGTGTATATTGATTCAGGGGCACATTTTAGAAGTATCCCATGGGTTTCACTAACAAAAAAGGGCAGGTTTTAATGGTGGGCACTGGTAATTTTAGACTTAAAAGCAGCACTCTAAAAGCTGAACATCTTCAGCCACTCGCTTCTCTTCCTCTATATCGTCTCTCTCTCCTTTCTAGAGAACGAGGAAAACTCACTGTGTGTCCAAAATTTGCATAACAAGCCCTGACTGGTGAGAGAAAATTAACATACACATAATAATTCTACTCACCAGCCAATCGACTCTTCCTGCCCACGCCCCTCGTGCATTAAGGGTCAGAGGGCCCCCCGTATACTCCGGGGCCCTACACCCCTCGTATTTCCCACGTGACTAGCTGGGCCTCACAAGTAGCCCTGACATCGGCTATAAAACATAGGGTCATAAAAGACCTACTTCTTTTTTGTATCCCCTATCAGGGTATGATTTTTGACTTTGCAGTACAATAGGTCATATATCTATACCTCGTACTCTGCAATTAAACCTTCCTGAATACAAAAACAGATACATAATACTGCCCTTGTAAAAAAACAAACTACTAACAATCATACTATACATTTAAAAGACACAAAATACTAACAATCATACTATACATTTAAAAGACACATTAAAAATATTCAAATAATAAAAATAATAATAAAAACATATGTAATAAAACATCAGAATATCTATGTACAATTAGTCTTTTACTCTTAAAAGATCCTAAAATGTTGGAATCTCACCAACACTTGATGTTGTAGCTGTTGAACTCTTATGCAAAAATGCATGAATGCGAAGTTTATTACGATTATAATGTTAAATTTAGTAATTTGAAAATAATATGACTCAATCTTCTGCAGTCCGTAATCTCCATGGCAACCTAGAATCATTACCTATAATGGGATATCATTTAGTTAATTATTATTATTCATTTTAGTCTTCATTTCATTAATTGGATTTAATAAAATGAAGAAAATTTTTATTAATATCGTTTAAGTTTTGATTCAATTTTCATAAAATTTTAAATAACTTGACAAAATTCTACAATGATTATATATATTAAATTTCAAACCATTTGTTTGGGTGTTTTTGCTCTCTTATATGCGGACAAGATGAACAGATAGACAAACGGTCTAGACAACGACCATAGGTGCTATACGTATTTATACTCTTACGAAAGCACTTGCAAAATGTAAAAGAAGACTAATTATTTACGCTAATTCATTATTTAATTCATCTTTCCAAATTAAATTTTAATTAAAAAAGAAATTATTTCTACTGTGCTTTTTTAAACCTCAAATTTTCCAAGCTTTTTTCGCTATTTTTAACATGACAATTGAACGTGAAAGAATGTGCATTTAATAAAATATTGCAAGTCGGAAATTGCACGTCAAGTGTAGCAAATGAGATGCGTTTGCACTATAACTTTAAAAAATATATTGGTGCAATAGTATGCATTGGTGCAGTATTTCGGATAGAGTATAGTAGCCGAAATCTTTTGTGTCTCCCTCTAAATACTTTTTGCTTTCTATTATACTGGAAGTAACCTGTAGTAAACCTCAGTAACGTATATGAATTTCATAAAATGTTAAATAGTTTAATACAATTAAAATGCGCCCCAAGCAATCTTCCATCTATACCATTATGTAATAAAATGCTTTTATGTGGAATTGTAAATGAATAACAAATATTCTTTGCAGATTTTACAAAATGTATATTACAGATATACTTCATAAATGCATATCAATTTTACTGAGTTCGAAAGAGTGTAACACCATTAAAATGCTCTTGAAACTTTTTTTTTTCCATTGATCGTAATGTAAAGGAATACATTTGGTTAAATTGAACTATTCATCCGATTTTCATAAAATTTGAAATAACTCGACAAAATTATGTAATTATTATATATTTTAAATTTAAAACGACTCGATTCCGTAGTTTTTGTTTTGTTACATGTGACGGAAGGTTAGAACGACAACTGTAGGTGTTGCGTAGTTACGAACGTACCTAAAAATAATTACCATATATACTCCCGCAAGTGGACCTCTCCAATTCTTGAACAAAATTTAAAAAAAAAAAAATAATTTTCGTGTATTTTCGTTCAACAACATTTCTGGTTGCATGTTAAAAAAGGATTTGTAATCGAAGATAAAAAGAATTTAATAAATTTTCATTAAATTAGTATTAAACAAATTCCAGTTTTCTAATTAGACTTAAAAAAAAAAAAAAATCAATGTTTCAAAAAAGTATATTTATTTAAAACCACAAAAGCTAAACTATTTTGAAACCTATTCAAGTCAATTATATTCTAAAAAGAAGAAAATTCTTTCAAAAATCTATTCAAGCCTTATTTACAAGATAAACAGCTTCTTAGACAGCTAAAATATAGTAGGGGAAAGTTGGATAAAACCGGGAACCAGGCTTTATGGCTTTATTTGTGGCTGTAACTAGCAGAAACTTCTAGAATTACTTCTTGGCGAGCTGCAAGCTGGCTCCCAGTAAGCATAAGTCGTGTAAATTAACTTTTGTGGTGACTAACTTTTTGTGCTTAACTAAGTGGTGATTTTTTAAAGATTTCACGTGAAAAGGTTAAAAATTCGATGTCTACAATATTACGTTACTTATCCTAAATACCTAAGGATTTAGTTTAGATAAGTATTACGTATGATAGTCTATTATTTACTCGTTATTTTAACTTTTTGTATTTGTGTCTATGAGTTATCTGAACAACGCTAGAGTAACATTTCATAAAAATGGCGTGGTCGGACAAAACCGGAATGCAGATGGTCGGACATAACCGGGACGTTTCTGGTTTTTCTACGTCTTCTCAAAATCTGGAAAGAGATATCAAGTATCCTTTTGCAGTCTCGATACACGATATACAGCCTACTCCAGTACAAACGGATCCTAGGCCCTCGGGGAATCTGACCAGTGGCGAGGAAAAACAGCTATCCTTATTTTAACTCCCTACTAATTAGAACTCGAACAAGAAGAAAAAGAAAGGATGAAGAAACAAGAGAAAAACTTAACTCTGAAGCGAAAACTTTCCATGGTGACAAAAAAGAATGTAGAAAAACTGATGTGAAAACGAAGAGTCTAAAGAAAAGAAAAATCCTTGACATTAAACGAAGAGGAAGATGAAAGTGAAGCATGCATCTTTTGCAACGGCTTATATAAACAGTCTAAACCTAAGGAGTATACAGTACCTTCACTGCAGAGGGTTGGTCCATAAAGCAGGAAATACTGCAAATGAACAAGATCGCACTTTCATTTCTGATTTTTGTGCCTTATAATTTCAACTCTTAAAGTATAACTTAACTCTTTCTTATTTTTTACAGATTTGATATAGATTCACTTTCTATAAGGCATTATGTCACTTTCTATAAGGTGTATAAATATAATATGTCAATTTCCCTTTAATAAATAGTATTATTTCAAAGTTATAATGTGCTTTTAATTATTCTTTCAGTTCCCGGTTTTGTTCGACCAGGTCGGACAAAACCGGGGCATTGTACACTTCTAAAAAAAGTGTTATGATCTCAATTGCTATTGATTGCGATTGAATAAATGCTTTTTTTTCTTCGCAAGGAATCAATTTATCGTTTTAATACAAATTTTGACTGTTTTATTCACGTAGTGCAGAATATATCACACAAACATCTTCAACATAGGCCCATATGTGATAACTTAAAAAGCCTTTACTTGCTCTTCCACCGATTATCTGCGATTTTTTTTTCTTTAATAACTCGTGTATACCCTCCCCGCCACACACACACATCCCCACCATCTTTCTTTTCAATTCCCAAATTTTGTCTAAAATTCCTCGATTTATGCATGAGTATATACAGATATTCAAACTTTGCAAACTTTATTAACACAATCAAGCTCAAAACCAAAAATGATCGTGTTCCTTTTATATTGATTTAAAAGTCTTTTGACCATCACAATTACTTTAAATTTTAAGTAACACAGTATAAAAATTTTACACCAAATCAGTGATGATGGAATATTGACTTACTTTAATTATTAATTTATACTTAAGGATTATTTTTAATGCATAAGAATTTAAATTTGTTAAGAATATAACAATATGATGACAGTAAAGATAATAAAAAGAATAATTAGTACGAATTCGATAAAAACATATTAGAAAATTCTTATATACATATTAAATAAAATTTTAAAAAATAAGTTTTAAAAATAATATGAAAATATGCATCAGGTAAATTAAAATAGATAGAATAATTCATGCATAATCTGTACCTCATCTTGGAATTATCTGAAACTGGTTCAAGACATAAAATGTAAACGTAAAACTTCAAAACACAGTGCTTTTCAATAACGTGGCTCTAAGTCCAGATGGAATTTTTTCATCTTGATCTCAATGAAAGAATATTGCCCACGACGCTGTTATAAAAGTCCAAAAAGCAGCGACATTTTAAACTATCTTATACAAGATGATTTTGAAATGTGTAATTGATCTTACTTATCCCCAAAACAGCCGTCAACTATCCCAACAGCGGTAAAGAGGCCATGGTAAACGAAAAAGGCTCCGTTCAAACGGAAAAGAATTATAACCCGATTACAGAAGATAGTCACCATCCATTTGGGATAGTACCATAGTCGGGTAGTCTTTTTAAAACAATATATATTACATATTTTTAGAAGCTCTGGAGTCTTAACTAGCGTTGGCAAGCAACATAGCTGACAGACATTCCTACTAAGAAATAAAATAAACATCTATCGCTAATATTCTGATGATATGATACACCATATTAGCATTGTAGCAGATGAAAAAATTTCGCATCACTCTATTAAATAGCGTTTTAGGTGCGTATTTATATAAATACATAGCATCTATAGTCGTCCTTCTGTCTGTCCGTCCGTTCGCATATAACAGTGCAAAAACTGCCCCACCTGAATCGTTTCAAATTTAAATATATAATTGTTGTCTAATTTTTTCCAGTCATTTCAAATTTTATGAAAATCGAACATATAATTCAATTACAGGGACAGTCAAAAGTATTGCGTTACATTACGGCCAATGGAAAAAAAAAGTTTCAAGTGCATTATGATGGTGTTACACTCTTTCTAGAAAATGAAATTGATATGCATTCATGAATAACACGAAAGTATACATTCCGTAGAATATGCAATGTAAAGAATATTTATTATTCATTTACAGAGCCAAACAAAAGCTTTCCGTTGCATAATGGTACAGGGGAGATATTGTTTGGGGAGTATTTTAATTATGTTAAACTATTTCACATATACTGAAATTCATATACGTTGCTGAGGTTTGTTGAAAGTTATTTCCTGTATAATAGAAAATGTATAGTATTTACAAGGACACACGAAACATTTCGAATTTTATATTGTATTCGAAGTATTCTATATTAGCGATGATTGTTGAAAGTGCATTTTTATTTGTGATATGAGTTTTTAAGTTTAGCTAAAATATTATGTTGTGTGTATAAATAGTGTAGATCATATACAAGGCTACGCAAAGAATTCGTAAGGGTTACATGATATGAATGAAAATAGATTAAAGGTGATTTTTACGTGAGTAATGGATTTTTACGCTCAACTACATTTAGTATACCAATATACCTTTGCATAATATAGATGAAATTATATACAGGCCCCCGTAAATATTCGGATACACGGCCATCTATGGATGATAATCTCTGGAAGTGTGATTTCAGTCGTTTTAAGCGTCTTTTAATCTTAAACAAATTGTAGCTAAATAGTGGCGTGTATATAAAGACCGCAGGTAAAATACTCATGCGATTTTCAAACTTTAAAACATTGTTAAGAAATATTTGGGAATTCCGTTTGTCTGTCCATCTGGCCGTCTGTCTGTCGGAACTCAAACTTAAGTTAATATACTAGTTGGATTGCTCTGTAATTGATATATGTTATTGAGATTTACTATGCAATGTTGGGCCTTGGAAATACACTATGTAGCGTTTATAGTTTATTTACAGAGAAACTCAAAAGTATTCCATTACATTATGGTCCATGGGGAAATGTCGTAATTAAATAAATACGTAACATCTACAGTCTTCATCTGGTCTGTTCGTCTGTCTGTCCTTCTATCCACATGTAACGATGCAATAATTACTCAGCTGAATGGTTTGAAAGTTAATATATGTAATCGCTGCGTAATTTTGTCGAATCATAGCATATTTTATGAAAATCTAACCAAAACTTAAAAGATATTAATTAAAGTTTGCTTCATTCATTCATTCTATTAAATCGTATCATACGTAAATAATTTAATGGTGTCGCATGATAGGCAATGATTCTAGGTTGCCATGGTGATGACGTCCTATTTAAGAAGAAATCATATTATTTCCGTATTGCTGAATTCATAGATATAATCGTAATAATTTTTGCATTCGTGCATTTTTGCATAAGCAACAGCTTTTCTACCAAGACCTGAATACTTATAAAACATCGTTATAGTACGAACGCACCACATTCGCCACTTTTGACGTACAATTTACAACTTGTTTATTTTAGTATCTTAATGACATACTATCATAAAATTGGTCACATATATTCTCTTTCAGTATACAGGGTGTCATACAGTATACATTAACATTATACAGTGTGTCCACTCTCAACGGTGGTCAATGGCTAATTTCTAAACCGTTAGTCATAGACTATAGTTCCAATTGCAAAAATGCTTTAAAAAAGGTAAAGAATTGTTTTTCAAGCGATTTAGGTCAAAAAAACTTTTTATTAAAAAATTACGAAAAATATATTTTTATACGGTCCCCCGGTCCTATAAGTGATGTTTAGTAAATTTTTACCACTACTCTAACAAGTAATGCAAAAAAAGTCCCATTCCTCTGCGATTAAAACAAACCGAGTTATAGCTGTATAAAGTTGAAGCATATTTTTTGCTGCAAATTAGGGATCAGTCACAAATTTACTGGAAATAAAAAGAAACGCAAGATATAAAATTCAACATTAAACATTGAGAGTAAAATAATTTTTACAATATTATTTTTAAATTTATGTTGATGATTACATATTAAAGCAAAATTTGTACTAAAAATATAAGTAAAAAAATAACAGAACGTTTGTTCAAATAAATTCTGAAAAGCAACAGTTACAATTGTTACAACATGACATATTTAAAATTCTATTAGATTACTTAACATAACAGAATTTGGTGTAGTCCCATAAAATAAATAAATGGTACGCACCGAAAATTGTATTAATATTACAATGCCATTGGATATAAATAAATGGTTTGGTTTACTTTTGCCGTCCGATTATCTACACTCGGGATATAAGACCAGGGGGAGGAGTGCCCTTCGTGGGGGTCTTTCTAAGGGAACCTAACCCGTATTTACGCAAGGTTAGAAGAAAACCACGAAGACTCCGAACGGTTTGGCCGACAGTCGCGATTGGGTTCGAACCCAGCACCTGCCGTCTACCAGTTGAGAGGTTGGAACCTCTCGGCCACTGGTGGGGCCATAAATAAGTGTGCAAGTTGAATCTCGATCGGATATTTGGAAGTAAGTTAAAATTTGAATAGAAATTTTGAACTAGGGAAACTTACATATGAACGTTTTAAGCAAAAAATAAGCTTGTAAAAATAACGCACCTTTTTAAAATAAAATCGCGATTTCCCAAAATTTTATTTTCTCGATAAAGAGAATTTTAAAACTCACATCTTCAACTATTTTAACCAATCTAGAAGTTAATTAATAAAAACTAACACTACTGTCAAATTTATACGGTGGTAGCACTTTCAGTTAAATTGATTTAAAATATTCCTTTATCTTGTTTAAAACATTTTTGTAAATGGAACTAAACGTCTGTGACAAATGCTTTAGGAATTAGCTATTGAAAAGCGTTGGAAATGGATGCCCTTCATAATACTTTAAGCACTTAGTGTACGTTCCCTTAAAGCTCAATCCAACTCGTTCGTTTTCTGCTACAGAAAAGTGGTTTAAGGGTGTATTCGAAAAAACGCTTTTCCACCTTCAACAGCTCGAAATTTCCCGAAACAATTTCAGACACATTTTTAAAAGTAGAAACATGCAACTTGCTGAGGGGATTTTTGAAGAGACGTATAAGGTGCCGTGTGATGTCATTTTACGCTCAATTCATTAGAATTTGATTTATGAACAATTATCTTTATAGTATGACCCTTTTTTCGTTCCCAAATCTCCCGCTTCGGAAAAATCTGTTCAAAATGCCGATTTTGATTGCTTTTTTTGCAATATTTTCTGCATTTATCAAAGAATCGACAGTCACGGCACCTTGTGTACTTTCTAAATAAGACAATATGCAAATTTGATGCATATGAGAGCAAAAATGAATTTAAAAATAAATCTGAAAATAAGCAGTTTGAATCGAAATACACCCTTAAGTCATGAAAATTAAAATTTTCTTTTGACCTAAATCGCTTTAAAAAGAATTCTTTACCTTTTTTAAACGAATTTTGCAATTGGAACTGTATGTCTATGATTAACGGTTTAGAAATTAGCCATTGGCCACCGTTGAGAGTGAACACCCTGTATAAACAATATATGTAATATATATAACGTATAATTAAATAAATATATTTTTTTAATTTTTTTGTGGGGCGTGGGGAGGGAATAAAAAAATCCATCTTTCAGCACTGTTATAATGTAGTATATCAAATTAAAAAACATGAAAAAAAAGACGAACTACAGCTTTCTAAATTAAATAGCTTTTGAAATATAGTTATTTAAATTGTTTGAAACGTAATAGATTTTTAAAATTCAGTGTCTAAAAATTTAAAAAATAATAAAATTTGGTATTTTTTTTTTATAATAGTTACTCAAACTACTGAAAATGTGAGTTTGAGATTTAGTTTATACTCAAGAGTGTTATTTTAAAACTACTTTGAGGACATAGAGCAAATTTTCTTTTTTCTTCTTGTTTGGGGAGGAACTGATCCCCCCCCCCCCCAAAAAAAAAAGTGAAAAACAATGTTGTCGATGTTTTCTGCCGCATTTAAGAATATCAAATAAATATACGTGGAAAATATTTCCAGGTTCATATATTGAAAAAGTCCTACCTTTAAAAATAAAGATTTATTAAACTAAAAGCAACCAAAATCCCGCTATTTTTATTTCAGAATCAGGCAAAAGATGATTTTATGTACAATTTGCAACAAAAATAAATATCATAGCACTTCCATCTTTGATTGAAATGCAGTTTTAATTGATTTGCTATTTTTCATAACAAATTCTTAATTTCAAAGATTAAATGATTATTTAGGCACACTCTAAATGTTTTAAACGTAACAGTATTTTTTCTTCATAATTATCATGCCCCTATTTATTAAGCATAACAAATATTAAGAGGATTTTTTGGTTACATATTGATAAATGACATTATTTATGACACATTCCCTTTGAAAATCCAACAATCAAGAATTTTAATTCATAGCAATTTTCCAAAAGATTATTTATTTTTTTCTCAAAAGCTACTTCATCTAAGAGCAAAAATTTATTGGTGGTTTTATTTAAAATAGAGAATTAACAGACACAGTTTCATTAAAATCGGTGATCGTGGATTAAGTAATGTTTTTTTACTAATTGATTTAATGTAGAATCAATTTATGTGGATTATATAATTGTCGTTAAGTACATATAATAATAACTGAAATATAAATAACCAGATTATTAGGGGCGTTCGTAATTATGTAAATACATAGCACCTATAGTCGTCCTTCAGTCCGTCAGTCTGTCCGTCTGTCCGCATATAGCAGTGCAAAAACTACCCAACCGAATCATTTGGAATTTAAAATATACAATTGTTGCATAATTGTGTCGAGTCATTTCAAATTTTATGAAAATCGGATGCATAGTTTAATTATAGGGGCATTCAAAAGCATACCATTACTTTACGGCCAATGGGAAAAATAGTTTCAAGTACATTTTAAAGGTGTTACACTCTTTCGAACATAATAAAATTGATATGCATGAATGAAGTATATACTAAAATATACTTTCTGTCTGTACAATCAGTTGTGCAAATAATATTTGTTACTAATTTACAAGGCCACTAATTTACAATTTTTTGTTTGTGGCCCATTTTAATAATATTAAACTATTTTACATTTTATGAAATTCATATGCATTGCTGAGGTTTATTACAATTTACTTCCTGTATAATAGAAAGCATTTAGCCTTTACTGGGATACACAAAAGATTTCATCTACTCTACTGTATCCGAGGTACTGTATACTATTACATAAATATCAAGATATTTTTTTAACTTTAGTACGAACGCACCTAATTTGCTACGTTTTACGTGCAATTTCAAACTTGTTTTCCATAATATTAAAAACCATTAAAAAATAGTATTCAATAAAAATAATATGTGGTGCGTTACTGAGACTAAAGCAATATAATACAAAGATTTAACTTTTATAAAATAAATCAAGTAATATTCCTAGCTTAGTTACCTTTTTATATATTCTTTTAAAATCGAAACAAACAAAGAAAACATTAAAATGATTTCAGCGTTAAATAACGTAATACTACGTGAACAAAAATATAAACAATAAAAATTATTCACTCACCAATATCAAAAATAAGAAAAATTCACATAAAGTAAATGAAAAATAAACTTTGTTTTTTAAACGGATATTTCAATTCAGCTGTTGTAGGTGGATATCACTCAACTAACGTATCAACAATCGAGTTACTAAAGCAGATAAGTTGTCTGAACTTAGACCCTTACTATCGATGTTATCTCAGACTTACTTTCACCCCGAACTGAGATTTTACGATATTCATTTTGACTAATACAAATTACTTCTTTAAGATTTAAATAACTAAATTCAGCATATTTATAGGAAAATTAATTAAAATTAATATTAAAATTCCCTTAAAATACTAAAACTGAAATAGTGAGAGTGGAAAGAGTAGTTTAATTAATCGTGCATATCAGAGTATAATGAGAAACAAAAGAGATAACAGAAAACATTAAGCCTTTTATTTATCTAAGTTAAATCTGTAATCTTTTCTTCATTAAATTAAATAAATAAAAGCGCTATGGCAGAATATTATTGCTTTTTAAAGATATTAAGAGCACTCTTCACTCAATAGAAAACACAAGCTCTCTAATGCTAAATCTACGGGCAGATTGTTTTCAAACTTCTCGTTAAAATTTGAATATTCTTAAAAGACTTTTTATTTATTTATTTATTTATTTTTAATTCAAAACTGTTTTCGAACTTCTCGTTAAAATTTGAATATTTTTAACGGATTTTTTCTTTCTTTATTTATTTATTTAATTCAAATTTGCTAACCTTAATCTAATGAGAGAATTTTTAAACATATTTCGTTTGCATTTCAATATTCTTTATTGATTCTTTTTGCATTAGATATGATAGATCCCGACATTTGTCATTTTTTAACACTTTCCAACAAAGTTGAAAATTGTTTTTGATTTTGGTTTATCTGTTCACGATTCAACTCCCGTAAATATACTTGGATTGTCCTGAAAATTTTGAACATTATTAACGTTTACCCTAGATTTCAAATGAAGTTTCTAGCATGATTAGTTTAATTACAGGGACATTCAAAAGTTTACTGTTACATCACAACCTATAGGAAAAAAATCGTATTAAATGAATTTTAATGATGTTACATCTTGTCATACATATTAAAATATGTATGCATTTACGAAGTGCACTAAAGTATGAATTCTGTATAATATGTGGTGAAAAAAATAACTATTATTTATTTACAAGGCCATACAAAAGAATTTCATTACATAATGGTAAAGGGGGAATTCTGTGCGACATACTTTAATTATATTAAACTATTTCATATTTACATAATGCATAGTGGTCAGCACTCCTGTCTGATGTGCTACAGGTCGCTAATTCGGCTCCAGGCTAGGCAAGATTCACTCTCCCAGAAGGGATGAACCTTTCGAGGCGATAAAATGAATACCAAGCTGAATACAGAAGGTCTCGCGTTAGGCTGGCTTCCTGGACGGGATACATGCTGCATAGCACCTCTGGGTCTAGTGTCTTGTAAACAGAGTTGGGCGCTATAAGCCCCGATCCTTCATGGATCATAAAGACATAGGTTTATTTTTTATATTATTTTTTAATAAAATACATGGAATTCCGTGAATGTGCAATATATCATGTACTCACATGTTTATTACATATAATCATAAAAAAGCTAGCAGCTTCACCCGCTACGCTGGTCGGTTTCATTCAATGAATCTTGAGTCAAACAAAATATATCTAGTAAAGATTAAAAAAATAATAATAATATCTAATCAAATATTCATAATTGTTGTCTTATTCGCATAATGCATTACCCGGTTCAAAGTTGACGTTAACGACATAATAGGTGTAAAAGCATTGAAATACCTATGTTTAACTATTGTTTTAGCAGGTTTGTTATCTTAAATTTCCCGGTTCTACCTAAAACTGCTGCAGACATATAGCGGAATGTCCTAAAAGAGCGACCACACCATGAAAACCTTTTAGGTGGGAATTTCTGAAATCAATAAAATACGCAGTTAAGCTTGTTTAGTAGATTAGTTATCCTCAAATTCATACGTCTATCTAAAGCTGCTGCTGAAGTAAGACAGAAAGACCTAAAAATTTCAAGCCTCCCGTTAATCCTCTTAGAGGGGAGAAGGGTTTTTCTAAAACCGCTGAAATAAATGTGTAACACTCTTTTTAATAGGCGTGTTATCTTGAATTTCACGCTTCAGTCTAAAACTGCTGATGAGATATGGTTATTTATGGGCAATTATGAAAAGTTTACCAATCGAAAAGAATCATCATCGTAAAATAATACAATCCATACAGTCATGAAATACTTCCGAGAACCTACAAACGAGATGTTCGACAAAAGATTATTAAAATCACTGTTTTTACATGCTTAGATTTTAGTAAATACATAGCAACTAAAAATGAATGGAATTAAAAAACAATAAACCAAACGGAAGTTATAAAGGAGCCAAAAGAGTGGAAAAGTCATGTGACGGCGTCTGTTTGCAAAAAAATTGAAATGCGCGAATAGGTATAAAAAAAATGGGCATTTAAGTATCAAAAATTAGAATTTTTCACCAAAGAGCAGCAAAAAGGACAAAGAAATAAAAATTAAAAGCACCCCTACTAGTAAAAACAGGAACTAAAACTACGGTAAATGGGGACAATTATTTTTATTGCTTTTTGTACATGATTTAAGATTATTTATATAATTTCCCCAATATTAGAAGACCTCTGGCTGGAATAAGCGAAACATAAGGAAAGGGCAAGTGGAGAAAGGGGCAAGGGAAGTGCATAATATGAAGCATTGGTGGCAGAGCTTTTCAACGATAAATCGCATGAGGGGCATCGGCTAAATTTAGAAAAGTGCCCCCGCGGGGGCAAATTGGGGAGAGGGACACGGAATATGTGTAACATGAAATAGTAGTTACCGAGCTTTCCAATGATATATCACTTGAAGTGTTGGCAAAATTAGAAAAAATGCCCTCGAAGGTTCCAACTATCGCGGCATCCGAAATACACCCTCTCGCACCTCTCTTTGAAGTTGCCATATATTATAAATAATATCATCAGATGGCTCCATGATTTAAATGATAAAAGCGCTATATAATTATAATATATATAAATATATATATATATATGTATATATATAAATAAATTAACCAAAACATATATATATATAAACTTAAACATGACAAGAGGAGTTAGCAATAGTGGAACAATAGCGAACAATAATGGAGATTGTGGTACGTGGCTCGTTCTCAAGGTCAATACCACGTTGACACAACAATTACGATTGATTTCTGATTAGAAATCAGGGAAAATTTTAAATATGATTTCTAGATTGCCGGATTAACCGTTTCATAAAATGTAAGTCAAAGAAAAGCAGGACATATATTAGACCATTAAAAATAGAAATAGAAATGAGAAAAACTTACTGTATACAACCGCCAACGTGTGGTTGAAAAATTCAAATGTGGAAGCTCATTTTACTAACAGTTATGAGATAGTATACAATTAAGAATATATTGTAAAGTAAAAAGTGAATAAAAATAGAAAAAAAAATATATATATATATATAATTATTATTTTAAATAAAAATTACTATTATTAATAATATTAAATTATTTAAATAACATTAAACAAAACATTTTATGTAAATTAATGGAAATAAATAGTAATTTTATTAAAATGATTAATAGTTTAAAATTGAATTAGGTTAAATATTGTTAAGAAGAGGGATTTTTAATAATTGTTAAATGGCGCCATCTACCGATCGTTTGGAATAATTGTAGCTTAATAAAAGGATTAAAATTGCTTTGCATGCAAATTATACTCATTATAAATTTAAAATAACAAGTTATCATTGCATTTTAAACAACTATAATAAGTTTAATCATAATCAACTATATGATTAAGATTAAAGTGCAATAGAATTAATAATATATTTTAACACTAAAAAATAAATGTACTAGCAATATGGATAGTTTATCTGGATAACTTAATTGTTAAATTAAAAAAGTATTTACAGTTAGCAAGACACAATTTGAATTGCAAATTAAAGCCATTAAGCATTATCAAGGAATGCTAAGACAACAGAACATTATAAACAATTAATTAAACTGTTTATGTAAATTAATGGAAATATAAGGTGATTTCAATATTATGATGAATAGTTTCAAATCGATGTAGGTTAAAGTTTTAATTGTTTTAAATAAGAGGGATTTCTAATAATTGTTTAATGGCGCCATCTACCAATCGTGTGGAATAATTAAAGTTTGATATAGTTATTAAAATTGCTTCAAGTGCAAATTATATTCATTACAAATTTAAAATAACAAGTTTTCATTACATATTAATCCTAATCAACTATATGATAATTAATAATATATTATAACATTTAATAAATAGTACTAGCAATATGGATAGTTTATATGGATAACTTGCTGGCTAAATTAAAAAAGTAATTACAATTATCAAGCCACAAACTAAATTGCGAATTAAAGCCATAAGTCTTTCAAGGAATTCTAAGTCAACAGAATATCATAAACAATTATTAAACTATTTAACTATTGTTACACTGTACCTTTTCCTTTCTTTTTTAAAATAAATATTATATTAACATATGCGCACATATTTTTCAGCAGCTCCGCCCTTCCTCCATAATCTAGCTTCTACCCACTCAGCCATCATATTACTTAATATTTTTGTACATTTTTATTATTTTAAAATTTTCATTGTTATTTTTATGTTTTATATTTTATTTGTATATTTTTTGAATGCTCAAAATGTTAATAGTAACTGACAATAAACTCCCTACAACACATTATAGGTGATAAATGTACTAAAGGCAGATTAAAGAGCAAATGAATTTCTTGGGAAAAACATGATTTATCGCATTAAATATTAAATGTTTAATGTTTCTATTAATCAGATAAGGGGAACATAAACATTTGATTCTGTACAAGTGATTAAGAAGTATATTGCGATAAACAGAAATATGGAGGCAAGATTTAACCCTTTCAAGGGCGGTGGCTAGAGGGTCTAGCCACCTAATTTTAAATCCAAAATTGACAAATGACACCATGAATATTTTAATAAAATTTTGATTTTTCAATGAAAGTTCAAAATAGCAGACTTTTGTTTTCTAAGAAGTTTGTTTAAATATTCAGGTATCAGTCAATTATTTCATCATTTTACGTGCGGAATTCTTCTGCCCCTGAAAGGGTTAAAATGAGTAAAGGTATTAACTTTAAATTTAAAATATTTACGTTTGTCATGTAGATCAGTTATTGTTTTGTTCTCCACTAATTTAATTTGTAAATCAAAAAAGTTAATTATATTATTGGATAAAAGGTTTTAAGTAAGTTCCAGATTGGTAGGATAATCTATTGGAAATGAAGTAATAATTATATATATATATATATATATATAATATAATATATATATATATATATATAATATATATATATATATATATATATATATATATAATATAATATATATATATATATATATATATATATATATATATATACAGAGAGAGACAAAGAGAGACAGAGATTATTGAGTTTCACATTACTTGGGTAATATTTGTCAAAAAGCACGTTATTATTTTTTTAAATGTTATTTATCTTTTCTAATCTAAATTTAATAATTATTCCCTTTTATATCATACAAATCTAATATCCTTTTAAAGGAATTTATTATCTTATTTTATAATCATTAAATTTTCAAGTGTTGACATCTTGAATAACTTCTATTAATATACGAAATCATTTCAGTTTAACTTCTCGATAAATCTTTTTCTTTTCATTTCTGTGTAATTGTACAAATTAAAAAATCATAAATTGCACACACTTATAATCATTATATGACATTTACTTTCGTTTGATTTAGGGATGCCAGTAATATATTTATTTTTGTTTAGTCGCCAAAATATAGTAATAAGCTTGGTTGTTTTGATATTGTTTCATTTTTTAATTTAACATATCCATAATATACGTAAGGCAATCAGTATTAAAAGCTCCTATGGGGGTAAAAACATGGAAGTAAAATGATGGTAAATGGGATCAATATTTTTTAATAATTTTTCTACATTATTTGAGATTATTTCCTTAATTTCCCCATTATTTGAAGTCCTCCTACTGAAATAAGTTAAATATAACCCTCCGGGAAGGGGCAAGAGAAGTGCATAATATGAACCAGTGATCACAGAACTTTTAAACGATATATCACTTAAGGGGTATTGCTAAATTTAGAAAAACACTCCCCGCGGGGGCAAAATAGAAAATTCTGGTCACATAGCTTTCCAATTATAAATCTCATTAGACGTGTCGTAAAATAAAATCACACGTAAGATAACGTACTTTTCGTTTGGCTCATGTTCGATGTAAAAATAAAATGTTTTGGCAATACAGATAATTCCACTTTCCTACTGATTCTCAAAGTGAAAGCATCAATTTCGGATTGTGTAGGTCCATCTCGCTTCACCTCACCACAATAAAAATAATTGTTTCCATGGATAATTTTTGTAATTAATCTCCTATTTTTTTTACTTAGTTTTATCGAGACGAGAGTACTGGAGTTTTTGCCTTTTAAGTTACGCAATATACACTATGTTTTAATCACGTATCATAAATTTTTTAGTAAAAAGTCTAATGTAAAATTCTCAAATTTTTCACTTGTGTATAGAACGTGTTTCCTCTTTTTTTTTCAATTTTTTAAAATATTTTTTATATTAATTTTTATTTCTAATTTGATATATGATCCTCATTCAAAATAGTCAATACTCAATTATACATAATTTCACTTTTTAAAATACAGATGTGCAGTTTTTGTAATGATTTTGTTGCAACTTCAGTGAAAAGAGAACATTAATTTTATCTAGATGTTCGTATACAAACATAAAAACCTTCACTTTTTTAAAAATAAATGATAGGAGAATTTTATTAACATAATCATATTTTCATCTTTAATTGGAACACTTCTACAATTTACTCAGTCTACATATCTCCAACAGGCAAAATAACAAAGATGTTTCAATCTTTTTGGAACACCCTACTTAAATTTATTCGTAATGATTTTCAAAAAAATAAGTCAGATTCGGGGTCACCCATTGTCTAAGACAATCTAATCGCTCCCGAAACGTTTTGAAGGATTAAAAATAGTTTTACATGATTATAAAAACTAGCAGGGAAAATATTTAACGCAAAAGATTATTTTACTTACTTAGATTCGAGTCTAATTATATTAAATGCAAATTGAGATGAATTATAATAAATCCCATTTTCTGGCAGTTCGTAAAATATAAGTTAAATATCTTGTGATAAATTCACTTTGAGACGTTTTATATGGAACTTATTTTCCGGATACTTATCGGATGCACAAAATAGTTCAGGATAAATTCAATTTCCATCCTATCGCGATATTTTTCCATTTACGTTCACAAAAAATGCTACTAACTTAAATTTCAATATACATTTCCATTAAAGCGGCAGATAAAAATTGTTTTTTTTTTTTTTTTTTTTTTTCAGTTGTTGCAACAACAGTGAAAAGAAAGCATTAATTATATCTAGAGGTTCGTATACAAACATAAAAACATAAAAACCTTAACTTTTTGAAAATAAAGGATAGGAGAATTTTATTAACATACACTGTCAGAAAAACTCGTCAATATACACTAAGTTATCGTTATTTTTTCACAAATAATTACCGTATTCCGAGAAAACGTATTTGATCTGCGAATTCATCCCGAACTTCGAAAAATGAGGAAGAGGTTCCGTTTATTTCTTGCACGCATGCGTATTGGGTCTGTTAGTAATGAATTCGAATTTATTTTTAAAATGAAAAACAAAATGTTCTATAGATTAAAATGTCTAATTTAGTTTAAAAAGACACAAATGTTTTCGAATTTAAAAATAAATAACAATTACTTTCTTCATTCATTCAAAAATTCTCACAATTTGTTATTCATATTCAAAATTGGATAAGTTGAATAAAGTTGAATTT
This sequence comes from Maratus speculifer, assembly GCA_964019185.1. Lineage (NCBI taxonomy): Eukaryota > Metazoa > Arthropoda > Arachnida > Araneae > Salticidae > Maratus > Maratus speculifer. Next base: position 5,044,965 of record OZ025293.1, on the reverse strand, counting down.
ACTAAGTTATTTATATAATTAATATTCCCATTTAAAATATACTTTAAGTGAACACATTTAAAAGATATTTTAATTAAAAAAAAATGCAAAAAGAAAAAAAAATGATATTATTTAAAAAAATCTTGTCATAGAACATCCATATTTTTCTTCTAGCAATCTACGTAAATATAATTAAAATTCACATTTTTATACTATATTAATATAAACGTATAAAAACCCCAGCCACAGTTTCATTAAAGATGAAATCTTCCCGAAATTAACTTCAAAATTAAAAGCTCTTTAACGAAATAAACCAAACCACACTCAGAAGAAATAAAGGCTTCTACTTCAAAGCACTTTACCCCTGAACAACTGTGGCGCCGAGGCAAGGTTCTGGCTTTCTAATGCTGGGAACGTGAGTTCGATCCTCATCGCCGGCGTATTTATCTTTTCCAGACTTTTTTCAAAAGACGGATATTTTACCTCTTTTGACGGAGAAAAAAATAAACGGATATTCGTCAATATACAGACAATTTCTCGCAGCAGTGCTGCCAGTAATTTTTCTGTGAAAAGATGGAAGTTTTTTTGAGAGTGTAATCATATTTTCATCGTTAATTTGAACATTTCAGCAATTTACACAGCCTACACATCTCCAACAGGCAAAATAGTAAAGGGTGTTTCAATCTTTTTGGAACACCCTACATAAGTTTATTCGTAATGATTTCCAAAAAATAAGTCAGATTCGGGGTCACCCGCTGCCTTAGACAGTCTAATCGCTCCTGAAACGTTTGCAAGGATTAAAAATAGTTTTACATGATCATAAAAACTAGCAGGGAAAATATTTAACGAAAAAGATTATTTTACTTACTTCGATTCGAGTAATTATATTAAATGCAAATTGAGATGAATTATAATAAATCCCATTTTCTGGCTGTTCGTAAAATACATAAATTAAATATCTTATGATAAATTCACTTTGAGACGTTTTATATGGAACTTATTTTCCGGGTACTTATCGGATGCACAAAATAGTTCCGGATAAATTCAATTTCCATTCTATCGATATTTTTCTATTTACGTTCACAAAAAATGCTAATAACTTAAATTTCAACATACATTTTCATTAAAGTGGCAGATAAAAATTTATTTTTCAATGAGGCGAAATGTTGAGATGTTGTATTCTGAATATGCGAACAAACGCTGACGAAGCTATAGCTTTCTCTCTTGAAATCTGCGGATAAAATGCATTTTACTACTTTTCATCTCACACGCTGCAATCATTTTCACATGCCTTAAATCTGGCAATTCATGGCAACTTCTATTGTCTTGTCATTGAGACGAATCCATCTGCAACAACAAACAATACACCTGTAGCTCGTTCCGCACATTTCGTATGATATTACACTGAAAAGTATCGCCACCTAAAATGCATGAAATAAGGCTAATTTGCTTTTACGGAGTCTCTAATAAATACCGCGCATCTATATAAGTACGTAGTAGTGAATGAGAATTATGATAGTTATGCTATGAGTATTGTAGTGCTTTAGCCTTATGCATACTTCTTTAATTCATGCTTTCACAATAATTTTTTATAACAATTGCTAGGTTTATTCTAACTAGTTGGTTTCGAAAAAGAGGAACAAAATAAGAGCCCCATTTGTGAATCAACAACTCGATTCGAAAAATACAGTAAACTCTCTGGAAGGCGGATTCTGTGTAAGACGGAAATCGATCTAACTCAGAAAGATTTTCAAGTTCCTGTGAATCCATACAGACATAGAGTAAAATTTGTCTAGGGCGAAATATTGCCCATTATGGAAATTTTTCTCGGTCACGATCTATTCTGCCTTAGACAGAGTTTACTACATTTACCCAGGTGTTAAAATACATTTTAGATGCGTTCGTAATTTATATAAATGTATGGCACATATAGTCGTCGTCTGGTTCATCCGTCTCTCTGTCAGTCTTTATATAACGGCGCAAAAACTATCCAGCCTAATGATTTTAAACATAATATAGATGATTGTTACAAAATTTTCTCGAGTCATTTCAAATTTTACGAAAATCGAATCAAAACTTAAAACGATATCAATAATTTTTTTCTTCATTCTATTAAATCCTATCATAAGTAATTAATTCAATGGTATCCTGTGAGAGGTAATGAGGTTGCTATAGTGATTACATCGTATTTAAGGTGGAGTCCAATTATTTACGTCTTACTGAATTTCATATATATATATATAATATTAATAAATTTTTTATTCATGAATTTTTGCATAAGAGTGCAACAGCTATTGCATCAAGATCTGAATGTTTAACATACTAATTATAGTACGAAAGAATTTTTATTTGCCACGTTTGACGCACAACTTCTGAAGCATGTAAAAAAAAAAAAAAAAAAAAAAAAAAAAAATAGACCATAAAAATAAAAAATTATTGATTAAAAGGTAGGACTTAATTTATAACCAAAATTGTACCAGAGCTTTAATGTTCTGTAATAAGAACCATAATATAGGTATTACCCCCCCCCCCCCGCCCTCTTTACTCCACCGTCGCCTTCCCCACCTGCATATTTTTATTTCATACATTATTTGCAACCTAAAGTAATTTCATCTTTAGAAAAGTAAATTTTTTTTATATATTTTTCAATATCTATATACTTTTATATAATACGTAATATGGTCTAATAAAGGAACAGAGCAAAAACAGTGTCGGGAGCGGTAGATTTTTTACAAAATCCTATTCGCCAAGGAGTTCTGTGCCTCAGATTGCAAAACACAATGCAGTGAGTTCACCCGGTAGAATTCAATGCGCATTATTTAGAAGTCCCGGTGTGTTCCGACTATTATTTAAATATTCACTAAAACCAAATCGATGAACTCCTGTGAAGTTCGGCACAAATTAAGCACCCCCAATGGAGCTAAAAAAGTTTATCAATTATTTATTATGAACACGAACAAAAAGCAGAACACGAACACCAGTAAAAAGACTGGTACGGTTGTAGTTTATTCTGACATTCCTTATCGCTGTTCGGAAATTGTTGACACAAAAACCATTGAGTCTACCCTTATGAGTGCTAGATAGAAGTATGCTCCAACAACAAACCG